>VZTH01010883.1:359693-477068 GCA_013397815.1 Aleadryas rufinucha
GGGGGGGCTGCCTAGGCGGTGCGTGTCCCCCCCCGCCGCCCCCTCGCTGCGGCGGGACGTGGTGCTCCCGGGATGCGGGTCCTCAGACGCCCCCCCTGCCCAGCCAGCCAGCCTCCTTCGCGAGGAGCTTTTTATAGCAGCCCCGACTCGCTCCCCGATGGGAGGTTTCTCGCCGCGCTCACGTTACCGTGCGGGTGCGATGTTAAATAAAGGAGGGGGAGGAGGGGAAGGGAGTTCGGCGGGCGCCTAATTAAGTGCCGGCGTTAACCAGGAAGGCTAAAAATAGCGCCGAGCGCTGCAAACCATCCAACCGCAGACAGCANGTTGTGCCCTGGGAGGCGGCGAAGTCAGGATGAGAGTGAACGAGAGCGAGCTGAACAGCTCCGTCCTCCCGCGGGACCCGCCGGCCGAGGGCGCCCCTCGCCGCCAGCCCTGGGTGACCTCCACTTTGGCCGCCATCCTCATCTTCACCATCGTGGTGGACCTGCTGGGCAACCTCTTGGTCATCCTCTCCGTCTACCGCAACAAGAAGCTGCGAAACGCGGGTAAGGGGCGGCGGGGAGGCCCGGGGGCGCCGNCGTGGCCTCTTCGTCTGCCCGTAAAACTTTCCCCGAGCGCGCAACTCCGGGGTTGGGCTCTTTGCCTCCATCCCCAGCTGGCGGTTATAGACTGTGACAGATGCCAAGAGCTCCGTCTTTCCTGCCGAGTCGGTAATCGAGCGGGAAAGGGTATTTTTAGCTCCCGCCACCGAATCCTGGTGTTATTTTTAGCTCTCGGCGGTTCCCACCTAGCAAAAGAGAATGGCAAGTAAGTCCTATTTAAGAATGAAATTTAGACACGGTACCGGGGATGCTGCCTTGGCATACAGTGTGTGTCTGTGCATGCTGGATGCTATTCTTCTGATTGATTTTCTTTGAGTTACAGAAATGTCTCCAGTAAAAAATTCTATGGTTGGAGCTTCAAATCAAGCGAATACGAAGTTATAAACATTACAGGATTCAGACAATTCCCTCCCCCAACCTTTGTTCGCCTCCGACTTGCTGTCTAGGTCTTTGGGGAATGGAAAACATCTAACAGAAAACAGCTTTAGGCACTTAAAAAGATCTCTAATTTTGACAGGATAGAATCTGTGCTGGTCTAGTGAGTAAATCCCTCTTAGTTCATGGATTATTGGTCAGACAGGCAGGAGCTTCTTCAGATTCATTCTGCTTTATCATGTCAGACCAGCTGCTGTGCACGTGTATCAAATCTGTGCACTCCAAACCCTATGCATCTTTCATTGACAAAAATACAGGAGCATGTGAAGAGAGCTGTGCTGGTAATGAAAGCAGAATTTCACTCCATGACAACTGAGAAGCTGCTTTTATTTTTTTCACAACTGGGCTGTCGGGGTCCTCATTGTTACTGCACTAAGTTCATTAGTGGTTTAAAATTCATCTGAGGGGGAGCTTGATCCTGGGCTTTGCTCTGAGCTAGTCTAAGAAATGTATCTAGTATTGGACTCTGGCAAACAGTGGCATGCTTATCTTTCTGAGGTTAATTCAGGTAATTCAAGTAGATTGACTGTTTCAGTTTTTTTCAGCCGTAGTGGAATGCCACACTCAAGATCAAAATGAAGAGTAACAGATTTTAATTTTTTCCTGCCTGCCACTGCCACTGATGTAAATTCTAAAAGCTGTATTACCTTCCTGCTTTCATTGGCAGAAATTTCATTCACTGGAGCTGGCAGGGTAACACGTGCAGTAGCATATAATTGAGAGGAGACTCCATCTCTGGAAGTCCATGTCAGCACTTGACTACCCTTGTTCCTTGGGAGATTTTTAGAGGGAGGGAGGAAGGGTTAAGACAAGCTTATTACTGGAGTTGCTCTAGGGGAATGGGTGATATTCTCTTCCTCCTTAATTAGTAAATCTATACTTTTGCACTCCTGTGGGGAATTTGCAATATGGACAAGTCTGGTGAAGTCCGAAATAAACGTGGTGTCTGTTTTCTGGAGACATAACTGAATCCTTGGGCTCTGTATGTGTGCATACTCTCTGCTGTAGATACCGTGTAATCCCTCCTGAATCTCAACACGTGCTCACTTGCTCACTCTTACTGCATTTCTTGTTCTTGCCTTTTCTGTCATAGTGACTGTTAAGAACTGCAATAAACTGGCAACAGCCAGGAGAATAGAGCATTCTTCTGAACATAAATTCTTTGAGACTGGAACATGAACTAGATACTCATTGACCCTCTGAAATTAAGGATTAATTAAAGCAAGTAGATACTTGGTACAAGATGGTAAATAGTTTATAATCTCGATTTAGGCAAAAATAGGAGCAAGCTTTTGAAGTTCTTAAGTTTGGGGTTTTTTCTTGAAAACATAGGGGGGTTTAGTATATGGATTAAAGCAATCTTTGGAAATAACACAAGTTTTAAAAAGGTCTTCTAAGTGTTCTTGACCAATCCTGCAAAAATCTAAGCCTGGGCATAACTTTACTTATGTGAGCACCACTATTAAATTGGACCTTCAGTTAGAAAGCGGTTACTCAGGCAAATAAATTTATAACAGGACGTAAGTTTTTAGAGAAGCCTGGCCTAATATTTGTAAGTTTGGAGTCTAAAGTCTCCTAAATCTTGTTTATCCTAATTCAGATTATTCAGGAAGAGGTCACATTGAAAATAATCTGATTTATACATACAACTACTTTGTAACATGGTAATGCCAAAGGCAGTTATGACTTTTTACAGAAATGTAATAAGAAAGAAACTTCTGCTTTTGCAACAACTTTCATTAATTAAGTCTTGCTGGCACATTTATTGAGGAAAAAGGACACAGGATGAAAATTCCACTGGAAAAAGGTCAGGGAGGAACAGAAGATGCGTCCTGAAGAAAATGTATCTCCTTGAAGATTTTCTTACCTCTTTGCAAGAGAGGACTAACAGAAATAAGGAGTATTTAATCCTTTCACAGAAAGGTGGATTTGGTGGGGGAAAACATCTTGCATCTCTGTCCTCCTCTCTATTGTTTGCATATTTATTGGAAGATACTACAAATTGAACCTGTGGACTCATGATTTAAAAAGTGCATTGGGGAATAGTAGGAAGGCCTAGAAAAACCTTCTCAACAAGTGGTGTAACCTTCCTGACAGTCAGAAGGTTAGTAAAAGACACTGATCAAAGCAGAGAAGTCAGTAACTCAAAGAAGTTTGTCTCAGCAAGCGAGGAGTGTCTGATACTACAGACTCCTTCGTAGGCACAAGCATGGCTTCAATAGATGCTCTTCTAGACACAGAAGCTGATGATGCAACTGGTAGGATCCTCTTTTATTTAATGTACTTGACTTGTAATAAGTTTCATAGTTCTGGTCTGTTATTTCTTTTATGGTGGCTTTGTAATCCAAGAGGTGCGTGACACCAATTCAGTCCTGATGGGAACAGCTGAAATTTAAAGCTGACCTACACAAAGACTGAATTTGGTTTATGATATCTGTAATCTTTTAACTTTGAAACAAAGTTCAAGGGAAACATTCAAGGCATAAGGATTTTAATGACCATATCTTGATAGCATATTCATGCAGCTTGAACTTTAAACTGATGTGCCTTCTTTAATAACTAATTTTTAAAAGGAATGAGAATAGATCACCTTAAAAAGTTTTGTGCAAATCTTTGTCTCATTTACCATTACTGATATTCATAGATCAGAATTAAGGTCATTTAACAGATCCACCCTGGGAAGATTCAATAACTAGCCTTAGGGAAGGTGTATTAACCTGTTGGTACTTTTAGCAACAAGTGGAATTTTTACTTGAAACTGTCAACATCAAATCAGAGCTTCTCAGAAAACCGAGGAGATCATTTATGTGATTTATGTAATACTGCACACAAATTTGGTGATTGGTGGTATCCTTATGCCTTTCTTGTTACCCAGACCAAGAAAAACAATGCATCAAGAACAAGGTGAGGGAGCAGTTCCAAGTCTTTGACTATGGAGAGTAGTTTTCTGGTAGTGACATTAAAATGTCAGCGCATACCTGTTCTTTTGGTGACAGGTGGATTTGGGTACTCAGTGATTGCAGGACTGGACCATTTTTAAAGTCAATGAAGAAAATTTTCTGGAATGGTATTACACCTCTTGCTCTTCTTTCTCTTCCTTTTGAAACTTCTCTTGGCCTGATGGGTTGCCTTTTTTCTGGGTGCTTTGTGTGCTGAGGTCCAAAGGTTCCCTGACTACCCCTCCAACGGAGTCCTGTGTAGGAAGGGAAGCCTCCAGCAGGCAAGAAGGGAGGCCCAGCAGTCTCACCCTCACTCCTGTGCACCTGTCCTGTCTGCTAACACCTGACATGGGTTGGGATAATCCAGGGAGTGGTGCCAAGCTGGTAACAAAACTCTACCAAAACGGCAGAAAGCTGCATTCACCCACTTCTTACTGATCTCTGTTCTATGCTAGGTGTATTTGGGGTTTTGTACTTTTTTCTAGTTTTCCATGTCCTTGGCCCAAATGTTTTGTCGCTAAAACTTTGGTTTTTTACTAGCGAAGAAGGCAGAGAGGAAGTTTGACATTGCTGAGACCCGAGGGCCCTGAGCAGCAAGATATAGTTAACTTCACTAGGACTGCACACATGCTTAAACTTACCTATGTGTGGTAATTACTTTTCTGAATGAGATGGCAATGAGAATACAAACATTGGGGGTTTTTCCCTATCTGCCTCACCTGCTTTAGATCCCAAGAGTTCTGTGAAGACAGCTCTGTGAGTGCTCAAAAGAATATAATGAACTCAAGGGTAATCTCTAAGATCAGTGAAGTTGCTTTTGAAAGAACTAAGGAACACAGCTACTTCTGGTTTGGTTTTTTTTTTCATTCTTTGCTAAATAGTTCAGCCATTGCAGAATTAGGGATGGGAATCTATCAGTAAGAATTTAATTTTGGAGGCTTTTCAAGCTGCCCCTGGGTTTTGATTTGAGCAGTGTAAGAATCTAGTGGAAGGGTGCTCCTCTCAACGCATTTTCTAGAATAAAAATTTTAAAAATAGGGATGGAGCATCTTTTGATAATCAGATTGGAGATATCACCAGCTTTTTCAGAAAAATATTGTTCTTGATGATGTTTTGTTTTTTAGTTTTAAAATTATGATGTTAAATGCTCTAGTAAAGATTGTTTTATCTAATAAACTCCTGTTGTGAATTGAGACTAATGAAATCATTCTTTTTGTCACAGGTGATCCTTGGACTTCATTCTTGTGCCCTGAGAGACGGTAGCCCGACAAATACTTGACTCAAGGAAGAGAACTTAGAAGATCAAGTTATAGCACAAATTCAGGGTTCTGATAAAAACTGAGATGTTGATGGCAGTGAAAATTATTTCAGAAATTAATAACTTCCAGTATTAAAAATGGTAAGCTGTTTGGGAGAAGGGAAAATGTCTAGAGGAGATGCTGAACTTTGCCAATTGTTGAACAGAGCTGAGCATAAAAAATACAGTTTCAATAAAGTTGTTCCTCAGACTGGTTTTGATTGAATACTTTACTGAATCAGAGGTTTGCTTCAAAGACTTGTTTAAATGGTGCTGTGCTGTTAGTGACCAAAGCTAGAGGTGAGTATTTAAAATAATTAATAACTTATTCTTACTAATATGTCTGTCAAGCTCAGCTATTTATTCTTTTTGCAAGATTCTGCATTTTGAAGTTTTTAGACACATTGCTTTTTCTAGTTAGCTGCCAGTGGGCAGTGGTACTTACATGCTCTACTGTTCATTGTCTCATTTAGGTTATTTTTGAGGGGTTTTCCCTTTTCTCATAAATTTTTTTTGCATCTTTAATTTTTTCATTAGCAACTTCTGATTTGCTTCTACTTTTATTGGTTTCCTGTTTCTTTCTACACTGCCCACTTTTCTTTCGTAACATAGATACTTCATATCTTTCCAGCATTCAGACATCATCAGCAAGTCTAAGTTAGTGACAGAAAATTCTGCCAAGAGTAGGCATCCAGTGCTGGTGTGACAATGTTCATTCTGTTTCTCTGGTGAGGCTTGCTTTCCTAGGGCAATAAAAACTTTGCAGCGTCAATTCAATGCTATGCATCTCAGTTTAGTTTTGCAATGTCAGTAAGAGCTTGTCCCCCTTGCTGTTGGCAGTTTTTCTTCTGGTCACATCTGTGTGCTGCCTTAAATACCACGTTTCCACTCTTGAGAAACAATTACTGACCTCTGTTTCAGGAGGACAGGTTTTACTAAGAATTCCTCAGGATAGCAGAATACTAATTGTTAACAAAGCAAACAATGTTTGCTTATTGAATGAACAAATAAACATGTATTTAATGTGTGTAGTTAAGTAATGCTTGGGACTATAATACAAATGCTACTACTAAACAAGTGTTCTTTCCAAATCTAGCCCTCCTAAAGTCACAGGTGGACAGGTGGGATAATCAGGGTTTCTACGTTAAATGATGGGATAAAGGTCTGATTAACTTCTTACTTATTTCTTAGAATGGATGAAGTATGCAAATGAACTTCACCAGTGCCCTTAAATTCAGATGAGAAGCATGCTGCAAGCTTCTTAATATTTTTTTTTTCTTTCAAGTAGAGCAGCAGCTGAAAGTAAGCAGCAAAGCTATTTACAGTGTTTAGATAGAAGCTGCAGAAGTCACTAAGTAGCTTTGTGGTAATAACTGACCAGTATGTGTAAAAAGTTTCATGTTCTATAGATTTTTTTAAATGAGGCAAACTTATATTCCTTCCTTGAAGAAACACCTAACACCAGAAGTAAAAGATTTTCAGCTCATTCTTTTCATTTGATAAATTTTGTAATACAGTACAAGGTCATATGGTTATATATGCTTTTTGAAGAATAGTTATTAGACCACTGGTCTTCATAAAATTCAGTTCTTGATTATATCAGAGAATCCTATGCTTGAGTTGGGGACTTGAATTTGGTTGTTTGGGTTTTGGGTAGGGTGGTGGGTTGGGTTTTCTTGATGGTGGAGGACTCGTCTTTCCATTGCTAGAATTCCAAAAAGTCCTTCAATGTTTCATTTGGACTCTCTACCCTATCCTAAGAACCCCAGCTCTCTAAAATAAGAGAAAATAGAAGCAGCCAATTTTAAACACTTATATGTGTGACCAAGCACTGAAATTCTCTAGTCAAATACATACTAAGCAGCTGGAAGGGTTTATGGATAGTTTCAGATTAATTATATTTTTTCAGTTTACATCTTTAAACTGACTGTTCAGCTACCTTTATTGTGTAAGTTGGACTTGATATGTACTTTTTCCATTTAGGCCTACAGAAACCCCATTCAGAATGATGTGTACATGATATTCTGCATGTGGTGCTGAAATATAAGGTCTATTCATATCATATCACCTTGGAGTTCTTTGTTTGTTTGTGGGGTTTTTTTGGCTGCAGATGCAAGGTTAGCAAAACTAATTTGTTTTTAGGGAGAGGTTACCAAACAGAGGTAGTTTGCCCCTGTGCTGACAGAGGTCAGCTCCATGCTTGGTATTGAGGTCAGTCAGTAATGTGACTTTTTTAGTCAGCTGTTTCAGCTGCACCAAGTATAAGCCTATTGTGGTTATGGTGCAGCTGCCAGAACTTTGTTATTTAGCCAGACAAAGTGGCCAGCTCTGTAGAGATGAGCCAAAGTGGTGAATGGGCATGAGTACAGGGATCAGCTTTGAAAATTGGTGTCCAATCACACCGTGCAGAAGTTTCACCAGATCTTCACATTTTGGGAAAAAATCATGAGTATTTTTTCCCCAGTAGTGACTACAGTTTTCATTTTATGTTTGTTTTCCAGAATGACTGTTGAAGAGTCTTCTACTCCATAGTCTAACTTTACTTTTAAGGACACATTCATCTCCCTGTCTATTTGGGAGAAGAAAGTGTTTTCATTTTCACAGGTGAAAGAGTCCAATACAGTTAGGGCATGACTGTGATTTTTGTTAGGAGTACTTTGAAAATATGGGACTTGCATATTATGAAGAATCAAAGTCTGCATAAATGCAAATTAATTGTTTACTTCAGTTGCATTTTTGTTTCATTTTGGATGAAGAATTAATGGTCTCTAAATAAAAAAAAGTTTGTCTTTTACATTAATATGCTCTGTCTTAATTATAGTAATTATTTACATTAAAGATGTCTCTAGATTATCTCTGACTGTGTAATGCTGAAGTCTGCCTTCTGTAATTTGAGTGTTGCAATGTGCCACAAGTAACATGCAGGTTCACATAATTTTAATCTACTTTTTAAAACCAGGTTCTTCCCCGCATTCCCATTATTCTGTATTGCATCTCTGAACCTTCCCTGAATCTCTGTTACTGAATTTGTTCTTACTTAAAACACAGGATTGAATGGGACATTTTCAGTCATCAAATACAGCTTTCAGGTGTTGTAGGTGTTCATAGAAATCCTTTTGGAATCACCTATTTCCTTACTCCAGCTGAAGAAGAGCGTTGAGACACTGGAAGGTGGCTCAGTGAGGCTGTGGATGTCGCATTCCTTGAAGTGTTCAAGGGCAAGTTTGATGATGCTTTGAGCAACCTGGTGTAGTGGAAGGTATCCCTGCCCATAGCAGAGAGTTGGATCTGGATGGTCTTTAAGGTCCCTTCCAACCCAACCCATTCTATGATTCTCATTGCCTAAATGTATTTTCTGTCAGTTTATATGCTTTTGCTGTTGTAGCAATATTACATAGCATTACTTAGCACCTCTCTATTCCTGTAATGAGAATAAAAGTATCACCTCTAGGCTCTTGGTTTGCTAGTCAGAGAAAGCCTGATATCAAATTCTGTTAGTCTTTCTACAAAATAACCTTTCTCCTTTGCAAGAGAGCACCACATCCAGGAGTATGCCTGATCTCTGGAAATAACTTCCCTAAAAATGAAATCCTGGTTTTACTGAAATCAATAACAAATCTCTTATCAAGGTCAGTACCTGTCTCACTTCAGTTTTTACGTCTGCAATACATACCAGGGAGTAAGAAGGCTGCTGTACTGCTCACAGCCTTAAACCCAAAGTGTGGTAAGCAAAGAAATCTTCCAACTCTGGAGTTGGAATAGGATTTTTGTTGGATCACTGATAGTCTTGTAATAAAGCTGAATACAGGTAAGGGTCATAAATGCCTGACCTATATATCCTGGGGTGGGTGCACTGTAGGAAGTCACTTACAATTTCATGTGTAGTAGGTAAGCAAGCTATTAAGTCTGAAAATTGATGTTTCAAGAACACACTTGGGAATAAAGAAAACAGAAGAGACCAGCAATGATTTCTACTGCAATGCTGTCCTTTGTAGCGTTACAAATGGGAATTATTAGTTGGGTCAAGGACAGTCAGCTTGGACTAGAGTTGTCTGGTCAGATCACATAAATATATTCTTGATATATATGTACTCTTCTACTACCTAGGAACTCATTGTTCTTTATTATGTTTGTTAATCAGAGTAAATTGGGGTTTTGCTGCCTCAGTCTACAGATGGGTAGTTCTGTTGTGAATTATGTCATTATATATATGTATGATCCTTTTGAAATTTCTCAGTCTGGCTGTCTGTGACCACTAATTTTTCAGTTCTCCTTTGTTGGTTTTTTTTTTCCTTGTCTGAAGGACTGTAGTGTTGAGAATCTCTGCAGTGCTTATAAACCCATCTTATTCTCCGTTCCTGAGGTAACACATTCCAGTACCTGTCACTAAGGATTTTCATAGCATTGGCTGTGTCTTGTCTTGGGTATGTACAGAACCACATTTATATTAAAGCATATGTAAATCCTACTGGTTTTTACCATGTTGCAGAAGTTATCCAAATCAATGGTTCCTTAATTTTGTGTAGTTTGGGTTCATGAATTTACAGATATAGATACATCCAGAAACATTTCCTCTAATTTGGTGGTTTTTTGCAGAAAGGACCTTTTCATTTAACCTTTTTTTTTTTCCTTAATGCAGCATATGCTGGCACATTGTAACTCATACTTTTGTGCATTGCTTGTGAATATACACACTCTGGAAATTGCAATCTCTCATACAAAGGAGAAGAATATTCAGCATTCCTGAGGGGAGGGAGGACAGTAATCTTTCCTTACCTTTCTTCCACCTAGACAGAGGTGCTGGCTTTAGTTCTTAGGATAAATTAGAAGAATTTCGGTCTTCTTGTAATTTGTGCTTATTGAGATGGCTTCCACTGGAATTTTTGTATTAGTGAGTGTCATGTACACAAAACCTTCATTGGCCAAGTTCATTCGAGCTATTCTGGATGCAAACTTTCAGGACTACAGAGTTAACAAAGTAATCCTCATCAAGCTCAGTAAAAGAGCTTTTCATCTCCTCTGTATACTGCAAAGTACGGAGAAGATAGCAATTGGTATCTTAGCATATATTAAATATCTAATATAGAGCTCAAAATGCAGTCAGATTTTCTTATTCTTGCAGCAAAGGTTTTTGAACAATTTTTTTTGGCAAATAATTGGACATTTGTTTTGTGCCTTCACTTACAAATTTGTGTACATACTACTGGTTTTTTGCAGCTCTTCTGATTCCTTTTTCTCTTGCCCATCCAGTGCATCCCACTACTGCAGTGCCTGATGATATTGTCAACCATGAGCATTTTGTTGGTTGGTGGGAAAATGCCTTGATTTTTGTAATTTTTGTGGCATAATACTTATTTCATTTGTAGGCAATCTCAAAAAATATTTTGTATTTACCGAACATACCCACTTTTGTTCAATTACTTCTGCATGTTCCTATGAATTTGTCATGCTTCTGCTCATCATACATTTGCACTTTTTCTTTGGATGTTCCATACCCATTGGGTATTATGCTGAGGATGGCATGAAGATGACCACTCCTGTACTGAAGAACAACTTTGCACTATTCTTGCTAAATTGTTTGCTGCTAATTTTTTTGTTTTCCTTTGGTTTGTTTTTTTCCCTACATTTTTCCATTGAGTGTAGATGTCAGATTTTTTTTCTGAAAAGCTCTTGTTTCAGAGTTGTTATTGACTCAGGTCTCTCCCTCATGGACTCCTTAACACATTCTGTCAAAACTGGTATTCATACACTCTGTAAAAATAGAATTCTGAGATGCTACACTATTCTTAGGGGCATTATAAATACTAGCATTTTGAACAAAGTGCTGCTTTTGTAATTATTCCTGGTAAGGATTTCTAATGCATAATTTGTGACAATCTAGGGGAGATTATACAGTTGTGCCTTGCACTTGTACCTTGTTAATACCGCTTGCAGCTCTTGTTACCTGCAACGTGACCTAAAGATGTGGCTGAATCTGACAAATGTGGGCATGCAGAAGTATGAATGGAAAAAAATGAAGTGTACAAGTAAAGTTTAAGTAACCAAGTGGGCGTAGAATTTGCAATCTGCTTGTTATTGGTGCTTGTTTTGTACTGGGGTATCCCATCTGTCACAAGAGTGATGCATCTTTTCGTTGCAAGCTTTTCTAGTAGGTGTTTTCTTTTACTTTTCTCAAGCTATTGCAGTGGCAGGGCTTTGTTGCCAGAATGCTTCCTGGGGTAAAGCTGCCTGAGCACATCTTTCTAGTGCAGACATAATTATCACCAAAGCAGTGAACTGATTTCGAAGATCTTTTGCTTATATTTAGATACTCATATTATCTTCTGTCCCCATATTGCCTCAGAAAACTTTCTTGATCAAATTCAGATTTTACCTGTTTCTCTCTTCTGAATTGCTGATCATTCTTTGTGATGACTGGACAGAATGTTTTCTTATTTTATTCAAAAACAAGAAACTTGCTTGTCTTGCAAATAAATCTCCAAATCGTGAATTTGCTTGCATTGTTTTTTGGTCTACTCTCTTATAAAGGTATTCCAATGAAGTAAATGAAATTTTCAGTAGTAACACTGTAAGGCAGCTCCAGTATGTTTCACTTAAGCTAATACCCATTCTGAAGACATATTTACCAGCATTATTTTAAGGATTTCTTTTGTTGAAACATTTCTACATAATCATTTGATAAGTGTAAATTCAGTATGTGATCAAATGCTTTTTGTAGAAACTAAGAATGTTGACTTTTTATACACTGGAAATAAGGGACTGTCTAATGATCCTCTGTAAAGTAAAATTTTGTGTCTTTTATATTCAGAAATTCTGAGCCTATACTGAGGTAAGAAAAGAATCATATGATCTGACACATTAGGAATGCAGTGTAACTGGAAAAATTAGATTATTATGTCAGCTGTAGTAGGGCACTCATTAATCTGTAATCCTAAACCCAACCTTCATCTCACAGGTGTAATGATGGAGTTGGTTATTAAAAGTAAGGTATTACTCTCTGCATGTGTACCTGCATGACTACTTGGGGCTGGAGTCTCTCTGTCTTAACAGAGACAGTGAACAGAAAGGGCCTCACTGCAAACTTTCATTCATTTGAAGTGATTTCAGTCCACAGGGTGTCATTCAGCTAGCAGCCTCAAAATGGTGCTGTTCTTTCTCTTTCTTGCTTTCTTTAATTTCTGTTGGTTCTTCCGGAAAAGAAATTGGACCCTACAGAGTCCAGAATATTTCAGGACGAGTTTTTTGCTGTTAGTGTCATTTAATAAGTATAGTTGATAAGTATTGATACAGTTAAGTACCCTGACTTATTTGCCCTGAACTTAATTATTCAACTTAATTTTTAGCTCCAACTTGGAATTCTTGTCAGCCACCATGCAGAACAGTACATCTGCTCAAGGATACCTCTGCATGGTCTGTGAAATGGATGTGTGTGGAACAAGATGCCATCATAAACCTTGTTCCAAAGAGGCTTTCTAGAAGGGCCTTCTCTTTTGTTCATGACATCTTGCTTCCACCAGGTTTCTGATCATCTTAGATTGCACTGTTAAGGGAATGCATTTGATTCAGTTCTTCTACCTGATCATTATCTGACAGGGATAATGAAACATTTTGTTGCTCATAACTAAAATGAAACAGCATGCTGTCCAGCATGCCCTAAAGTTCTATGTAATACATACTAGTAGGCATAGTTAATTTCATCTTTTTTTCTTGCCCTTTATTTCTCTAGAGTGTTAAGCAGCTTTAGGTTGTTTTTCCAGCTCTTCAACAACAAATGGCGGCAGTCTCTCCAATGCTGTTATTTTTGCTCCTTTGGAAGAGCAGACTTAACAAATCTTCTGTTGAAGTTCTAATGAACAGGCATCAGTTGCCCTTTTCCTTAGTGTCTTCCAGAACCATCTTCCCAGTCCTCTGTAGACTTCATTGACTCCATATCCATACGCAAAGCTCAGATGTGACCTTTATCTTTCAATCTCTGTCCATATGTTGAATACTAAATTTCTGAGCACTTGCATACGTGTGACCCGTGTCTTGTTCTCCCTGAGATTTTTGCTTTTAGGACTGTCCTTCTTTTTTGTCCTTCTATCTGTCATGAATGTTTTTCTGTATTTGTTCCCAGCCAAAGCTTATAATTAATTACATTTCATTTGATCCTCTCATAGATCTTGCTTTTTGCAGTCCCTAGACAATTTTTTTCTACATGTGTTTTCTATATTCAAACCCTGTTTCATTTTAAACTGTGATTACGTTTAGGAAACAATGACTTAAAAAATGACACTTTATCACTTCATATGTTCTGCATCTACATCAAACCCCTTCAGTTTACAAAGCAGCATGAAACACCAGGAATGTTCAGTTATGAAGTCTTTTCTACATGTACAGATAGGCTTGATAACATTTTAGTTAATGATTATTACTAGTAGTATCTGGAAGAAAGTACAGCAACAATGCTATATGTCAAAACAATTTCAAAAGACAGGAATTTTATAGTAAGTAGGGGGAAAAGAAATGAACAATCTGAAATGTGGCATTTAGGATTTACTGACAAGCATTTGTTGATTCCTTCTGTTCAACTTTTTGTTTGGATTATGGCCACTGGACAATACAGTCTGCTTGGAGTTAAGCTGTTTAAGCCAGTACCTAATGCTTTGTTAATTGTCCAGACAGATGGCTTATTTTAGTGAATCAGCATTGCCTTCAAAATTTCATGGTGTACTGGCACTGTTCAGAGAGGAGGGGCTATGGAGAAAGGAATTAGTAGGCATTTTGAAATTCATCTCAGTGAAGTGAAGCAAATGGTAGAATAACTTTGAACCTGAAATTCACAAGAACTTAAAATTCTCATTTGCTAGTGTTGGGAATCCAGAAAAAAATCACTGTGTGTTTTTTCTGTCACTAGTGACTTTTACTGATACAGTTAACTATTGCTTGGGTCTAAACTGATTTCCCTGATACACTCAAGTCCTTCAAGCAGTAGCAGTGTATGCATTGTGCAAACTATTGAAACAGAAAAAGGTGACAGAAGTATGTAATGAAATAATAGGAGTGAGACCTTTCTAATGTGGAAGAAAATATTCCAACCATATGATTTTTTTTTTTCAGAATTCTAGTATTAGAAAATCTGGACTCAGCAGTAGTTAAAAGTAGTGACTCTCATTTAAGGTCCTGTGTATTCCCCAGAGTCTATTCTGTCCAAGCCTAATTGGATTTTATGCCTTTGGCTCTGGAACTGAAGATGCCACTAATGCCAAAGGATCTTACAGTTGCTTTGTTTTCAGAGCTTCTAAAGTTCTTTAAGAGTCTGTTATACATTTTCAATGAGACTTGAACAGCATAAAAAATTAGTCCAGAACAAGAAAGATATTAGATCACATGCTGATTTAAGATAAACAGGCAGTTAAGTATAGGAAAGTCGTAGGAAGAGTTAGTCATGTATTTGAAAAAGAAAAAGGACTAGGATGACCTCCTCCTAATTTCCCTCTATACAAACTGAAATAGGAATATGACTTTATGGGCAATTTTTGACTGAAGTAATGCTCAGCATAGCTTGGGAAGCATTTTCCAGGAAAATTAAATACCATCTGGAATTGACATCAGTCTGTTTTATTTGGACCCATATTATTTATGTGTTTGTTAACATTTTTTTGAGGCATATGAAATGCTAAGAAATTTCTTGTCAGCTGAAAATCAATTTCATTCTTATTTTACAACTGTCTGTCTCCTGTTACATCTACTGTTGTAATATTGTAAAATCCCAGTTTCTAAGCCATGTTTGGTCTTCATTGTTTGGGTGATACTGGCTTGTATATATCATTATAGTTCTGCTACTGAATCTACTATATGTTTTCATGAACATTTCCCAGCTTCATTCTGGGGCAGTCTTTTGTCTCAGTATGACAACCAAAGATTCTTTATCCTAAATAACTGCTGAAAGTATCTTCGACAGCATCTCTGTGCCATAAAGAAGCCTTGTACTAGACTATAACTGCAGCTTTTCTTCCACCTTGGTTTTTCATAGAAAGAACATCTAGTTAATGCATTTCATTTCTTTTACTACATCCCCAATTTTATCTGATCCATCTTTCTGCTTTCTGTCACTTGCTTTCTTCAGTGTGTCCTCATATTCTCTCTGAATTTGTATCATGTCTTTAGCTATTGTATAGATGCCTGTAATGTCACTGAATTAGTCTTTTTAGTTCTTTTGTCAGTGTTGCACTAAGCCACTGTTGATTTTATCCCCAAAAAGAATAAGAAAAAAGTATTTAATTCTGTGTATCTAGCATGCACTGTTTAGCTGAGTCTTATTTTTTTTTTTGCAAATATGCATTTTCTGTTTTCAGAACAGTTAATTTGTTTGCATCACCTATTTGATTATCTGATCTTAAATGTTGCTTAAGTTATGTGTATAGACTCTTCTTATTTCTTAATAGCTGTGTTAGGATCTTCAAGATCAATACAAATTGTAGTTGGGAGGGTGCCTTAGGGCTGTGCTATTAACCTTTGTCATGTCAAATTCACACTGATTATGGTTCTTCCATTTCTAGGTGTATTTGTGAATCTATTGGCGAAAGTCCATTTTCCTAAAACTTTTATATATTTTAAAGGAGCGTATGAATGACAAATATACAATACTCAGGAATGCCCACAGCCCCTCAAAGAATTTGAGATGCTGCATAATGAACTTTGAGTGATGGATGCATGTTCTGACCATGCCTAGTTTAGCATATTTAGGTGTAGCAAAAAGGAAGCTTTTCAACTTTAGTGGTGCTGTAAAACTTTTTGAGGGAAAGTATTAAGAACTATCCTTATTCTGGACTGTTGCTTCCGCTAAGGTCATCTCACCTCAGGCTTTCTGGATCCTTTCACATCTTAAAGCACAATGTCAGACTATCTTACCGTGTGAGACCTATTATCTCTGTAAAGTGAGTATCCATAATAATGCAGTATGTTAACTTCAGTCATTTTAAAAAGCTTGAGAGAATCTCTAAATACTGTGAAGGATAGGTGTCTCTGAATTCCAAGGTTTGTGTTATTTATTCCATAGTACTTTAGAGCTGAGGCAGAGATTTGTGAGTTTGTGTTTGGGGTAAGTCACCTGTTCTGAATATGGCAAATTGTGATTTAATTTCCCACATTTGTGACCCATTACTTCAAAACTTGTGACTTTACATAGAGTCAGTTGTGCAGGCTGTTGTCCTTTGTGGGGCCAGGAGCTGGACTCAATGATCCTTGTGGGTCCCTTCTAACTCAGTATATTCTGTGACATATCATTGCACATATTAATTTCTGATTTTTAAGTTTTGTACTCTCCCTGCTCTTTTGTTAGTGTTTTACGAGTCTGTATGCAAATCAGTCTTGATTGTCCCATACATTTTTAAACAATTTTTGTGCAGCTTGTAAAATTCTGTAAATATACCTTGCATGATGCATGAATAACTTTGAAACACTTGAATTTTTCCTCAAATATCCTTTATTGGAAATTCCTTTTGCTTACAGAAGTGTTTTACTCGGTCAATATGTCCAATACACCTTCAAAAAATGAAATGATCCATGAAATGAGAAGTTTTTTCATGATCATGTGCTGACACAGTTTCCTACTTAAGTTGCACAGCTGGTTTTGGGTGAGGTAATAGAATGAAGATAAACATTAGGGGGGATGTTTGCCTTTTTTTTTTCCTGGGGTTATTCTAAAATGTATCATTTTGAGAGGCATCAGTTAGGTGGCAAAGACAGGGGATTTCATGACACTGTGATTCAGCTGATCCTTGGTTCAACTACAGCATAGTCTTTCCAGTACAACTGTAACTAAACATTTATTACTGGATTACAGGTATTGGATACTCTGACCTCCCTCTAAAATGTCTTAATTTCCAGCATTTTCATATAACACCATTTAAAACTCTTATGTCTATTTGTCTCTTTTGATTTAGGTATGTCATGAAGATCATTCACTAGTGATACAAGTTCGAAAGGTCATGCGAATTCTTTTAGCTTTATGTCAGCCCTTTTAGCCATGCTGTTTAATTTGCTTTTCTGCCTCATAGTTCCTATCTTCAATGAAAATAGAGCTTTTAGACATTTTCACTCAAATGACAATTCAAGTAATGTCTAATACGTCCCAGAATATATTTCATCATTTTTTGCATCAGTACCTAAAGCTTGTGATATTCTTCACAGAGCTGGCCCTGAATCTTCGTTTTACCAGGTGGAGTAAATGTCATCTCTTCCACCACACTTCCATAGCTTTCCATACTGTTGAAGTCAGAAACTTCACAGAATATACTGTACTCTGCCATAAGCAGGAGATGGGCTTGAGTTGCATATCACTCCTTGCTAGATTGCTCCCATCAATGAAGTTAACCTTGTTTTAAAGTGTTTGTCTGAAAAAAACTACTCTTCTGTACTTGCTGGGAAATCTACAATGCTGCTTATTTACAGGCAGTTTTGTCTGTTTTCTCTTAAGACCAGCATGTCTGATGATCATGTTCAGAAGACTGCAGGATATCTGTAAATAGATTTACAGTAAATTTTACAGGTCTCCTTTAGCTTGTGAATTTTTAAACTTCTAATAACATTGTTTATGTCCTTGTAAACAAGGTGAAATACCAGTCAATGGTGACTATGCATGTGTGAAAATTCTACTGACAGCCATAAAGTAGTCATAAAATATAGCCTTGGCATAGCTTTAAAATCACTACAAGAAAAGTTAATACTGTTTGCTACCATAGCTATGGTCTTTGCCACTTAAATTGCAGACATCAGAACTTTGTAGAAAGTTTGTATTCTGCTGATGCTGATGTTTATCATGTTGATGTTAATTTTAAGGGCTAATGAGTGACTTTGACTTAGAAGTATTATCATCACAGAATTAACAAACTTTTTACATTAAAACATTCTGGCACTAGCAGCCAAATATTCTCTCTCATAAAAGCTAAGTTAATCAGAGAAGACTCCTGAAAAATCTTGTCCCTGAAAAAGTAAGTAGGAAAGCTGAGGTCACAGAGTAAACCACAAATCAAGCCACTAGCATGGCTCAAAGATTTGTTAGCAGGGCTGTAAATGTAAACAGAAATTTTCTAAAAGGCATTGCAGTGGTCCCTCTGTTTATAATGCAACAAAAATTTAAACTATCATGACCAGTTTAAGGGGAAAGCACAAATATAGAAAGAGTCTTGTTTTCATTTCCACAAGACTTAACCTACCACTTTGAAAAGTATTTTCTAAACCACAAGAAATAGATGAAAGACTTATGTTTATGACAACAGAAATTAAATTACATAGCAGTAGGAATAATATTACCAATTTCATGTTTTTATCTGTACTGCTCATCATGGATTGAGCTTCTATGTAGTGAAGATTGCAAAAGCACCAAAAAAAGAGTTCCCTCTTAAAAGGGTTGCAATTAAGCCATTATGAACTCAGCTTGCAGAATTGTTTATTATTTGAAGTCTGATCAAAGCAGTATTCCAGAGTTCTCTGCTGATCATTCATTCCAGATGTGTGTCAGAGCTATAACTTGCATTACAGTTGGGCAAGACATGTGGCAGACTGAAAGACTGTTTGGTGTTTATATACTGTGTATATCATATACTAGGGAAATGTAACCCTATTATGTGATATCTGTTGTATTGCCCAGGGCAGCACCCCTTACAACAATAATTTCATTTTTAAATAACATCTGCACAGCTTTGGCTGCAGGTTTTCTGCTGTCTCTGTATGTAAGAGTGCACCTACTGATATATTTATCTTCAAACCTAATTTCAGATGGACTGAGTATCTCAAACTGTTCTTTTCAATTCAGCATCAATTTTCATCTATTGAATGAAAATCCAGAGCCATCTGCTCCCTTGAATTCAGCTATGTGGATTTTTACCTTGAGCTGAGATTCTCACAATGGATTTTAATAGCTGTAGTACTACTCACATTTCATTGTGTGAAAGTAGGGTGTCTGTGCCACTACAGAGTTTGGTAGTTTTCTCCTTAACGTGCTTTAAATCAAAAACATCCTTAACTCCTTTTAGTGTCCTCAGCTTTAGGTACTGGAAGGCTGCTCCAAGGTCTCCCGAGACTCTTCTCTTCTCCAGGCCGAACCATTCCAACTCTTTCAGCCTGACTGCATAGGAGAGGTGCTCCAGTCTTCTGATCAGCTTTGTGGCCCTCCTTTGGACCTGCTCCAACAGGTCCACATCATTCTTATGTTGGGATCCTCAGAGCTGGATGCAGCACTCCAGGTGGGGTCTCACCAGAGCAGAGCAGAGGGGCAGAATCCCCTCCCTTGCCCTGCTGGCCACGCTGCTTTGGATGCAGCCCAGGACACGAATGGGTTTTTGGGCTGCCAGTGCTCATTGCTGCGTCATGTTGAGCTTTGTGTCAACCAACACCCCTGAGTAATTCTCGCCAAGTCAGAGTTATTGACACACCAAGACTGAAGTTCAGAAAAACTGAGAGGTGGAAAGCAAGTACCAGCTTCTCCACCTCAACTTTGGAGTAGAGAAAACAGTGGGAAAATTGGATTCACAGGAGCATTCTTGAGATAAAACTTTCCAGCTGAAGAATGTACAGTGTACATCCCTCCTGTACTGTTAAGGGTAAGCATAGAGTTGTGAAGATCTGTAACTATTATCGATTTTCTTTTTCTGTCCTTGAGATAAAAGTTTTTTTGTGTTTTGGGAGCTACTGACTGGGAAACAGTTCATTCTGTCCTCTTTAGAAAAACCTGCAAAGGTAGGCAAGGCTTTACAGTTTTCTGTAAGGACTTCTTTAGAAATTCAGTTCCTGCTGTCTTTCAAATATAGTCACCTCACAGAGAACTCACATGAAGTTTCTTTTTTTTTTTTTTCACATTTTTGTACAAGTGAAGAAGGTGGAAGGTGGTCGCTGATGAGTTGTTGTGGTTTGGTTTTTTTTCAGACAGCATTCTTTTTCAGTGCAGTTCCATTTAAACACATAAACATTTTAAGGATATGAATGCCCCAGTCAAACAATGCTTATCCCTGAAGCTGACACGTTGAAGTGCTTTTGCAGCACTTAGCTATGTATGTCACTACTGCAATGTCTGGAACTGAAAGCCATTATGAAGATCTTGGGGTTTTTTTTTTTTTATTTCTTGTCTAAACTGAACTTAAGATTCAAATGTAAACAAACACAATGCTGACACTAAATTTGCAACAAGTCCCAAGAATACTTCAGTTACTTCAGATAGTTCCATCTTCATCTTATTGCATCACCTCCACAAAAGCAGATCATGATTGATGTGTTAAACATCTAGGGAGGAAAAATAGCTTCAGTGCCAGTTAGACTTGAGAAGAGGCAAAAGTATTTTGTTTTCTATCCAGATACTCAGGGCACTTTCTTCTCAAATGACTCAACTCTTCTTCTGATAAACAAGGTATTCAAAATGAAGTTCCTAAGACATGTTTTCCAGCAATAGTAACTGAAAGATTTCTTATGTCACTGTATCTACATGCCTCTTATGCCCATGCTCCAGTCACTCAAATCCATGGATTTATCTAAAATCAAAATTTATTCCAACACACTGCATTCCCCTTTGGCTTATCCTTAGCTGCTTGAATTGTTGCAAAAGTTGTATTAATAAAGGCAGCTGCTTTTCATCAAAATAAAGTTTGTGATGCTGTTTCTTGAATACTGAAAGGCCAAAGCTGTGCACATCAATTGCAGTCCAAAGTTCAGAAAGAAATTTCAGCTAAATTTTCTGGGGTGTACATGTTTTTGGTGTTTTTAAGGTAATTCCCAGGTGGTTTTACATTTTACCCCATCTTTCAATGTTTTTCATATGAAAGCTCTTATGAATGTTATTAAGCAGCCAGGGGTTTTTCTGGTTTTGAAACACTAATGGATGGCTGACAAATGACAAACTTGACCATTTCCAGCAAGAAAATAAGTTGACTGTTTGTGTCAGTGATTCCTTTCCCTAATCACGTCTTTTAAGCTAAATAGCACTTTTTGCAGAAATTTTTTTCTCCCAAAATTTCGAAGAGCGTGACTGTCATAAGGGAACATCATTTCTCTTTAGAAACAAGATGAGGTTGCTACCTCATGGACTGTCAAGCCAAATCTGCCTGATGTATATGCTTTGTGAATAATATCATTAACAACTGCATGAAGCAGAAAGTCTCTTTAGACTCCATCTGCATTGTAGTTATCCAGAATGGAAAAATGTCTCACAGCAGTATTTTTAACTATTTAGAAATGATGTAGCCACAGTGATTGCTGTCTGATTTCTGCCTGGCAGATAGCGGTGGCTGAAAAATGATCTATGACATTACAATGGCTTTTGAATACTGAATGCAATGAACCTTAAACATGAAAACATATAAAAATGACCTTAAAAGGATAATTTAGGATGTTTGGGTACNAGTTGGAAATTTTGATTTGTTCCACTCTGTCTCTCTTCAACCGTTTAGTCTTTGGGGAATGTAGAAAGCAGCATTAATAGCTGCCAAAATACTGGGTATGTCTAATCCTGTAGGGATGAGAGAAAACAGCTGTTTTAAAAATTTCAAGGAGTCAGTCTGCCTCTTTTCCTACCTAACACAGGATCAACTCTACTACCATGAGCCTGAAAAAGGATCTCCTCAGTCAATTCATTACTGGATTTCAGAATCGTCCTGCTTAATTCTGTGCTATAAGGTTATGGAGTAAAAGCTGAGTTTACATCTGTGCATGTAGAAACTACTTTCTCATTCTCTTTAGAGTGGTTTCTCTTGCTGCTTCTAATGACATGTGAAATTGATGAAGAGAACTCAAAAGTATCACCATCAGTCTCGGAGGAGCCTATCTTTGTCAAGTCTGTGAGGCATACAAAGATTAAAAATACATAATCATTTTTCCAATAACATAAGAATTATTCACTTGCCCTTTATCCTTCACTCAAGACTTCATGAAGAAAATTCTCCAAAGATTTTGACCAATTAGAAATCTACTTTGGGTCCTGTGAATCATCTTATTGAGGTTTATGGCAAAAAATGTCTGCGTATGTTGAAGTGTTTAAAGTTTTTGAAAACAAAATCTTTAATTTCAAATTATATTATGTTTTTATGCTGCAAGATAGATTATAATTTTATGATTTAAAAAAAGAAAAAATACTTTTAATATTACTACTTTTTTTTTTAATTTAAAAAAATGAGGGTTTTTTTTCTATAGCTTGAAAGCAGGAAGATATGGCTTAACAATGAAGTTTTCATACTTGTGTGTTGAAAAAAATCTTTACCTTCTTGCTGAAGTTTAGTTTGGTTTTTTCCCCCTGAAAGTTGTTTCCAGCATCCTACCGATGTTAATGATCCATTACTCTTTCAGATTTCTCAGAGCCTAATTATGAAACCTTGGTAAGTTTGATATGTTGCCAAATTCACTTTAAGACTCAGATTCTGTTTCCTTTTTCCTGGTTTAGGTTTGTAGAATTTTTTAATCTTTGTAATCACATCTAAGAAAAGCACCTTGGTCTGTTGATACTTGAGTAAGATAAGAGGATCCAACCTTGGATGGTTACACAAGTCACTGTCTAGAACAGTTCAGTGTGCTTGTTGCAGGCAACATCTAAAAAAATTATGGAAAAAAAAGAGAAAGAATAAATATTTTTGATTGCTTTTCATTCTGCTGAGGGTAGAAAGGGTTGTTTCTTCTGTTGCTGATTTCTGAGAGATTTAATTAATCTGTTTTGTGCATGAGGTAAACGGATTAATATTTCTAGAATCAGAACAAGTACTACATATTTTTTTACTGATTATAGGCTTGAAAAAAGTCTTCCAACCTTTTCACATATGTCTTGCCACCTTTCTTACATAAAGTCCTCATTTTATCAGCCATGATTTTAATGACAGTTCTTCTGGAAGAAAAACTGTGTAACAATTACTTGGTAGATATTTCTAACATTATTTAATCTTGTTTCATCTTCTGAAATCTAATTTCAGGTATTCTCT
The DNA here is from genome assembly GCA_013397815.1 of Aleadryas rufinucha. Lineage (NCBI taxonomy): Eukaryota > Metazoa > Chordata > Aves > Passeriformes > Aleadryas > Aleadryas rufinucha. Next base: position 382,903 of record VZTH01010883.1, read on the forward strand.
TTTGAAAAACTTTTCCATCAAATTATGAAATAATAACTCTGTGTATCTAATTGAATCTGAATTTATTTCAAAGGCAGTATTAAGATGATGAAGTAAATGTTGGTTGACCCTTCATATTTGGAAAGGAAGAGTGAATGGCAATATTAGAACAATCATGAATTATGCAGGAAGTCAGGATACCAGTGTAAAACTTCAGATGCTTGAATTTGACTAACACATCAATCGTTGGTAGAGAAACTGTATCCCTGCATTTCAGCCCCTAAGTCAAATTGTTCCTTTTGATCCATTTTTTGGTGTATTTTCCTGAAGTCTTAACCTTAATCAGCTTCTGCTTTACAGTCAGTAGACAGCTCAGCCCATTATCTTTGCACCATTCAGCCTGTCAGAATTCATTAGCATGCCATCTACAGAGAACTCCCTCTGCAACCAACTGTTTGTTAATTCATCTACAGCAAACTCTGAGGAATTTTGTTAAAGAGCCATTTTAGGCAAAATATTTGATTTATACTTCCTTTGGCACTATTTAGCCAAAGGTTCAACAAACGTCAGATTTTTACAGCTCACCCACACTTGGTAAGATTTTTTTCTTCTTGAGATTTTGAAAGTAAAGTACTTTGTTAGCAATGATTTTGGCAGTGGGTAGACACTACAATAAAAATCATGCAATATTATTCCATCAAGCTGTTTAGAACTTTTTTTCCCCTGTAGAGAATTTATCTTCAATTAAGTACACTAAAAATAATAAGTTGCAGTATCTTTTAATTTGGAAGTTCCATAAGAGCCATTAATTACTTGATGTACCTAAAGCATAGTTTTCTGAGATTGCTACAGGACGTTGAAACTTTCTTCTTTTGGAATGCAATTTCTTCATTTTTAAGCCTGACATACTTTTGTAAGAAGGTCTCCATGAGGATGGACCAGCATCTTCTTTAACTGAAATGAGCTATTTGATTTCATTCATATATTGGAATGCTAAATACTTTAAACAATAATGGACATCAGTATTGTACTTAAGTTTATAAATAAAATTCCTATAATTTTTTTTTACCTTCTCTTGTTGCCTTTATAGGAGTGTGAGAATAGAACGATCTGTCATATGCAGTTCTTTCTCCTCCATGAATATTTTCTAGGCAAAAAATGCTTAGTTTCCTGAACAGGGGATACACTGTATTGTGTCAAAGAACTAGACACCAAAATGTCTACAGATTAAAGTACCAACCAAATTTGCTGTAAAGTAGCAATCAAAGTACCTGAGTTAGGAGTACAGTATTGGAGACATCTATAAAATCAATGGAAATGCCTCAAGAAAGCTGGTCAGCTGAGACAGAATTCCCCATCAAGTTTCTTCACAAAGTCTCAAGTCTTCATAAAAGTGCCATACAAAAGGTTGATAATAATGAGCACTAATATGAATTTTCTGAGCGCTGTCATTTTCTCATTAATCAAACATCTGGTTGCTGTGTGCTCCATTCCCCTAGTAACTATTTCTGGGTTTCAATTTGGTTACTGGGATAACTGCTCATTCTTATAAACATACAGTGTATGTGAATCACTGAGAGGAAGAGGGAGGCCTATTAATTATAACAGAGAAGGAACAACGTGAGAGGTTTCATTCAAAGGTATGAAGTTTCATTTTTCTCAATAAATATACAGCAATATGGAACATCACTATGAAGACACCAGAAGCCAAAACAATGAATGTATGTCTTTGCAAGTTGGAGCAGGTACAGAGGGACAAAGACAAGGAAGACACAACTTCTTGCTTCTCTTTACCTCTTTTTTTTAAAACTTGGTTGAAAAACAAAATAATTGAAGCTGTCATTCTTATTTTTCACCTCTGGAATCTGGGTATGCAGGAGTTAGCTTGCTCTCTTTGACAGTCAGCAAATCTTTAGGAAAAAAACAATAAACCAACGCAGAAATAAACAAAGGAACAAAAATCCCCAAACCCAACTCCAAAAACCCAGTAAGCGAAACAATGTTCAAAATCTGCCATTAACACCAATTTGGAAATGTTACAGAAATTTAGTTATCTGAGTTACATTTTGTCCAAAGGGATAAATTTCACTAAAATAATGTCTGGAGAAAACAGACAGACTTCCAAATGTAGACTCCTCTAATGAGAGCTGAGAAAAAGCAGCACAATCCATATAGGTCCCATGTACACACAAAGACTTTTATTTTAATATAATCGTACAATAGATTGTAAACTCTGTGGGAATGTACACTCAGTGCAGAAAATTAGAAACATTCCATTGTTTAGTCTGATTTAATATTTACCGCTTGCTGGGTGCATTCAGAGAATGGGCTCTCAGTTCTGTGAGAAAATCTGGTCACTATAGTTACACTGCAAATAGCAATTAATGGTTTTGTCTGCTCCCCAAAGCACCCCACACAGACAGGAAAAGGCCACACATAAAACATCCACTCTAAGTCCCTAGACCACGTGCCTGCTTTTCTCTGTTGACTCTATAGGACTCCCATATGATGGGTACAGATAGCAGTTCCCTTGAATTGCTCTTCTAGATTTGGCTGCTCTAGTAAGTGCCAGGATCAGTCTGTGGCTTCACTGTATTAAATATATAAAGCCTATAGAGGTAAGCTTGGATGGGGCAGATCGGGCTCTGAATGCAAGTTAACAGATGCTGGCTATTCCCAGGAACTACTAGTTTGTAGTGAAGATTATGTTGATACATCTGAAGATTTAGAGCTTTTCCAAAAGTTAAAGATCTGAATTATCAATGTAAGTTCCAATCTACATCTGCTATAATTGCTTTTAACTCAGTACTGTGATGTGACTTTAACTAATCTGAAATTTCTGAACATACATCTTTTCCCCACTTCTTATTTTTATAAGGAATTAAAAGCCCTTTGGCATCAACAATAAAACTTTCTTTAGTAAAAGTTTCAGTATGAGTTGGGTCTGATATTAATTCTTCATTAGAAAATAATTTCAAAATAATGCATTAGGTTAGACTTTAACGTTCATATTTTTAAAAAAAGGGTATAAGTTAAAAAATATATATTTTTTAAAATAAAAAAATTCATTCAACTCGTCGTCATTTCCACTACCAGACACTAGAGGGGAAAAATGTTCCATGTTTTTAGACCATTAAGATGCAGACTAAACTGTAATGTATTCCATTTTATGCATCACTTCTCAGAATAAGAATGCAGTGTAATATATTTGTTATAGATTTCCTAGTTGTAGCAGGAAATGATTAATTATACTGTATTCATATTGTTATTGATTCACTGAATTAGCACTTCAACATGGGATTCATAACAGTATTCTTTACTAAATAGTCAGCTGGTGTCAAGATGTGATTCAGTCTGGTTATTTAATCCTTAGAGAGTATGAAAATCCATTAATATACAATGTATTTTAATTACAATGTAACAATTTTGTCCAGGTGATGGTAGCTGGTTCATTTAATTCCTATCTACGGATAAGTTCTTGTGAACATGTTCATTCACAGAAACTGCATTGTTTTCTTTCCTATGAAATATATCCTAACTTTCATGAGTTTGTGACTATGTTTCTTAAAGCAAGTCTGACAGGTTATTTTTCTTGAACTCCACACGCTCTATCTCCTGCTTTACCATAAAAAAAAAAAAAAAAAGAAGGAAATTTGGAATACTTAGACCTCTGCAAAATCCAAATACTTTGAATATGTATATCCAAATATATATCAAAATACATTTTACTGGAAATAAGCAGGAGATTTCAGAAAATTTAATGGTGTTTTTCACCAGACAGGCACAGAAAGCAGAAATGTTAAACAGTGATGGGTAACAGGAAGAACAACAGATGTGTGCAAGTGTGCTCCACAAACTAAGCCAAAAAACATTCTCACCCAAGATGGGTAACAGGGAGAACAACAGATGTGTGCAAGTGTGCTCCACAAACTAAGCCAAAAAACATTCTCACCCAAGATACTGGAATATCTTTAGTACTATAGGGCATATGGCATTATAGGGCATATGGCATTATAGGGCAGTATTAAAAACAGTAGGTTGTTACCTGCTTTCTTTCTCTATGGTTGTTTCTGCTACAACTCCTTAATAGAACCTGCTGTTTGTACTGCTGACAAATGTGATTGAGATTCTCAAAGAAGCCCAAAGAAACTAGGGTTTCAGCCCCCTGAACACCTGGACTAGATTTCTGGTGCCCCCTGAGGTCTGGGCATCCAAGTCCCTGAGGTCCGTGTTAGAAGCTCAGACCAGGTTATCCTATGAAGACATCTCTTCCCTTACGTCCCTTGCTGACTCTCAGCAGGTGAGTTCCAGCAGAAGGTGTAGCAATACTCCGTGCAGGGCAGAGATGCATGTTGTTCTGTTTCCATATTGATAGATGCAAGAAACAGAGTAAAAGGGAAGAAAGATAAATAGAAGTGTCAGCCAGGAGAATTACTCAATATAATTGGTTACCCCTTGTCTGAGTGCTACAGTACAGTGAGAAATGATGCCGTGCTAGTTCTACTAGGTGACAAAAGATGAATTGACAAGTAAAGAATAATATAAACTTCTATTTGATACTCATTTGGTAGGTGAGAAAACAAGGTTGCAAGTATATTTGGGGGCCACAAAGGAAGAAAAAGGTGATCATAACAAGCAAAAGGCTGACACCTTTCTTCAAAATTATTTGGGTTTTTTGTTGTTTATCAGGAGTCCCCAAATTTTTGATGGCATTATATTCTAAAGTCTAAATATATCTGAACATAAAGGAAAAGAGCTCTAAAACCAGGTTGGTTGGTTTAGTCATCTGGAAGTAGATAATTTTATAGAGAGACAGCCAAATACAGAGTTTAGACAGGATTCCATATAGCTAATTTAAATAACTGGGAAGATTTAATAATTTTTATTATTTTACAAATGTAAATTTATAGAGATCTTTCTGAAAATTCTGTTAACAATTCTTCAAAATTCCAGTGCCTCTCTCAAATTAAGGGTTTTATTTTTAATCAAAATGTGCAATTAATTAGATAAACCAAAGCAACTCATACAGAAAAGTAAAACATCTCTAATGGAATGATATATAAAAGGGAGCACTTCACATGTTTTGGACAGCTTCATTCACAGTGTATAGCAAATGTGACTACTTAGCAAGGCTGAAACAATTTCCAGACAATGATTTTCAAAAATGAATAGTTGGATTATCTGAACACATATCCATTAATGATGCAGTTATTAAATGTCATCTTCAGTTTTAAAAAAGCTTAAATCACTCCTGTTAGTAACAATGAGATTGAAGTATGTTCAACAAGGAGAAAATATATCCCTAATGAATGAGACTTGTCACTGAGATTTCTGATTATGTCAAATAGTTTAATTTTCTACTATTCTATCACATTGTTTTCTAACATTATTAGTCAACAACTTTGGGTATATTATGAGTTATGCTCAAGAAAATGCACCTAAAAAATTCAACTTGGTTTTTAATAGAGTCAGACTTCTGCCATAAAATAACCTGATATAAACTTAAACTTCTCTGATACTCCTAGAGGCATCTATCACAGCTACCCCTATTTTATTTCTTGTTCTATATTTATATCAGAGACAATTTGGCATCATGTACCTGTATATAATACAATATAATATAATATAATATAATATAATATAATATAATATAATATAATATAATATAATATAATATATGTGTATGTAAGCATGATTTTTATATGTATATAAAGACAAGATTTTTCTCCTGTAGTTGCATAACTATACATAGAAGTTTTTAAATAATTATCCTAGAAGGGAATGAAGAGAGGTCCGCATGGAAAAGACTGTATATATTCAGCAAAAACTTCATTTTGTTCTGTGACACCTAATTTTTTGTCTCCACCTATTTTGTAGAGATTCTGTCAATTGCAAATGCAGTGTTTTTCCAGTATTCAAATCATAAGCAATAAAGCTTTTGGTATTGGACTCTAAACTATGCATGTTCTTAATCACTAGAAACATTTATGTGTAATCTAGAAGAAACAGGACAATATATTTTGTTAATCTACTAACAAAGATTAAGTGCTATCCCAGCTGGATTAGCCTGCTGTACTCAGTGTCAGTCCTTCTTTTTCATAGTACTACAGATAATCCTTTATAGAACAAAATGTTACTGAGAGAATTAGCAGTACAGTAGCTGAGAATTAGTACAAAAAGCCAAAATGAAAGATCTGGCATAGTCGTAGTTTCTTCATGTTGCCTCAACAGTGCTCTTTGCTTTCCTGTTGCAGCAGTGTGACATAAATACATGGTCCTCAAATATCAGCCAACTCTCCTGGACCATTCTGCTGTCCAAGGCAATGTCCTCTGAAAAGGCTGAAATGTAGGGCTGTGATCCTGCTTTTGTTTTGCTAACTTCCTCCCTTAGGATCCTGAACTCCACCATTTCATGTTCACTGTAGCCAAGGCTGCCTCTGACTTTCAAGTTCCTCACAAGTTCTTCCTTGTTCATAAGTACCAGGTCCAGTGTAGCACCTTACATGTTGGCTCCTCAATTGCCTGTGCCAGGATGTTTTCTTCAGTACTCTCTATAAACCGAGGTTTCTTAAGTCCTTCTGTGTTATCCTTCTGACAGGTATCAGGGTGGCTGAAGACTTCCTTGAGAACTAGGGCCTTGTAGAAACTTTGCATCAATGTCTTAGAGACCCTCTTTCAAATTTGATTGAAAAGTTTCAAACATGAGAAAAGGGAACATCCAGACAGGAGTGACTTTAAAGTGCTTTTTTTTTGAGGTTTTATAGTATTTAAATATTTTACATAAAAAAGGATTTCTTAGTATTTAGAATCCAATATTGATCTTTCTGCTAGGAAATTTATTTGTTAATTAATTTTACCTCCTCCTGTTTTTTCATCAGAATGAAAAACACTATGTACAGCAAAAGATTTTCCGTAGGTATAAAATACAAAAAAAAAGTCCAGAAATGTTCTGTTTGTCTTTCTTCATGTAGATGGAAAAATATTTTGTCCTCTATTTTCTCTTGTCCTGTCATTTTAGTTCTAACCCAACAACTCCAGGATAGTGCCTAGTATAACAACTGGGATATTTTAGCGCAAGCTGCTGATAGAGTAGAATAGTAATTGGTGGGNTATAGGGCAGTATTAAAAACAGTAGGTTGTTACCTGCTTTCTTTCTCTATGGTTGTTTCTGCTACAACTCCTTAATAGAACCTGCTGTTTGTACTGCTGACAAATGTGATTGAGATTCTCAAAGAAGCCCAAAGAAACTAGGGTTTCAGCCCCCTGAACACCTGGACTAGATTTCTGGTGCCCCCTGAGGTCTGGGCATCCAAGTCCCTGAGGTCCGTGTTAGAAGCTCAGACCAGGTTATCCTATGAAGACATCTCTTCCCTTACGTCCCTTGCTGACTCTCAGCAGGTGAGTTCCAGCAGAAGGTGTAGCAATACTCCGTGCAGGGCAGAGATGCATGTTGTTCTGTTTCCATATTGATAGATGCAAGAAACAGAGTAAAAGGGAAGAAAGATAAATAGAAGTGTCAGCCAGGAGAATTACTCAATATAATTGGTTACCCCTTGTCTGAGTGCTACAGTACAGTGAGAAATGATGCCGTGCTAGTTCTACTAGGTGACAAAAGATGAATTGACAAGTAAAGAATAATATAAACTTCTATTTGATACTCATTTGGTAGGTGAGAAAACAAGGTTGCAAGTATATTTGGGGGCCACAAAGGAAGAAAAAGGTGATCATAACAAGCAAAAGGCTGACACCTTTCTTCAAAATTATTTGGGTTTTTTGTTGTTTATCAGGAGTCCCCAAATTTTTGATGGCATTATATTCTAAAGTCTAAATATATCTGAACATAAAGGAAAAGAGCTCTAAAACCAGGTTGGTTGGTTTAGTCATCTGGAAGTAGATAATTTTATAGAGAGACAGCCAAATACAGAGTTTAGACAGGATTCCATATAGCTAATTTAAATAACTGGGAAGATTTAATAATTTTTATTATTTTACAAATGTAAATTTATAGAGATCTTTCTGAAAATTCTGTTAACAATTCTTCAAAATTCCAGTGCCTCTCTCAAATTAAGGGTTTTATTTTTAATCAAAATGTGCAATTAATTAGATAAACCAAAGCAACTCATACAGAAAAGTAAAACATCTCTAATGGAATGATATATAAAAGGGAGCACTTCACATGTTTTGGACAGCTTCATTCACAGTGTATAGCAAATGTGACTACTTAGCAAGGCTGAAACAATTTCCAGACAATGATTTTCAAAAATGAATAGTTGGATTATCTGAACACATATCCATTAATGATGCAGTTATTAAATGTCATCTTCAGTTTTAAAAAAGCTTAAATCACTCCTGTTAGTAACAATGAGATTGAAGTATGTTCAACAAGGAGAAAATATATCCCTAATGAATGAGACTTGTCACTGAGATTTCTGATTATGTCAAATAGTTTAATTTTCTACTATTCTATCACATTGTTTTCTAACATTATTAGTCAACAACTTTGGGTATATTATGAGTTATGCTCAAGAAAATGCACCTAAAAAATTCAACTTGGTTTTTAATAGAGTCAGACTTCTGCCATAAAATAACCTGATATAAACTTAAACTTCTCTGATACTCCTAGAGGCATCTATCACAGCTACCCCTATTTTATTTCTTGTTCTATATTTATATCAGAGACAATTTGGCATCATGTACCTGTATATAATACAATATAATATAATATAATATAATATAATATAATATAATATAATATAATATAATATAATATAATATAATATAATATAATATATGTGTATGTAAGCATGATTTTTATATGTATATAAAGACAAGATTTTTCTCCTGTAGTTGCATAACTATACATAGAAGTTTTTAAATAATTATCCTAGAAGGGAATGAAGAGAGGTCCGCATGGAAAAGACTGTATATATTCAGCAAAAACTTCATTTTGTTCTGTGACACCTAATTTTTTGTCTCCACCTATTTTGTAGAGATTCTGTCAATTGCAAATGCAGTGTTTTTCCAGTATTCAAATCATAAGCAATAAAGCTTTTGGTATTGGACTCTAAACTATGCATGTTCTTAATCACTAGAAACATTTATGTGTAATCTAGAAGAAACAGGACAATATATTTTGTTAATCTACTAACAAAGATTAAGTGCTATCCCAGCTGGATTAGCCTGCTGTACTCAGTGTCAGTCCTTCTTTTTCATAGTACTACAGATAATCCTTTATAGAACAAAATGTTACTGAGAGAATTAGCAGTACAGTAGCTGAGAATTAGTACAAAAAGCCAAAATGAAAGATCTGGCATAGTCGTAGTTTCTTCATGTTGCCTCAACAGTGCTCTTTGCTTTCCTGTTGCAGCAGTGTGACATAAATACATGGTCCTCAAATATCAGCCAACTCTCCTGGACCATTCTGCTGTCCAAGGCAATGTCCTCTGAAAAGGCTGAAATGTAGGGCTGTGATCCTGCTTTTGTTTTGCTAACTTCCTCCCTTAGGATCCTGAACTCCACCATTTCATGTTCACTGTAGCCAAGGCTGCCTCTGACTTTCAAGTTCCTCACAAGTTCTTCCTTGTTCATAAGTACCAGGTCCAGTGTAGCACCTTACATGTTGGCTCCTCAATTGCCTGTGCCAGGATGTTTTCTTCAGTACTCTCTATAAACCGAGGTTTCTTAAGTCCTTCTGTGTTATCCTTCTGACAGGTATCAGGGTGGCTGAAGACTTCCTTGAGAACTAGGGCCTTGTAGAAACTTTGCATCAATGTCTTAGAGACCCTCTTTCAAATTTGATTGAAAAGTTTCAAACATGAGAAAAGGGAACATCCAGACAGGAGTGACTTTAAAGTGCTTTTTTTTTGAGGTTTTATAGTATTTAAATATTTTACATAAAAAAGGATTTCTTAGTATTTAGAATCCAATATTGATCTTTCTGCTAGGAAATTTATTTGTTAATTAATTTTACCTCCTCCTGTTTTTTCATCAGAATGAAAAACACTATGTACAGCAAAAGATTTTCCGTAGGTATAAAATACAAAAAAAAAGTCCAGAAATGTTCTGTTTGTCTTTCTTCATGTAGATGGAAAAATATTTTGTCCTCTATTTTCTCTTGTCCTGTCATTTTAGTTCTAACCCAACAACTCCAGGATAGTGCCTAGTATAACAACTGGGATATTTTAGCGCAAGCTGCTGATAGAGTAGAATAGTAATTGGTGGGTAATATTTGTAAAGCCACCTCAAGCTGGTAGATGGCCAATTCCAATTAAAAATGGTAAAAAAAGTGAGTCTAAACATTAAATGCAGCTTTAAAAACTTGAACTAAAGTTATTTTAAAATGCTATGATTGAATCTGCTGAAGTTTCTTATCCCTGTTGTCTCTACTGTCAAATCATTATTAAACCCACTCTTCAAACAGTATGTGTTGGCTGTGTAACCAGCCTACACAACCAGTTCTGTATGAACAAAATCAAAGTCTACATTATGCATATTCCTAGCGCACCTGGATGGTCCTCTCCAAGGTCTGTGTTTTATGTTAGAGCCATTTCAGATGCAGCTAAATGGACTGCAGACTGTTCTAGCCAGTTCCCCACAGAGTAGTAAGAATCAAAGTCTTGTCTGTGTCTTGACTAGCAAGTAGGTTGGAAAGTATTTATTTCATGTATGTGCAGCCATCTTTCCACTGCAGCTCACAGTGCAGGAAGCATGTTTGCTTGCTCCTTAGAATAGACCACTGTCAAATATTACAGACAGCTTTCATAATATCCTAGTTTAAAAAGTGGCAGTAAAGATTCAGTGCTGCCATGTGCTGGGTTGCTAGCTTGTATACTTATTTGATCAGTTTTGGAATATTACTAAAGAGTTTTCCATAGTAATTTTTTTTTTTTAAGCACTTTGTACATAAGTTAAATTTTTGTTTTGAAAGAGAAGACTGCTTGATTAGCTGATTACTTATCCAGTAATCATTTCTCTTATGAAAAAATCAGAAATGTCCAGTTACTTACTTCTGCATATTCTCCTAACTGAGATACTTTCATAGAATCATAGAATAATCAGTTGGAAGGGACCTCATGGGGGATTAATCTTTATTGGCGAGAGCATAGTAAAACTACAGTCTCGGCAACATGTCTCAGCACCATATGCAGCTGAACCTTAAAAATGTCCAACGTTGGGGAATCCCACACTTCCCTGGGAAGATCATTCCAGGGCAGATTGTTCTCATTGTGAAAACTCTTGTGTCCAATTGGAATCTTTCCAGGAGTAACTTGTACCCATCATCCCTCATATTTTCCATGTGACTCCTTGTAAAAAGGGAGTTATCTTAGCCTTTAAATAAAGGAACGTGGTGATAAGGTCTTTCCAAGCCTTCTTCTCTGAAGGCTGAACAAACCCAGTCCTCTCAGGCTTTCCTCACAGCCTTCCAGTCATTTGGTCATCTCTATGGCCCTTCTGTGGACTCTCTCCAGCCTGTACATGTCTTTTTTGTATAGTGGGGACCAAAACTGAACAGAGTATTCCAGGTATGGCCTGACAAGCACTGTGCAGAGTGGCATAATGACTTCTCTCTCCCTGCTGGTGATGCCCTTGTTGGTGCTACCCAGCATCCTTTTGGCTTTCTCTGCTGCAGCAGCAAACTGTTCACTCATGTTGAGCTTGTTGTCCACTAGACTTCAAATCAACAGAAGTAAAGCAACCATTGTAATCATCAGTCCAATACTGATTAACTTTTGAAGATTGCATTTTTGAGAACTGCATTTAGATTACAGATGCAAGCATTATGAGAGAGCTGCACTGTGTTCAAGTCATTAAGTTACTACTTTACTAAAATATTTTTTGCGAACTAATTCGTGGATGCACATATGAAGTGCTAAATTTACAGATTATTGGCTCAGAAAAGATTCTTGACTTCAACTTGGACACCCATCGGTTTTTCCAAAAAAAATTTTAAAGATGTCATTACTACTTTATACTTGAATTTTCTTTGAGTATTGAATTTTGAGAGCAGACTGGTTTTTAATCTCATTTGAAATGAGTGGAGCTTGACAGGCATGTAAATACTGTGTGTAGTTTATTGCATGAAAAAGATACCTAGGATATGATTCTGCCATTATATTTTAACCCACACTTGAAAGCTATCTAAAATATTTTTAAAAACATATTTCAAGTGTAAATTTAAACTTCGTGAAGCAACAGAAATCTTCTCTATGGCAAGAAGAAGAAATCTTCTCTATGGCAATTATTCACTGGATTAATGGCATCTTTTTATTAAACAACCACATCCCTAACGATGGCTTTGGCTGGCTCTTTGCAGTTTTTCACAAGTGGTATTCAAAAAGTCAGTGGGTGGAATTATGGTGTCCAATATGCAAATTCAGATTAATTTGATAATTTTATCTCAGAAAAACTTAGAAGTAACTGAGGATCTTGAGAAGTTAGTCTCCTTGGATGTGACTGATTCCAGAGCCTTCTTTTGCATACAGATACGATCTGGACCTGAGCCAAAGCTTTTATCTGTACACTTTCTAGCTTAATGGAGAAGGAAAGTGTTTAGAAGCTTAAGTAAATTTCCACCAAGTCTGATCCTTGTTTGTATCAAATATTTAGGCATATTGGTTCATAGACATGCTTTCAGGACTCTGATGAACTTACCTTTTCCTTCTGTCCAGATCTTCTTACACAGGGTGATTCTGATTTAGCTGACTACAAGGGCTGTTTGTTATTTTCGGTGTATAACTCTGTTCAAGTTCACAGTCATCTACCAAAAAAAATATTGAGGATTAGGAATAATAGCTAAGAAAATAAAGATTTTTCCTAAATTATAATATGAAGTATCTCTTTTGCAAAATTATTTTAATTTAAATGTACAGAGTAAGATCTAAACCAAAATAAAATGTTGCTAATGAACGGAATTCCAATAGGTGACAATTACAATATCCCCTGAAATACTATAATATTTTTATATGTGTAGGAAATAATTAAAAATTATTATTTTACTGACCTGTAGCTCAAACAACTTCCCAGAAATTTCATATATCCTGAACTGCTATGTCTCCCACTAGCATGGGATTTGTGAATATCATAAATAAATACACCTCTAAAAGCTCAATGTTTCAAAAAATGTATATGTCTTCAGGTTATAGAACAGAAAGTTGTTCCTGTGGTAAACATTGTAACTGCTGAGGTTATACTTATTACAGTAGATAGCATATGTCATTATGAATTGAGAATTACACATACTTCATTTTTTAGTCCTTTTTTTTGTTTGTGCATGTTGTTCCTAAATGACCAAAAAGCCAGAAATGTGGTTATCTTGCATTGTGATGGATGAGGTGATTTAAAGAACATTCTCACCCAGTCTGCACATACGAAGAGCAGTACAGACGAGAAAGAGGCCATAGAACCAGTGGATTATTTATATTCTCTCGACTTTCTGAAAATGCAACATATACAGATCTAAAAATGCTCCTGCTATTTTATGTTATAACTGATTTTGTTTATTAAATAAAAGTTAAAAACTAAACTTGTTAAGGATACGAACATGAATTTTAGTAAGAGTTTCTATTTTTACCAAGGCATTATGCTGAAATAATTGGATAGATTTCAATATAATAAAATTGGAGGTTTTTTAAAATCCTATATGAGAATAGTAATGATTGATTTTAGGCCTTGATAAGGACACATTCTCAAATGTATATGACTTTAAATTTGAGAAACCACTAAATAGATTTATTCTCAGTACCTGTAACCCTGCACAGTTTCCTCAAAGTTGCTGTGATTATGTTGATTAACTTAAACAGACATATTTGGACCTGAAAGTTTTCCTCCAATACAATCACAAGAAAATACAGAGAAATGGCACATAACAGTCCCGCACTTTGTCTTCCATTTACCAAAAGGTGAACACATATCCAGTAGCAGTACTTTTCCTACAATGATCTTTGCAGTTACAATTTCTCTCTAACACAGAACCCTTTTTAGAGATGGCAAGATGAATTCATGTCAGTACAAACACTGGCCCTTTCACTTTTTATGTTCTTTTATAGCTGGCCTTTGCCAAAGGAATACAGGGTTATAACTGGAAGATTCATTCAGGCTACTAAATCTAATGTGTGACTTGCATTCATTCTTAAACACAACATAACTGAGAGCAAACAAGACAATTCTATTCCCAGAACAGTTAACTTTGCAAGAGAAAATGTCAGACTTGACAGATTTGTTAACTTCAGTGACTGCACCAACATTTAATGACACAAAAAGTATTTTCCAGTTAGAATAAAAAGTTACCTAAAAGATTGAAAGTAGGTTTAATGATAAAGTTTTGATAAAGGACATAAGCACTTTTTTTTTCATTCTTTCAAATATTTAATGGTTCTGATATTTTTTTATATAAATTTTAGTACAACCTCCATGAGACATTGCCATGTATTTATAATGTCAAGATCACCAGGCTAGGGTATTTATATTCTAATTTTCTGAATTTCTAATTCCAGCAGCTATGTAGGAAACACATTCAAATTCACTTCAGTTTACACTTGCCACTGGTAAAGGCACCAATTTCTTATTAACTTCATGGCATAAAAACTTCGGGACAAAAAATTGTCCATCACTTAATGATGGACACTGTAATATCCATTCATATATCTACTAGACTAGGGAATATGAAACATTTTTCTTCAGAGGCTGTCTTTCCCCATATGACATCCAACATCAATATATCTTTATGAGAAAGAAAAGAAGCAAAAGGGTTGGTCCTAATGGGATTAAATTATCTCCAAATGCCTCATTCCTTTTGTTTTTGGAGCATCCATGCACTCAAAGCAGAGGCTGTCATTTAGAGCTAGCATACCCTCCACTATTTGTGCCTCAAACTGCAGGAAGAAGGGGCGAAAGAAATCAAAGAACAGAGAAGGAAGCAGAATAATAATAATAATAAAAGCCAGTATAATTTTGGAAGTGATCCATCAATTTACTGTTTGTAGAAGTGATATATCTTCAATATCTTTTGCTGGCTCAGGTCAGGCTGGACATGACCACACTGCAGCTCTCTTAAGATTACTGAAAGCCCAGAATTAGTTATAGCTCTGTCCTAATGAATGCAGCCATTCTTTTGAAAATAGAAATTTTACTTTTCTGACCTTTTAGCAAAATCTATAACACACGAAGTTGTCTGTACTAAGTGCTAGGGTTTTTAAAATTAAACTCTTTATGCAGCCTCATAACCATGAGATTTTTAAAGAATAATCCCTTTGCTCGGAAAATGAAGGTAAGGCTCTAGAGCAAACACTGATCCTATAGTATAGCAAGGCAAAGCATCACCCATCAGCCTAAAAAACACTTAAATTAAGAACTTAATTAACGACTTTTTCTCTGAAACATCTTGCAGACTGAGGGATATGTCTCCATAAATAATTTCTCTCGTATTCTGTATGAGTGTTTTCCACACAAAATTTCAATTTATTTCGGCACACAAAGTCCAGCCCAGATAGTGAAATATTTCTGCTTTCTGTAAAAAGCATTATTTTCTTTTCTTTAATCTTTGTCATGAAAATCAAAGCATTAAGATATCTGGGTTTTTACCCTTGAATTTAGTTCAAAAGATTACTCAGAACCTTGTATGAATGAATCTATTGGGGCACTTTTATTCATTCTCAAACACACTTGAGTGCAAAGAAATTAATTCAATCTTCAGAATAGTTAACTTTACAAGGAAATAGGTTATGCCTGATTTTTTAAGTTTGGAAACTGAATCATAATGAATTAGTATGTAGAAACATAAAAGTATACTGTGTTAAAATAGAAACCCAATCTACTGAGTCCCCATTAAACTTTTTTATAATGATGCTATTTTTTCTGGATTTGATTAAAAAAATATATATTTTTATTGCTTCTCAGGATTTTCTTCTAGAAAAGCATTGATTTGATATCACTACACTCTAGTTATTTTTTGGGGGGGAATGAAATTACTAAAATAATAACATGCAGTAATACCTGCTAATGGAAATTTCCACGTGTTCCTTGAAAGGCTTGATTGTGTTCAGTAGTAATAAGCCTGAGCAATATACAATACAGGATGTATTCATGGTGTTTTTATAATTCTGCTAGATTTCTGTCACTGGCTCTTTTGGGGATTCGGATTTCTTCTCATTTCTATGAAGTTCAATAATCTCAGTGAGCAAGGTTCTGTAGGGAGCCCTAAAAGATCACTATATAATAATGTGTTCTCAGTGAATCTTTTTATTTATGAACAATATGCTTATAAATTATAAAATACTAATGCACTCATTTAATACCATAAACCCTAGTCCCAATACTCAATATTTGTACAATTAACTGAAATAGATGTGAGGTTGATTTGTAATTTGAAGTAATGTATTGCATGATTTTTAAACCTTAAATCTTGAATGGACTAATCAAATTCACATCAACTTCTGAATGTTTATTATGAACTAGAGGCAACAATGACTTCAAATAATCTTCGCTGTTTATAGAGACACAAATGCATGGCAGTCCCTACTTCTTTCCCACCATATAGCTAAGATTGTTTCTAGCCTTGTATAGCCTATATTTGTTCTACCTACATCTTCTGGGGGACTTCAACTTGCCAGATGTCCACTGGAAATACAGCACAGCAGAGAGGAGGCAATCTAGAATGTTCTTGGGGAGTGTAGAACTGCCTGACACAGTAGGGTAGGGTAAGTGACCCTACCAGTGGAGGTGCCCCACTAATGGGTGCTGGATATGAGCCAGCTGAACATGAGCTAGCCATGTGTCCAGGTGGCCATGGCCAATGGTATCCTGGCCTGTATCAGCAACAGTGTGGCCAGCAGGACCAGGAAAGGGATTGTCCCCCTGTACTCATAACTGGCAAGGCTGCGCCAATGTTTAGTTTTGGGCCTGTGTTTACTTTTGGGCCACACACTGCAAGAAGCACACGGAGGTGCTGGAGCCGGTCCAGAGAAGGGCAACAGAGCTGTGGAAGGGCTGAGGTACAAGTCTTACAGGAGAGGCTGAAGGAACTGGGATTGTTTAGTCTGGAGAAAAGGAGGCTCAGGGACAACTTCACTGCTCTCTACAACTACCGAAAAGCGGTTGTAGTGAAGTGGGGATTGATCTCTTCTGCCATGTCTCAAGCGAAAGGATGAGAGGAATTGACCTTAAGCTGTGCAGGGAAGGTTCAGATTACATATTAGAAAAATTGGGCATTGGAATAAGTTGCCCAGGGAGGTGGTGGAGTCACCATCTCTGGAAATATTCAAGAGACATCTGGATGTTGCACTTGAGGATACAGTTTAGGGGTGCAGGGTTGATGACTGGAGTAGTTGATTTTGAAGATCTCTTTCAGCCTTGATGATTCTGTGTTTCTGTGATCTGAGTGAGAAAAAATAGGCTAAAATGCACAGGATATTAATTACTCAAAAATACTAGTTTTTTATTGTTATTAAAGGACATAGAAATTATATTTCTGCAGTTTCTGGTAAAAATCACTATTACAATGCTAATTAATTGCATGAACATTTGTTCAATAACCATTTTACTGTTGAGATATGCTAGAATCCAAGCATGAGAGGCTGCATTTTACAGTGAACCTGGCTGCTCTTGTGCTTCACCTGTGGAGAGACTTTCCAAAATGCAGTTCCCTGGAAAAGAAGGGAAGTGGAGCAAGTCTCTCTCCGTCATCCTATCAAAAATACATCCATTTCTCTGCCCGTCTCTCCGAGCTGTCAAGGTCCTTCTGAAGGGCTGCACAGCTCTCTGGGTTACCAGCCACTCCTCCCAGCTTTGTGTTCACTGAACTTGCTGAGGAGGCATCTGCCCCTTCATTCAAATCATTGATGGATAAGCTAAACAATACTTGGTTTGCTCCTTTGATTCTGCTGCTTTTTCCATCTTCTCACTTTTATACTTCTACTGAAAATCTCATATAACGAAGTACTTTCTTATGCTGGAAGAAGGGATGTGTTGGATGTGTTTGTTCATTTGTTTGACTTAGTAGTTTGGCATAGATTTTTAATTCCTTGCAACCTTGCAAGAGACATTTTCAGGGACTGTCTTTAGAACAAAAAGTTTAACTACTGTTCTTCTCTCCCTGAAGTCTGAATAAGGGTATTTGTTACTTTTTTCCTCACTCTGCTTGCCACATTTTGTTAGTAAATGGGTGAGGGTGAGGTTTATCTCCCAGAAGAAAGGGGAAATGACTCTCCCTCGGAAGCAGCTGAGCAGGGTCAATAAAAGCAAGCACCAGCCAAGAGGAAGATCAGGCACAGGAAGGCATCAAGAAGAGAGCTTGCAGCTACAATAGGAACTGAGACGGCTGAGAAGAACAGAAAACATCAGGTCTGAGAAAAGAGAAGAGGACCACAGGAGACCATCAAAGTACAGAACTGATGGAAATCAATCCTGGAAGAAAGGAGGTGCCTTAGAAATACAAAAAATTCAGGGAGAAACTGGTTTGTTTTTATTGTTCTCTGTCTTACATGGTTTTCTTCATTGAGTTCACTGTAAGAAGGTTGATTAATCTGGTTTAAAGCTCTCACCAGATCAACATCCTTCCACACCAAACTTACAGGAAGCAAGCTTGTTAATAAAATATATCTAAAAATACTGTAAAGAACTGACACTGTCCTATTCCAGATACTGGAATTTATAAACAAAAAATCCACTTTGACTTTCCTAAAATATGAATTCAAGTCTATCAGGAAATGACTGTAATGCCAAGAAATTCTACTATTGCCCATCAATGGTTTCAACTGACACACACAATTTCAATAAAAGATTTAGAAGTAGATTTTTTACCTATTACAAAAATAATTAACTTCTGATTAATGAACTGACCAGTTTTACACAACACAAATGAAGGCTGTTAATCTTGAGTGAAGACTTTTCAGAACTTTAGGGGAAACCCTTCTGCTATTAGTTTAAAAAATACATTAATGTGCTAAAACAGACATTTTTGTGCTCGTACATGGAAACAGCTAAAGTGGTTCTCTGAGGAGCTTGAGCTGTCTTTCAAAAATTTTGAAAAAATCTTTTCACCTACAAAGCTAAATACCAATCTTTCTGAAACTAAAGTAAGAAAATCTAGGAGGTTTTAGATGAGATGTGAAAGACACTTTCCCCTCTCCACCATTTTTTATAGCATTCAGTCACCTGTAGAACATTTTACAAAGATATTGTTTAAAAAATGAGATGATTATTCCCTAATAGAACAAAGTAAAGAAATGCAAAGCTACTGTTCAGTGCTGTCTGAAGCTAAGGCTTCCTTACCACTCATTCATCTTCACAATAAACTTCGTGTCAAGTTGTGTAACACAATATAAGTACACGGCATCTTTGACATACACTGATTGTACAGAACCTCTACTTTTTGGCATCCTTTCAACACAGAAATACTTTTTATTAATATTCATTGAGATAGTTATCCCACATTTCTTTGGGTTTCTTATTTTAGTTACATAAGTAGTAGTGTTGACTTCTGGTTTGCTAAATTTTGTTAAATAATGAAGTATGTTGGCACACAAAAAGCTTGTGCCTAAAAAAAGATGAAGAACTGAGCAGTAAGGTTCAGAGGGAGAACTGGAAACGTTTTTACTGAATATTTAAAAGGATACTATCTTTAGCAGTCTATATATAGTTTTTCAGCTTGCTTAAAAGCTTTTTTTTTTACATTCTTGCTAACATTTAAACAAAGATAGAAAGGAGTATAAGAGAAAAAAAGAGGCATTAAAAAAAGAAAGGAGTTCCACAGCCGAGATGTTATATACATAACATTATGAGATTAAGATTATAATGGTGGTATAGTTTTCCAGATTTATTTTATTTTCACACAGTGGAAGGATTCACATTTTTACACTGGAGGTATTGAACTTAATTTTACAAATTGTGTTTGGTTTCTCAAAGTGCACAGTTAGGATATTTCTGAGTCATAACAAAAATCAATAGGTACACATAATTCAGATGAGCTGTCATAACACAGCCTTTAAATGCACCCACACTGAAATTACTATAATACAAAATCCAATACTTTTGACTGCAAGTGTAGGTTTCAGCAGTTTTTTACCGTTGGACTGGACAGTTTTGTGCAACATGCTAAGTAAGAACACTGAGTGATAAGTTCTGAAGACATATGTAGGTACTGAAAGTCAACACCATTTATGTATTTCTTTTGTATTAGCTAGTGCCATAGACTCATAGTTTTTTTGGCTACATTCACTGATAAAAAAGCAGTTTAGTCTTAAGCAATTAAAAAAAATGCTTTCTGAGAAATGCTACATCACTCTTCATGAAAGTAATACCCATAAAACAGGAAAATAACTAAAACAACATGGAGAGGAATAACAATTCAATAATATGATTATGAGATATATTCAATACAATGACCCACTTGTTTGCTCACATGACTTCAACTTGTCAGTGGAGCTAGGTGAATCATTATTTTAGCAGAATCATTATTTTACTACTATTTTAGTAGTCAAAAATCCTGCTTCTAAGGATTCAATGGTTTGGCAAATTCATCTGTATGCTGAATTATATGTCTCCATGTAAGGGAGCTCTCAATAAAGAATTTCATTTAATACTGTTAAGATAAAAGGCAGAAATCTAAACCCCATTTTATTTCTAATAAGCATTAAATGTAAAAGTTATGTATTTTCTAATTAAATAATCAAGAGGATGTAGAAAAATTTTGGATGTAGAAAAACTTCTATGTCAGTAGTTGCAAAAGAGAAGAAAAATCCTTCAAGTTGACCTCACTTATGTAAGGTACAGGTTGGAAACACATGAAATCTTCTATGATGTCAAAGGGCAATCACACCTCGCTATTTCTCTAACTAGTTTTCTCTGAAATAATTACTGCTTGAATAGAAAATTTTATTCTGTGCTGAATGAAAAAACCCATCATGCAGGGAAAAAGAAAAACACCAAAGAAACCAGCAATAGAGGAGGTCTCCTTATTATGACTTCTAGAGACCTGGTCAACCCAGAGCCAACTTCTGTGAAAGTTTTGTCATTCAGACTGATAGCAAAAAATAGATCATTCAGTTAAAATTTAAGTGGAGATATATGAATTGCCTACAAGTATAATAGTGCATCCAGTTGCAGAATAACTAGGTGATGTACATCAGTATCAGTACTTCTCATATCATTGTATACTGTAAAGGTATTGGCATGAATTTAAGATAGCTTAGTCTTTTTGCCTGGAGTGAAGTCACAGTGTTTAATTTAGGCTGTCTAGAAGAAATACTGAAAAAAAGTTAACATCTTTATTTGTTTGAAGAATTACAGGAAAAATGACTTAAGACTATTTTTTAAAGTTCTGTAAAATACATAGTCAGCTTGTCCCTGTTGTTTTGTCTATTCTGACGGTTGCTTTTGTAATGAAGAAGCTAAATTGTACAAAGATAAGACTCTCAGGGAGCCTTAGAATAAATGAAAATATTTTTATGGTTGTTCAAATGTCATAAGTGTTATTTATCTTAAATGCTTTATAGACTGTTGCTACTAACAATGAGGATAACATTAGAAAACTGAGAATTTTATTTTTTCACATCTCCTTTAGTTCTATTAGAGGACTAGAAGTTAGATTTTTAGGTGAAAAAACAAAAGCAAAAACAAAACCAAAACCAAGGGGGTTTAGGTGCAGATAAAGTATATGTTTCCTGCAACTTTTTTGATACAAATTAAAATACAGATTGTACTTAAGGCAGTGCAATGTCTTCAGTCTTTCTCCTCTAAGACAAAGTTTCAACTGTAGGTTTAATCAGCAATGTATTTTAAAGTACACATCTAATATAAGCAAACAAACATTGTTTCTGAGTAAATTATACTGTACAGGAGCTAAAAAATTATGATTAATGAATCAGGGCAATAATGAATAAACTACCTTCTTCCTTAGTTTCTTATAAATCTATCCTATATCTAAATCCATTTTATTTTTAATAATACAAGGGGCAAAAATAAACTCGTCTAAGCTTTTGACAGATCTAAATTGCCAGAGCTATCATTTTATTTGCTTGCTGCAACAATCCAGAATATCTGCTCTAAGAAAGTTGTCTGAAACATAAATTGTTGTTTTGTCATATTTTGAGTTTGCCTGACACTCAGTGTCAGGTTTAGATTGAATTTGTATTTGTATTAATTTCTATTTTTTTAATTTAATTGTATTAAATCTAAACCAGTTTAGATTTAATTTGTATTTCTTACCATATTTTTACCCCATTGGGGATGGTGCAGAACCCTGCAGTTGGTGTGGGTTCCATCAAATTACAAAACAATGTGTTAAGTAAAAAATTCTCCTGGCAGGCTGTGGACAAACAGAAAAAGGAGGATAATGTAGGTGTCTAGTGCTGGGCTGGAAGAGTGTATTTTGGTCCAATAGCTGGAGCAAATGTCACAAGGTTTTTAAATCTTTTTACAGAAGAAAGGAAAGACACATCTTGGAGTCTTCAATCACTTTTAATCCAGAGTTGCTTTCCCATACCCTATTTCCTTGATTTGATTATCCATCGTACAGAGGAAAAGACAAACAGTAGAGGAGATGGGTATTAAGATCCTTCACCTTTCTGCCATGCATATGGAAGTTCCACTTATTTGCCTGTCTTTCAGTTTCCAGTGGTAATGCACTTCTGATGGTATAGAAGAGCAAGAGTTCTTGATACCATCAGTTACTTTCATAAACAAACCCCACTAATATTGCAATTAAAATAGCACTTATTCTGGTGAATTCCCCATGATACTTGATACCATTTCCCTTGCTCCACTCTGGTGGGGGACCATTCAACTTGACTTTTGCTGTAGCACAATAGAGAAAATCAAGAACTGAAAGGAAGGGAGGAAGAATTGAAGTCACCTGGGTCTGTAATAATGGCACAGTGGAATACACTCTAAAAATCATCAAACTGATAAGGTGAGAATGAGTACCATAATCATCTGTGTCTTCTCACTTTTTCTAAGGAACCTGGGGCAACAAAGAAGAGCGGAAAAGAGGGGAAAACATGGAGGAAAAAGGCTTTTGTCAGAAGCAAAAGATTTTGGGTTGTAAGTCAGTGAGGAGAGAACAAAAACATGGTGATGGAATAAATATGAAAAGGAAAAAAAGGAAGAATAGAGAAATGGAGAATGGATAGAAGAGGGGAGAGTAAACACACGTGTGTAACTATATATAAGTGATTTTTTCTATAATGCTATTTTCCACTTTCTTGGCAGGTGTCTTACCACTGCTGATTTTAAGAGAAAGAACTGGGAAGACTATTTTATGAACTCATTTAACTAGCTTTGCTGTCTACTGAGGACTCTTTACTTAACTATGGGATTGGCTGAATGACCAGCTATATAGTTATTAGTCATAACAGAAAGAAAATGGATTATTTTGTCTTCTTGAGAGTTTTTTAACTTCTTTTTCATCCCATGAATAATTCTGGACGAATTCAGCCACAAAACCCTGTTACATAAAAGTGTGACTTTCAAAGAGATTCACAAAAGTGATTTTGTGTTTGCAATGTTTTATACAGTATAGAAGCCTTTCCTGTCAGGCTCTCCTGTCAGTTATGTGGTTGCAACTTCACTCTCCTGATTTCTCCTACTTGTTTTCTCAAAATACATATTAAAATTTGGAAGGGAATAGACTGCATCTTCACATTTTCTAGCATCAGTCCTGACAGATCTGTGAGATTTTGTACAGACACAAAACATAATTATATTTCATAAGCATCCATCTCTGCCTTTTCCTATTTTCAAACTGTATTATTAGTTTTATTTATCTGAGCTCTGATATTACCGTGAACAGTATAATTTTTGTCTTTCTATATATACGTCCAGTCTCTAGTGCAAATACAGTTGAAGGGGGGAAAGTACTCTTACATTGATTTTACTGTGATGCAGTTTAGTAGCGTGATCCTCTGACATCAGCAGTATTGTTATTTTAATCAGTTTCATACAGCTTACTGAACCTCAGTGTTCTGTAACATCTAGGCAATACCTTGTTGGAAAACAGGCTGTCCACAGGATTTTTTTCCTCCCAAATGAATCGTAGAAATTAGAGATAGAAAAGATCAAGTCAGAAGTGGTAATATAATTCCCTTCTGTAAAAGTGGATAAGTTATTCAGGCAAATCTATTTGATCTCTGAAATACTGTCATCATGACAGAAGAAGCTGATGTTCAAAGGGGATAGATGTTCTGACCTTGAAAACACACCCACCCAGTGAACTGTAGAAAGAGCAGGCCAGGCAGATACCAGAGCTAAAACCAGGGTTACAGAACTTGAGACATCCACCACATTGTCTGCCTGCCTTGGTCTCTAACTTTCACCTGCAAGACAGCAGGATTTGTTGATTCACTTCAATGTCATTACAAGCCTTCTTGATATTTTATGTTATGTCTTAGTTCACTCTTGGCCAAGTGACAAGAGTTACTTTTATCTTTTATTTCTCTGTTTTAAAACTATAAAACCCAGTTACAGTGCCAGTTTAATACTATCTTGTTACCAAGGTCAATATGTATTAGCTGCAATAAAATTTTAGACATTTCTGTGAAAGAACAGAAGTCTTGTTCAAATTGCTGCTGCTTCTAAAGCAAAATATCCTGAACATGAACCTACTATATAAAATCTCAAAGCAAAATATTTCATGCTGCTGCATAATGTAACAGAAAGATGAGTGTATCCTGAGGTGCGCTGTAGGTCTAAGAGCTATTTAAAGTACTTTTTAAAATGGCATTTCTTAAAAGTTTTTCAAAAAGACCCAAACCCTGACCACTTTTAGATTTTTTTAAGTTCAGTTTCACAAAAGATCTTCAGTCAACGTCAGCTCCTGTCTAGTCCTATGTTAGGTGCTTAAATGAGCGATGGTTGTCTAGGCCTTTTCCTTAGTGCTGCTTTCCTCAGGCGCTGTATATTTCATGTCAGGTAAATGCATCCAGTAGATAGTGCTACCCTTCTTGGCATATCCAGACATACCTCAGTCTTATCAGTACCGAGGTACTCAATATCCCATGCAACTCCTAAATCTGCTGTGTGGTACAAACTAAGTATGCCTCTGGTGTGAGAGGTCCAATATAAGAGATATTTTCAAAGCAGCCCTT
Organism: Aleadryas rufinucha; assembly: GCA_013397815.1. Classification (NCBI taxonomy): domain Eukaryota; kingdom Metazoa; phylum Chordata; class Aves; order Passeriformes; genus Aleadryas; species Aleadryas rufinucha. The sequence continues at coordinate 407,958 of VZTH01010883.1, forward strand.
GCATGTCATACAAAACTGCCAGAGGCAAGGAACACCCCCAAGTCTGTAGCCCTTATCCAGCATATGGATTCAATTCCCTTCTGTGGGAAATTCCCTTCTGAGTAAAATCACTTTCCTCTCATGACCGGACCACCAAAAATAGCACTGACAAATATTTTTAGACTGTAGGAAGGAGAGGAGTAGCTTTCTCATTCACATGTGTACCATGGGACTGCAGAAAAAGGTGGTAGGTGATAAAACCACAGAAAATGGTATGTTGTTTGGGATATCTGTAAAATTATTTAATCTCATCTGCATACTCTTTGGCTACAGTCAACTTGGACCTGATACCCAACCATTCCTTTGTTCTGAATACTACATAATTTGTCACTGCCATTTTCTGCCAATTACTCTTTCATGCATCTGATTTTCTTGGCCAGAAGATGGCATAGGCATTTCAAATTTAATTGTTGCTGCAGCTTCACTGGGAGATTCTGTGTGATGATTAATCTAAATAGAGTATAGCGTTTTCTTTTCTGAATGCATCAGTAATCTTTCATTTATGCTGTGCTGATTATGTAATTTTTCCTTCAACTTTCAGCACAATGAAACAAAACATTACAATATTGATTGTTCTGATAGCTCTTTAACAAATCTATTCTTCAATATCTCTCTAATATACTGTTATGTAGCTCTCCAACTGTCCAGACCTGTAAGATTCAGGACCCTGAATTTCTATTAACTGGAGTTAAATGTTGAGGTTACTTAGGTCATTTCAGTATCTGAACTTATCTGACACTAAGTATTTCTACTTTAAGAAATGTAAGACTGTAAATGATTTTAAACCTCAAATATTTAATACTCTCCTCAGTGCTAATAAGCTACCTGCCTATCATCATTACTTCTATAGGCAGTGGCAATGTCTTTAATTGCCCTGTTGGTTTCATTAGTGTCCCAACTAGATGACAGAAGGTCTAAAAGTCTCTTTTGTGGTATGACAGAAGTGTACATTTGACTGAGGTTTTATGAAAATGATGAAGTAATGCAAGGTCTTTTCTCAGCTTAAAAGGAAAAAGAAAGGTTGTCTTACATATGCTTAAAGCTAAAAGGTTGACTGTGGGCTTTAAAGCATTCATATTTTCCTGCATCACCACCTGCAGCATCAGGGTTAACTCGCTAATGAGAACCAAAACCCACAGACCCATCATGCTATTCAAATTTAATGTGCACGTGGACTTCTTGATTCAGGACAGGTTTATAAATAGTGCCTTTAGTTTAAAAATAGACTTTTCAGATCTAGGGGAGTTGATATTATGATCTGTAAAGTGAATGAAGCTCCCAGGAGTAACTAGAGCTTATATAATATTTATTCCTACATTTTTGCTCAGCTGTTTTGTGTCATTTTGATGCTGAGCTGCAAGGACTGTAAGTTTCTCAGACATTTCAAATCTTTCTTCAGTGAAGCTGGGACTGCATGCATGCTAAGTAACCTTACTTGACTTTGGGATTTTGCCTAAGAAACCACGGTCATTGTCCCCACTTACAACTATTTTAATGTAGCAATTTTTGTTGTGCATGACCTCTGGGGAAACCCAAACTATGCTGCCAGGTACAGCAACTTTCCAATATTAATTTAATGCTAGAAAAATTATGAAATGATTTTTTTTCTTGAAACATTCTGACTGATTAATCTCCCAGGTAGAAGAAACACTGAGTAGAGCTAAGATCTGTCTCTGGATACATGTACAAGAAAATTTTATTAAATTTGTATTAGGTACTCACAAAAACAGCTTTCACTCCTTGATTTTGTAGTTGTTTATGATGTTTTACAAGTGAAATATTGGTGCTAATGGAACAACATTCACAGCAAAAATGTTCATGGCATATGAAACAAATCTAGTTTTAATATTTGTCATTGGGACAGCATTTTGTGCATGGAAACATCATTAAATAAGCAGATGCCTGAAAAAATGCCTTTCTTAGGAAGAAGTTCATCTCTCTGATGCTGTACCCAGTTATGAAGTATAACATTTAAAGTTTCTGATACTGCAGGCATTCATTGTTGAGCACCTATCATACGCTTGTTTTCAGCTAGGAACATAAACTCTCAAATTAACATCCTGAGCAAGGGCGAGATTAATCAGAAAGATTTCATAATGCCAAAAAAATCTGTCAGCTGTCCTTGAGGAAAATCAGTAGAAGAATTAGAACTATCAGAAACCAGTGCTTAAAAGAGTAAATAAAATTTTTTGTGCCATTAGATGTATAAAATCTGTGTACATAACAAACTTGGCAAGATGATATTTAAATACAGCTTGATGTCTACAAAACATGATCAAAACTTATAGGAAAGCATCCTGTTAATTAAGGCTAGTTATGAAACAATTGGAAATGACTGTTAACACATCTGGCAATATCTTACAAATGGTGAAAAGACAGTAGATAAGAATGACATGAATCTGATCATTAGAAACTAAGTTTGATCTTGTAAAAATTAGCAATGTTGGACCAACTGCACTATCATCTTTCCTTAAAGATATACTCAGCAAGTTAATATTAGAGCTCTGAGTGAATGGCCACTGAAACAAAATCCTTGTATATGACTTCAATGACTGCTGCACATACTGTTTAGTCTTACCTAAAGTTGAGGCAACTCCAGTTAGCATAAAGACTAAACCTCTCTTACCTAAAATTGGTCCAACCTGAAGCACTATTGGAAACGTGATGGTATGAGTTTCAAAATGTAGCTACGTGATGAAAACACGATGGCTTGTGGAAAGGATTTGTTGTAAGAAGCCAAAGCATTATTTATACAGGAAAAGCATTGAAATAGGTAAACAGAACAGTGACTTGGCAGCTAATATTAAAAAGTATAGAAGATCTTGTGAAAAAAAGGAGGAGAAAAAGTAGCCTTACTAATGTTGCCAGCAAAATGAGATCTTCTCTAAAATTCACTCTGATTTTCTGAGTACCAAATATTCTAGCTGGAATCCCCCTAATGCTTTAAAACACTGTTGTTTTGTTCCATACATAAGCTGTTTCCCTTTTTCACAGTAGGTTATTTTCCCCAGACTAAATATTTTAGAAGAGTAAAAGTACTTCACAGTCTTGCACTCAAGGAAAGAACTCTGTAGGCCATAGCTCCCTCAGTTCTCTTAAAATTGCCCGAAGAATTAGTCATTTTTGACCTGCTGGCAAGGTGTTCAGCCCTCCATTCTAAGTCTATGGCAGGCATTCAGCACCACCTAGTCTATGTAACTTTAATCTTTTTCTGTTAATATTCTGCACTTATTTAAGTTGTTAGAAATTTCTGGAAACTTTCTAATTATCATTCAGGACATACTTAGCACTAAATCTAGGGAATAGCAACCCACATAGTAATTTGTATATGTTCTGCAAATACAAGTTGCTACTGATACAACTACATCATGTAGTTGTAATTGAGGCTCTTATATTCATTTTGACATCTTGGCAATCCCATAAGCATTTTTTCTTATAATCTTTCAGGGTCACAATTTTTACACTCAGTTAATGTTGTATTGTGCTCTTGGAAAAGTCACATTGTCTGGGAAAACACTTGTTTTCTGTTGCTTTAATGCAGCTTTACATTCAGCAGGTAGATCTGATGTTGCTATGTGTTTGCTGAGCAGAAAGGCTTCTTTTTCAGTAAGGGTGTTAAAATATTTAGTGGAACATTGCTTTAGACAGCATGTAAAAACACAACCTGCTCAAGCTGGTTACCAGTAGATTATCTTTCTTCCCACATACATCAATTGCACAACATTTGCTTAAATTTATTAAAGCTTATTTGGCTTATGTCAAAGTCAAGAAATTCAACCTCTGCCTTCTCAGTTCAGCCAACTGGTGTTAATGCATAATAATATATTCTTTAGGTACACAAATCACATTTTTTCCACAGTAACGTGATCTTACTCTCTAAGGAGAATGAATACTTTTCCTTCAAGGAAAAATTATTCAAGATTTTGATTTTGTGGCCTTTTTAAAGGGTTCAGTATAGAGCTTCAGCCTTCATTTATAGCATTCTGTTCAAACCTAACTCTGAAGATAAAAATTAACCCTTTCCTATATACATTTTTATGGTACTCACCTCTAAAATACCAAGTATTCTACAAACATAAGTGTTTAATTTCACAATATGCCATTAAACTATGGGAATTTCATAAATTAGCAATATTTTCCAGTGATTGTGGTATCTAAAGCTAGGATTACGTTTTTAAATTGTTTATTATATAACATATGAAAGCTCAACATCATTTCAGATCTAGCTTCAGGATCTGAAACAACGAACCTCAAAATATACAACAAACATACTAATGCCAAAAATTTTTTACTTGAATTTTCTATTCTGTCGTAGCAAAAAATTTCTGTGTTTATAAGGAAAATGTATCTGAACTCAAGTTTTAAGATAACCCTTCTTGAAAGGCAAATTAAAAGTCCTCTCTGCGAACAGGTATCTGATTTCTGAGCAGTTTCCAGCCCCAAGGCTTTATTCATTCAGCTGACATGCTAACCATGAGCTGGCAACATGGGACTTGATTTCCAAACTCATGATTTCTATTTTTTTTTTTTTTTTAAGACAGGCTACTAGGATATCCTGCTAGCCTCCTGCTAGCCTCCAATTTTCACATGAAACAGCTTGTGTTTCCACGACTTTCAGTTTGTCACTCTACAGCAGCCAGCTGAAAAAAGCTGGAACAACCATGGTGCATGAGTTTATGGAAGCCTGAAATTTGGTTGATTCAGAGACAGAGTGCCTACTCTTCCTAGACTCATTTGTTTCCAAAGCTAAATATATCCAGATAAATGTATGCCATCTGTCACCTTTCAATACAACATCTTTTAAAAGGAAAAACCCTTTTAACTTTGTCCTTATTATTTGGCTAAAGTGGGTAAATAATGACAATATTAGCAATAATAATGATGAGCGGCAGCAGAAGTTTTAGTGGATGGCAGAGAAAGAAATTTAGGATGGGCAGTCTCCAGCTAAGCAGAAAGTTAATAAGCAAATATAAATAGAATTCTTTCAAGTATTACATTTTAATAAGTTTATAGTTTATATGTTATAACATATGTTATGTTTATGGAGTTTATATGTTACCATTTCATCAATCCTGCAACATTCTGGACAGGGAAAAAAACCTGCCAACAGCACCTTTTCATTTATTTTCCTCTTCTTGATTCATCAGATTAACAAAGAGCTCTAAGTTCCATATAGTCTCTTGTTCTTGTATCAGTTGCCACTACGTCAAGGATAGAATCTGGAAGCAGTGCTTTTTTCCTGTGTTGTCATCTGCTTGAAGGAGCTCTGATGTTTGTGCTGAAATGATCTGGAATTCTGCCAAAGGCTTCAGGATAAGCGTATTTCAGTCTGGCAGTGAATCCCCAGTCAAAGACAAAACAACTACAGACACTATCACAAGAAAGTTATCTGTAAATCCAGATACAAAATCTATGAAAACTAGTGCAGCAGTCTTTTAATTGAGGCCATTTGTTCCAGCTGCCATTAGTATAAATATCAAATGTACTTTGTGCATGTATCAAAATTTAAACACAACCGTGTAGGTAGCATCCAGAGAAAGATAATTTCTATGTTTTCCTCTGTCAGTATTTGCAGATTGAACATTTCTAACTGGACATTTAAAGCCTAAGATTGGTAAGAGACTATACATTTTAAGATATTTGAAATAATATGTTAAAAAAGTAATTGTGAAAATTTAGCAGATAAAATACCCTGTTGGTCCATAGACACTTTTGCCTTTCCTACTAACCTGTTATTATCTGTTTGTGTTTTGTATGCTCAAAATAAGTGCCTAAAACAGTTCGCCAAGTACGCCTTGGATTAATAATGAAATTGTACATAATCTAAAGCTAATAATATATTTTATTACAGGTTGCAATAGAAGCTTGTATTTAATTTTCCATTAATAATCTCAGAATTCCAAAGTAGAATCTCAAACACACAAATGCCTATGTATCTATGCATTTATATACCTACAAACGTGCATGTATAAATAACATTTATAGCTTTCTGTACTTATGGACATGAATAACTAGAGCTTGACATGTAATAGTTATTTTAAAGAAATTAATAAAAGTGACATCAATGTTTCTCGTGAGCTTCTTCTTAGAAATTAGAATGGTTGGGAGGCATTCAGATGCCTCTTTTAAGGTTACCATTTAAGCAACCAAAAAAAGAAAATATAATATATTCTCAAAAAAAGAATTAAAAACATTATGGGTTCCATTGTCTTTGAAGAATACCATCTCCCTTTGCTAAAAAAATGAATCAGCAGAATGTTTCATTGCTTAATTTTCCAGTTTGGAGGCAGAGAAAAATGGGGCATCAATATTGTCTGGGAACTGTCTAGGTAATTGCCCAGCATCTTTTTTTTACTGAAGCTTGAAATATAAATGAGAGAAAAGAGATTTTAATTTCAGACTGGAAAAGTTAAGGGCTAATGTAATGAAAGGAAGTTAAATAAAGTAGGTAAATGTGAGTTTGGAAATTTATTATTAATATTATTTCTGCTGATTTTTCAAGAGAGACTATTTAAAACCAAAGAAAGCCTTACAGTTCTGATTATTTTAATTTCATATGAATTCTAAGTCTGCATGATTGAAAGAATTCAAATAAATGACATGATAACAATAATAGGTAATGGTAATTAAGCTTAAAGATAGGTTTTTTTCAAAAGGTGCATCTTTGAGTTAAGCTACCTTTTTAAACTAAAAATGAGTGTCTTATTTCTGATATATGACAATGAATTTTGAGCTAGAAAGTAGAAACTAATTACATTTAAAGTGTTCCACTGAGGCTGCTCATTAATATATTGAGAGCAGAAATGACAGAAAAGAGCAAAAGAAAAACTAATACTTGCCTTTTTATATTTATTTTACAGGAAATGTGTTTGTTGTAAGCCTGGCAGTTGCAGACTTGATAGTAGCTATCTACCCTTATCCACTGGTCCTCACATCTGTGTTTCACAACGGATGGAAACTGGGATACCTACACTGCCAGATTAGTGGCTTCTTGATGGGCCTAAGTGTCATTGGATCAATCTTCAATATTACAGGCATCGCTATCAATCGGTACTGCTATATCTGCCACAGTCTCAAATATGACAAGCTGTACAGCGACAAGAATTCATTGTGCTATATTGTTCTTATATGGGTCCTAACATTTGTTGCTATCGTGCCCAACCTGTTTGTGGGATCGCTGCAGTATGACCCCAGGATTTACTCATGTACGTTTGCACAGTCTGTGAGCTCAGCATATACTATAGCAGTTGTGTTTTTCCACTTCCTGCTTCCCATAGCCATAGTTACTTTCTGTTACTTGCGAATATGGATCCTCGTTATTCAGGTAAGGCGAAGGGTTAAACCAGATAACAACCCTAGGCTGAAACCACATGACTTCAGAAACTTTGTAACCATGTTTGTGGTATTTGTACTGTTTGCAGTCTGCTGGGCTCCTTTGAACTTTATAGGCCTTGCTGTGGCTGTCAACCCAAAAACTGTAATCCCTAGGATTCCAGAGTGGTTGTTTGTATCTAGTTATTACATGGCATATTTCAACAGCTGCCTTAATGCTATAGTATATGGACTCCTGAACCAGAACTTCAGAAGAGAATACAAGAGAATTATTGTCACTTTTTGTACAGCAAAAGTTTTTTTCCAGGATAGTTCTAATGATGCAGGAGACAGAATGAGAAGTAAACCTTCTCCACTGATTACAAACAACAATCAAGTGAAAGTGGACTCTGTCTGAAAATGGGACTCTTACTATTACCACTCAACAGCATCCAAATAAAGCATCCATTTTATTAGACCTCCTGTTAAATATTATAGTGAAATATATCTTCTACACTGAAAGCACTTTGATCAAATTCCTTGCATGGTATTTGGGAGCTTGTTACAGAGCCTTGTCACAGAGATCCTATTATACAATGGTATATCCCTTATATAGTGACATAATGATATCCTTAAGGGAATAAAAAGTTGAGAATGACTACTTTATTTTCTTAGATGGAGATAAATACCTAGAAAGAGATTGAATCAGAAGTATCCATATTGCCTGGTGCAGTAAAACAAATCATAAAACTATTCCTGCCACTTTCCATGTGCTTTTTCTGGCCAGGTTATGGTCCTGATTCTAAAACATCTGAAAACTTCTTTTAAAAGATGAAATCAGACCTTTATGTAGTATATTAGGAGATGTGAAGTGAAAAATCAAGGTAATTGAAAATTCTTTAGGATTTTTGATAAGTACCTCTATCTATATTTCTTTGCTACTAACATGGACATGAATATAATTTTTTAGGATATTAAACCTCACCAGCCCTCCTAGGAATGACATTCTCAATTGACTTCTCAATTTTAAAATAGCTTTTAGGAGAAGAAACATGCCTGAATGATTATCTTCAAAGCTCCAAGGGCAGGAGGATAAACAGCAAGGAAGGAAAAGAGCCATGATTCATCAGCTCAAGCTGTTTCAGCATGAAAAAGAGGTGTAGGAGGGTTGGGAAGAGAAATTTAAATGACCATTATTTCTGAAGAGACAGCAACTCATGAAATCAGGAAGTGCCCCAGAGGAGTTTCTGGGGAAACACCTTCTAGAAACATAAGTGAGGAAGAACTGTTATGTCTCACTTGTGTACAAGACAGAATTCTAAACCTCTGTGAGAAGAAGATAAATGCATTTAATAGGAGTAATAGTTGAGTATGACAGTTTTGTCTGGTTAGTGGAATCCTAAGGCCATGAAACGCTGGGAAATGAGACATATATACAGGATGAGTATTTAACATCTTCTTGAAACTGATCTCCTGAGAATAACCTGAGACTAGTGGTTATTTTTTAATCTGCCACAGATAAAATTTTCAAATTAATAATTAGAGTTTACCACAATTATGAACATAGTGTAACAACCTAGAAAAATTAGACACCTTTAAATAAAGAAAAGAAAAGATACTACTTATAACAGTGGTGCAAAGAGGAACACGTGATTCTCAAGACTTTCCACAGACAGCAGGGACCTCTTCAGTGAGGGGAAGTGCACTGTGAAGTGAGGAAGAATAGCTAGACAGGCTGTCTCTTGCAACAATGAATCTCTCTAATGAAGTCCTCTGGCAGAGAAAAGCAATTCACAACAATAAGATTCACCTTCAAATTGACCTTAAAAAGAAAGAGCATTTAGTTCTGGAAAGAACTGTCATACCTTTTAATGCTCAGTTGTTTATACCAACAGTGACGTTCAAGTACACTTGAGCTTTTCCAAGCAAATTCCAACAATGTCAGTGGGACTAAGAGCTTCTGAATAGCCATCAAACTATTGTTAGTCTATGTTAAAATGTGAATTTTACTTAAACAGTTATTTTAAAATATTATTTACTGCACTGGAGATTTTCTTGGGCTTATATGTCTTAGAAAATAACAGTCATTCTGTCACAGAACTCCTTAAACTGCATATAAATCTAACAGCGTTTCATCTTTCTTGGATCATATATTAGTGTACCCTTGGTTTACTAATGAACTAAAAGGGAATGGATTTGTATTTACTTGAAAGCCCCACTGACACTTCATCATCTGACCAGTTTCTTACCTTAAAAACAGGTGCCTCACATCAAGTTAACGATGGAACTAAATGAACAACCTTGTAAAACCTTGGATATGAACTAGCAAGTCAATGCATTGCTGAGGTGCTTGACTCATCTTTGTTTACATTTTCCAGTCAGAACCACTGTGTAAATAACCAGCTCTATTCTATTGTGGTATCGTCATATGATATGATACAACATGATTTACAGCATAAAGTATATCACAGCTTTCTTCACTGTGATTTCATCCTTGGAGGATGCTTAGCTCTGTAATTTTGTTGCTTTGTGTGTAGTGATTTTAGAATGGCAAGGGAGGCATGACCACCTTATAAGTAAATGAGTTTTTCATGCAAGAAAAAAATACAATTTAAATTCTTACAAAAATTGCCTTATTTAAAGCATATTTTCAATGAAAATAATGTCTTATTATATATCTATGAAAGTAGCATAAAGACAGTTAAAGTAGCTTAATCATTAGTAAGTTTCGAACTCTCAAAGATCTTTCACTTTCCATTTCTAACAGCAAATGTACATCTGTATCACATCTACATATTTACGAGCCGGTTCAAGATACTGTATCCAATATATGGGTTATCTGAGGAATTGAAGTCCCCTGTAATTCGCAAGTGCGAAAATATATTTTTGATGACAATGAAAATGGTTTGCTATACACAACAGAACATATTATACCAAAGGTATATATTTTATTGAATAGGCCTGTAATAATAATGGAGAGCCTTTTTCAGATCTGTATTTTGAAATATTTGTATTAAATCTAAATCACAGAAATGTGCATGTTGATGATGTTATGAGCTGCTAAATATAGCAATAATTTTAAGAAATTTATCTCTTGTTCTTCTTTGGGGAGAGAGTTGATAATTTCATTTAAATTACTATGGATGAAAAATTTGGGCAATATCTGCTGCCCTCTTGAGATTAATTTTGCATTTGCTGCCATTCTGAAGTATGTTTTGGGTAAGGATTGCTAAACCACTCATTGCAAAAGTGGAAGAATAACGATGCTTAACTCTGCAGTAATGGTTACTTTTAATTCAAGTCTATTGCTTCAAAAGAGTCAAAGTGATTCATGCAAGACAATCAGCAGCCTTGTCAGCTGCTCAGTGACAATGAGAATGACAATGTAAGTCAGCACCTCACAAGATCTGATTCTTTATGGTCAACATAAAGATGACTGGTGAAAATAATAATGATTTCTATCCGTTCTAAGGAGATGGAGTTTGAAACATCTGAAATTAGTTGCTTCTGTGAAAGTGGATGAGCCATGGCATGTTTTTTTATATTCCAAGTCATTAAATTTTCCCCTGTTTGAAAGGTTAGCATAGCACAACTGCATTATAAGAGTTCTATCTGGGTGGTTTAGCTAGTGTACTTGTCCTGTAGCAGTCATCAGCCCTGAAAAGATTTATTCCTAAAATGTGAGTGTTGGGAGTCTGCCGCATCTGCAGAGGCCCATCCTTTTCCTCCTTCCTATCCATTTCTGCTCTGAGCCCCTGTGAAGCCAAAGGACCTCTGTGAAGGAGCAATGAAACACCCCGGTCCCCCTCCCTGTATGCAACACACTGAAGACTTACAGCCTTATTGACCTCTACCTTATCCTACGAGAATTTCTTTCCTACATCACAATCTTGATTATGTTGACAATCTAAATATGATCTTATCAACACACCTTGAACCCTTACAGATGGATAGTTTTATTGGTGGTCATCTACACTGCAAACGTCACGTTTACAAAGAAGCTTGGCATTATTACATATTTACCAGCAAAGAGAATCTTAATGAATATATTAATATCAAACAGGGTAATTATTGTATTTAAACTGTTACTGTATGCAACAATGTAGTTTCATTTGGAGTAGCTTTGCACATTTTCTCTTTGCACATTTTCTTCTACCACTGGGCTAGTGCAAGTGCATAGATATGAAACAAGCATATGTTATTTCAATAGACATAATATGTAGCAATGATTTTACTTATTTTTCTTCTAATTTGTTTTAAAAGGCAGATATATAAATCATTCGTAATAAACAGACTATAATGAACAATCTGTATTGGTGTGTAGTGCATCCTTCTACGATCATAATATCTTTTTCTTCTTTTTGACCACTTTTGAAATGTTATCACATTAGATATGATTAACTATGATCTATTGAAGGGAACTGTTATTTTCCTTACATGACAAGGAAAAAAAAATCATGAAAAAAAATCCTTAAAATGTAATACACGAGTACATAAATATATCTGGTCATCTAACTTAAGATATAATTTCAGAAACTCCTTCTATTTGAATAAGTTGTTCACAAACTGTAGTAATATAGATGGACTGTTATTCTTTAATTATTTTATAATAACTGCACTTTCTAAATATCATTAATATGGTTTATGAATAATTAAGAACTGCAAATGTCTGTCGTTTTGTCACTGAGGCTTGGGAAATCTCACATGCTAAAGCCAACTTTCTTAGCAGAAAAAATATTCAAGTAGTGGCCTGGTTTATAGCCCACATACCGTATCTCAAATTTTTGCCTGTAATATGAATTCCATTATGTGGTTTTATGAATTTACTTATTAAAAATATTATTCCTACCTCAAATATGTGTCTGAGAGATTGCAATGTGAATAGGGTGCAAAAGACTCACAGTATAAGTCAATAGCCTTTACAATTTTTAATAGAAACAGAAGTAAATTCAGAAAAAAAGTACATCTATTAATAATGGTCATAGAAAATATTTTCCCAGTTGAATAAAGTACTCATCACTCAAATCATCCCAACTACCAAATACTGACCAAAGTATGCACATTTGGAGAACCATGTTATTCATAAAAGTATATACAGATTATTGCAAAAGTTATATCCAAACAGCCTTTGAGACACGGTGTCTGAGTTTCATCTCGCATAAACCAGTACAGCTTCACTGATTCATGTCAGCTGAGGATTTTGATATATTTGAGTTCATAAATCTAAAAATTAGTTATTTTACACTATTACACAAGCAATATGTATTTTATTTCTATGAAATTCCTCAACAGTCAGATGTCCAGCCTGTGGGAGAATATGAATTTGCCTGCTAATGATCTGCAAAATTAACCTCATCCAGTGGAACTCTCTCTGTGATTTGTCATTTTTATAAGTAAATATAGAAAACCAGCAGTCTTTTATGTGGCTTTATTCTTAATTGTAGAAGTAGCAACTATTTAGCAGAAAATTATACCAAATTTAAGAGATTTAGAGACAGGAAGTCTACTTGCCATTTTTCTTTCTGCTTATATCACATGCGTGCACACAGATTTCATTTAATCACAAGAATTTTACTTTGCGTGTTTGTTTCCAGATTCTAAATCTTTTTGTACTTAAATATATACTCCATACTCTTCTTCAATATGTACAAATACTCATCTAGTTTATAAAAGTCAGAGAAATACAATGATATTATCAGGTGTATGTCTCAGACCAAAGTATTTTTCCACACAACTGAGGCTGTGAAGAGTTCTGCCACAGAGCACTGCCTACACAAACCCTAAACAGGTACAAAGAACCAATTGCACGGATTCACAGAAAGAAGATGCTGTTCACTTTTTAAATGGTACAATATTAGATGCTTAAAAATTAACATGGAAAAATTTCATTAAGACCTTTGTGATAATTAAAAAAGTTGCATAAAAATATTGTGTAGATCTACGGATTCTATATGCATGCTTTACAAACCCCAGGTTATGTAGAAAGATATGTCCTCCAAATATTACATTCAAGTAGTTGTTTATATCCAGCATAAAGAAACATAGCTACTACAGGCACAACCAACTATAAAGCCCTTATATCCCCAAACTTCTGTTTCAGTCTGGCTGAAAAGTTAATATGCCAATAATTTGCTCACTCTGTTCTAGTCTTTCCTGATAGTTTATTAACATGCGATATCTCTCTAACCATAAACTTTGCCTAGCTTGAAAGCAGAAATATTAACTCTTTCATTAACATTTATGTTCATACCAGTCATCTTTCCCAGCCAATTCTGATGTTAATGCAATTTTTCAGGACAACTCCTAGAAGTACATCTCCTTCCAAAAATAATCCTTTCTCCTCTCAATCCCAGATAACATGGTTTTCTTCCTCAGTTCTGACCATGCTATCAGCTTGGCTGTCTGTTTTCCACCTGTTCATACCACTGAACATATACCATAGTGCTCTTGACTCTGAAATGTCCCTGTCCTATTGTGATCTATTTTGACCACTCGTGTTTAACAGTAGCTGGATTATCAATTAAATACTGTCTTACAAACGAATTAAATACAATAGTTTCAGTACTAGTCACTCTGAAAAATCTCTGATTTAATACAAGCTTAAAAATTTATAGCATGAATAACCCCAAGGGGTTCTAATCTTTAAATATAAACTTTGATTTGTAACCTTTATAGTAATTATTTTTCTTTTAAGTGCTCATTAATCCCATTTATCCCCTATCTTTTTCTCCACATGTTAAGAACCCAGCTTCTTTGTGGAGGCAGGAATTAAATAGTTGTTAGAATAAGGGTTGCCCTTGAAATCTCCTGTGGGCTGTGTCAGGAAGGGAAATCAAAGTCAGGACAGGTAATACTAAGTATTGAAGCATTTGACAAAAACTGTCTGTTAACCAAGATTTTAAAGGAAGAAAATAGACCTTGTTTCAAGAAGAGCTCAGCAATAAGGAATAGTTAGTAAGAAATCACCCCTGATGTTACCATCAAAAGACTGTTAGAGGAAAAAGGGAGCCTGTCTTACATAAGAACCAAGATTTTACTGCTAGTCTAATTAACGTTTTATTGGTCTACTTAGAAAGTCCAAGTTATTCCTAGTTCAGTTACAATTAAATAAACACTTGAAGTACAAGTGTACTAATCTAAGTATTATAGAAAATATTTATTTATTACAAGGTTCAGGTCATGTATATGACTACATGTGAAGTATAGTTTTATACGCAGCATCTAACATCTAGCCCTTCTTCCTCTTTTAACACTCACCCTTTCCCGGTACTTCTGGATTACTTTTATGCTCCTATTTGTTGAGATGAGGAAGCCATAAAGAAACTGTACAGCCATAAAGCCACTGAAACTTCCAAGCCTGAAGGAAAGGACCGGCATGGGTGCAGTTTCTGTTTGCGTAAATTTGTTTATAATATTCTTCTCTTTTGGTTCTTTACAGCATATGTGACAGGAGTAGTGGAACTGTCACTCCTTCATCCTATGGGAAACAGCATGTGAAACACAGCAGCCCATAGTGAAAAGTCTTATGTTCACTGGGATATTTTTTTGTCATGGAAGGTCCATAAAGCATGAAGACAGAGGGTAGGTGTTTTGTCACCGCAAACCGACTTAAAGGCCTGTTATACAGATGTCTGCAGTTAGCTGGGCCAGGCAGTTGGGCTGGTCCTAAACAGGACTCTCCTACTTCTTTCTTAAATTGTTTCTGGTTTACTCCTTCTAGGAAGACCTTGCATTTGATTCACGTACTCCGAGAAAGCTGATGTCCAGGAAGCAGTAATCAAAAGACAGAATCTATCTTATGTAACATTTCTACAGAAATTTGAAATAAAATATGATCAAATCTCCAGTATAACTTTCAAAAAAAAAAAATTTCATACTCTTCTTATTTAGGATATTGCTGGCATATAAAAACCAATACCCTAATAAAAAAAAAAAAAAAACCCCAAAAAAAAAAAAAAAAAAAAAAACAGAAACAAAAAAACACCAAAAAATCCAAACCAAACCAAAACAAACTCACTGTTTGTCATAGATGAGTGTGTCTATTCAGGAAGAAGAGCCAAGAGAGTGTTTAATGTTCTCATAAATAACTGCAGTGCAGGGTCATATCTAAAGATGAATATTAGGTAGTGCCAACTCACCATCTAATCATAGTTAAGGGCAGGATGATGCCAGTATGGGCAGATGGAATGAAAAACCTTCCTTTCATTGCAAAAATACACAAATAAGGAAATTCAGAGTAGTGTCTGTAGCCACATGATAGCAATCTTAAAAATGGGGTTCAGTTTCAGCCTCATCAGTTACTTTATTTTTCAGTTTTATTCTTCAGCACTGCAATTTTTGGGCAGTGTTCCATGATACTGAGAACAGCTGTTTATCATGTCTATGACATTCTTGGTTTCAGTTCTTCCTTCTATTTTGGAAAAAAAAAAAAGTGTTCAAGGAGAACGCTGGTAATACTTTCCAAGTATGTTTGGATACAGCTGCACATATATAATTGTAGGCAGCTATGAAAATTAAGTTTGCATTCAGTAAGGAATGTAACAGTCATAGGGAATCACTAAAGCCTTTGAAAATCATATGTATTACATTTGTTTTCCCAACACCAAATGTCAACAGACTGAGCTATACTGAACCATTGGATTGCATTTCCCTTGTTATCCTACTTTTCATTTAATTTCATTTAACCATCATGTTTTCTAGGTGGTGGAGATGCCAACAGAAAATTTTGGAGTTTGCTCTGCATGTGTCTCTGTGTGTGTGAATGAATGGCAACTCTCTTCTAAATCACCCTGCAGTGGGTCTTTCTTCTCTCTTAGCCTGATTTTTTATACGTTTGTCTCTGCCAGCTCGAGAAGAGATGAAGTGACCACCACAGTGGCTACTCTGCAGGCAGAGCAAATTTCCCACTCTGGGGCATATCTCCTGATGTGATGCTTTGCTGTGCTGGTCTTGGTGCTGGCAGAAGCACCACACACAAGTACTGCAAGAGGGAAACATCTCTGAAAGGTTTTGCAGGTGTTTATGAAGTTCTGGTGGGCATGGACCATGCTAGTAAAAGCCATTACTGCTTCATTTTACTGCCCACTAGTCCTTTTTTTTTCCTTCCTAGGCAACAGAGAGCACAAGTGCCAATACCAGGGATCAAGGTATTAATGGATTTCAACTGAGTCGTGACGGTAGATTCTGTGAAGTTTTTTCTTATTTTCAAAGCTTGCAGCAACAGAAAGTGAATCTAATTGGCAGTATTATTTCTTTAGTTTTCATATATGGAAATCTAGAATTTTCTGAGTTTTCTGCTTCCGAAAAAAACAAGAATTTTAACTCTGGTGATAAACTGAAATAGAATGTAAGTATAAATTACTAAAATAACACCATTACTTCTGTTCAATTTTTCTCTCTCACATTTATGTCAGCATATCTTGCAGGTAGAGACAGTGTGACTTGGTTGGTGTTTGAACAGGACATCTGAACTTTTCAAGTGTTACCAGTGAATTTTATGCAGTCATGATAGTCAATACTAGTTCAATTTTATTATGGAAAATTGGAGGACACTGTGATCTCATTTAGATGAAATGCACCAACAGGACACCACTATTTATCTTTTTTTAAAGGACACACTGTGAAAGAAAGGTAAGTTTTGTGCAAATTCAAGACTGAGTTATTATATTCTTTCTGCTTAAAGGTCCCTTCTCTGTTTTAGACCTGGCCCAGTATATTTTTCTTTTCATATCCTAAAATTTGTCTAACATTGATATGCATTGCTACTCCATAGCAACAGGAATTATACTCCCAGCGTGGCTATACTTCTGTAATAAATGACAGAAGCAGCACAAACCGTTCCTTTAACCAGCCATCAAATACATATATGCTTTTACTTGCAAATAATGTAAGACAAATTCTCCCCACTCAAGTCCACACCATGAATTTGACTTTTTTTCTGGAATAAGAGTGAGACTTATTCAGAATTAAAAGAAATACACTGGAATTGTTTCCCTGAATCACTTTGCAAGTTGGGATTGCCAGCCCTAATCCTTCACAAACCATGAATCAAGCACACAAAAACTTGAGAATTGCATTAACAAAACTGTGATTTCAAATAATAATAAAGTACTTTAATTTGCCTTCTATTTTCATGTCTTAAAAATGTAACTATACTCATATCTTCAATCCTTCTTTAAAAGACAGACTTTTCCAGATAAGAGTGATATTCTCCTGTAACTGTAAATGAAAAACACTAAATATCATAATCATGAGGAAACTAGAAGGTGAATAGTAAGATATGTATTTGAAAACCAGCAAAAGCAGTCTCCATGTATTTCTCCCTTGCTCAACAGCACAAGAATCTTCAATAAGCTTCAGTATTCCTTTATCGCTTGAATGCAAAAATAGCTTGTGAATAGTTGGGTGGATAAATCACCCAACTGTTATTTAACACCTCCACTCTGTCAGTCTTTCCTCTATTATTTGCAAATAATCCTAGGTAGGATCAGGCAGTGTGAAGAAAGCACAGTAAATGAACTGCATGTATAATATCTTTACTGAGATTTTTATTGCTATTCAGTACTGAGGAAAATATGTATATTAAAATACACTAAAAATATATATATAATATTGCTACTGAAGAGGTCACCTAAGAATCAGGTACATTACATGTATTCCAAAAACATTTTGTCATAAAAAAGAAACACAGATGCTAATTATTCCAAGTATTCAGGGCTTTTTTTCCCATTAGATAATTTTCTAATCTTATTTTTTCCCATCCTAAATGTTTTTAATGCTTAAAATAGTAACAATTGTACCACAAAATTCACTCATTTTGGTTATTGATCCTGTAGATCCTATAGGCCTTCAGGGCATCTTGAGTGCATGCCCATTGGAAGACCTGGAGGAAAGGCTTCAGTTCAGCTAGCTTACACATCACTTCCAGCATGAGTGCATATCTGGATGAGCAAATACTGATGAATACATGCACTCCTTTTGTGCATATCTGTACGAGGTTTTGTACAAATCTAGAGCAGCAGCTAGGGACAGCTGGCTAAATTCCCTTTTAGGAAGTATTTATTGCAAGTCAGACCCAAAGGTCTGACTGTGGAAGCACGAGGGTACTTCAGGACTCCACATGGCAACAGTCCTCAGTGGAAACCAGCAGAGAAGATGTATGTGCCAGTAGAATAAGTGAATCTTGTGGATTGGTTTAATAACATCATTCAGGATTTTACAGCAGCATAGAACTCTTGACAAATTCTATCTATACTTACATAACTGTTTCAGGATTAGGAATTATTTCTAATAGTTTCAGTATTTTGATTGTCTTTAAATTGTCCCCAAATTATTTTTTTGAAAATTAAAACCAAACTATCCTAATAATGTACAATCATTTCAAATATGCATAAAAATCATTGGATAAACTTTTGCAATCCTAAAAAAAAAGACATTTAAAAGAAATAGCTTTAAAAATAGAGGAACTGAAGCAAGAATTCAAAACAAAATAAACCAAAGTCAGGATGCCCCCATGAATAAAAAATTATCATTCTTCTCAGTCTGGTTTTGACAAAGTTTAATTATACTATGGGGGCAGTGCAACCTGCTTAAGATACACAGTTTTTGGTTAATTCTTGAGAGCTAAGATGCAGCTACCTGTATTCATGAGGCAGTATAATTTTTTCCTAGCCTTAAGCAAATTCTCAGATAATTTTCCTAGCCTTTTTCTTTTCCTTTACGGGAAGCACTACACACTGCTTTTATCCACTCAAATTCCCATGGATAATTGTGTCCTGTGCCTCCTGCAGATGAGAAGCCTCCGAGCTCTTGCGTAGGACTTTTCCAGAAATAACAGGGGAGTAAGCCAAGTGCTGAGTAAATTGTTCTGGCATACGGCCCTCAAGTGCAGCCTCTCCAGAATGAAACTGCACATGAAATTATTATGTGACTCATGTGCAGTCATTCTTGTACCTGGCAAATGTGTATCTATCACACAATGCTGTAAGCATGAAACTCAGTAAGGTTCTTGCACTGTAAATCAACTTAATCAAGGCTGGAGACATCCAAGGTACAGGAAATAACTAATCTCGTGCCTATTTGGAAGTTAAACTTTTCTGAACCAACCCCACAAATAGAATGGTTCTTAGACCTATTGGCATGAAACTAAAACCTTTTTCTTGTTTTTTTTTCTTTTTGCTAACATACCAATGAATTCCACAGCATACTTAAACAAAGGTGCTTACATACCATTCTCTGACTTTTTTTTACTAAAGCATCAATCTGAAAATATCCATTTAACTGTATTATCCAACAGATGTTAGTCTGTCATAAAAAATGTTAATATGTCATAAAACATGTCATATAAGCTATCCAACATTCACTCAAAACTTTACAAAATAAATGAAAATTTAAAACTTCATTATTAGCCTAAAATTGTAATTTTTACAATCTTAGTTTTTCCTTGTATGTAATTAACTATCTCTCTTCCTGTCACACTGTAACAGGTCACAAGATCACCTATGATTTTTTATTTATTTTCTGAGTAATTAGAATAATATGTAGGATTCTAAGCTGACTTATGTGAAAACTGAGAAATAGGTTTGTCAAGTGTTTGAGTAGCGAAAAATTTTGGCTTACTGGAACACCACTGTGGTTACATGAAAGCATATGATTTTTTAAAGCTTCTTGGATTTTATAGAGTCTGCATAACTTGAGTGTTCCTAATGTAGAAAAGGGCAGAGACATATCTCCAAGAGAAATTTTACATACTGGAGCTGAGAAAATTTCTGTAAATGTACCTTAGAGACTCAATTCTACTAAACTTGTCACGTAAGTTGCATTCTGCTCCCTATTTTAATTCAAGTGATTTTTGTTAATTTTATTTCAATGTATTTGGCCAGTGTGCAATTATAGGACTTGTAGACCATCTTTCCAGCACAGTATGACATACAGACTAGAATGCAGAGGACAATACAATGTGTATGCAGTTTGGATTGGTATTTAATTCTATTTTTTAACGTAACATAAGAAATGTTGTCATATAAGATTATTTGAGTTATAGCAAAAAATCTTTGTGATAAATTACTTAGTAATTTTAAACACAAGGCTCAAAATTTTCTGGTTTAAATTCCCTAAGAAAATTAACTAAATTCAAATAATAAACATATGACTGATCTTTTTTTTCCTTAAAGATATATTGAACAAAAAATAAAATTCTTTAAAAAGTGCAAAAATCTCAGTTTGTGTTTTCTACAAGGTACTTTAAAAATGAAATGTGCTTCTCAGAATTAGTAATAAAACTCTATTTCTATTTCCAGGGATGAGTTATTTTGATTTCAGAATGCATTTTTATCTAATGAATAGCAATTAAATAGTATAATACTTTTTAATTCCAGGGAGCTAATTTCAAATGAGCCCTGGAAAGATCCCAGCTATCTAAATTGCTAGAGCTCTTTTCAGAGGCCACAGAAAATGTTGCCACCATCAGTCTGCTTGTAACTGTATACATTTGCTTCCAGATTTGAGATACTTATGACAATAGTAAGGTTTGATGAGCTTGCCACTCTCAAGGAGCCAAACTTGGATAAGATCTCACAGAAACTTATTTATAGCTTTACTTTCAGTCGTAAGGTGAAACACACGTAGAAACTGCAGGAAGCACTGTAATAAAACACAGTAGGAAGGAATGCTCTGCAATTGTTTTATCTTGAAACATCCCTTGCTTTTATAGCAAAGCAATGCTGAGGTAGCAGATGAGGCCAAATTCAGTCATTGTGTAGTTGATTAATAGCACTTTCTACCCCAGCAGAATATAAATTTTTGCCATTATCTAAGTAAGCATTATCTAAGAGGTGCAGTTGGTGCCTTGGCTGTATGGCTCCAACTCCCTACACAGCCCAAGCCAAAAGCACATGGTCACTGCCAGGTGAAATGTCCCACCCACCAGGATCCCCTGCCCCTGTGGTAACTAGAAGAGCAAAATGTCTTCCCTCAGAGGTCTTGGGGCCAGGGCAACTTTGGCATCCAGCTGCTGGGTAGCTGTCCTTGAACAGCACGTCCCCCCCCCCTCTTTTCCAGGTGCCTGGTTCCGCAATCCACCAAAACACCTGAGCTCCAGCTAGCAATGCCATGATTCTGCACCAGGCCTTTGCCTTTTTCCTTCATCAAGATGGCTGCAAAATGCTCCTGTGTGGTGCCTGGTACAGCCACTGTTTGCGTGCAGCAGGAGACTATCAGGACGTTAAAATTGCTGGCCAAGCTTGTTTTGCACGGTGCTGAAGCAGGTGCACACTACCCCAAAGGCAAAGTACGGTGTTCATCCACAAGCACTTGCTGAAGAGAAGCAGCAAGTGGGGAACGTGGCCCAAGAAGAAGTGCGTTTCAGACTGATCAAAGCCACAGGCCAGGCAATAGCTTAATTACAGATATTTTCTGTGGGGTGCTGGGTGTGTGGGGTTGCTTAAGAAGAATGTGGATCACAGAAAAATGGGTAAGTGATGCCTGTTACAGGGAGGCAATTTTCAATTAAAGTTCAGGCAAAACATGGCAGGCCAAGCAGAGCACCTGCTGCTGCAGCCCAGAGGCACTCTGATGAGCCAGCTGTGACTGACGTCACCTCGGCTAAAGCAGGATCTGAGGCTAGATTAGAAACAGAAATGTCACCGCTGGGAACCAGGCACAGATCTCTCAGCACTGGGAAGTGATAGCACAGAGTGTGCCCCTGGTGTGTGTCTGCTAACGTCAGCACCAAGGTGAGGGTGTCAGTATCTTGTGTGGTTAGGAGTGCTTCCTTGCCAGATCAGAAGCTCGGCTTCCAGACTAACAGCTGAAATTTAGCCAGAGAGTGATGACATGCAAAGGTAACTGGATATGGACTGGAGAAATGTGTTGGCAAGGTCCTAGACCTGTGTGAGACACATAGTTTGGATGGCAAGGCACCTTTAAGCCTTTAGAATTGTTCACTTCAGTTTAGCTATTTGCTATTGTGGAGTTAAAATGGGTGAGTTTGCAGGCACTGCACAGTGTGGGTAATAGTTGCTCAAACATAAAGCAGATTGTTAGTTTACTTGTGGCTAATCTGCTTGATTTCTGGAAAGAAAAAAAAAAGCATGCACTCAGCATACTTGTATCATTAGCCTTATACCAACATTTAAAAATCTGGGGTGAAAAAATTTTAATGAAAACAAACCCCAAATTTATAAACACAAATTTATAAATAATACAAACATAATTTATGAAGTGGGAAGAGAGATTGAGATCCTATCTAACACTTTGGAGAGCTTACCATGTCACAGAGGTTGTACAAATGTTTTGCAGTGGGAATGGTTCTGGTAGAACTTCACTGGTTGCTTCCACAAATTTTAGTCCTTGCTTCCTTGTTGAGATTATCACCCATACTACTTGCAGAAAACTGTTGCTGTATTTTTTGCAACCCCAGAACCACCATTATAATAAAATGGACCATCTATAGAAGACACATAAGGATGCACCTCTGGACGTTAGATGATAATTTGGAGGTTCCTGTTCACAGGCATTTGTGAAAAATCATGTATTCTATTTTCCTTTAAAAAAAGTAATTCCTGTTATATCAGGAAAGACTATTGCTGTTAAAAATGTATAGCTCTAAATGCATTGCTCTAACAAGGGTATTTATAATATGCTGTGTAATGCAATATATCTGGGGGAAAAACCATTCAAAACAAATATCACATTTACTTCAAAGCAAACAGGCTTATTCTTCAACAGGTACCTGCAGATTTGATGCTGCATGCCAACTAAAATGTATTTTTAGATTTTTTGGTTTTTCTATCTGGCACACTCATCAAGGGGACATCTGGAAATAAGTATCACATGGAAGTAAGTGTCACACTGCAATTACTGATATTGTAACCTACAAAAATACTTTTTGGAGGCCATAGAGCCCCTTACTGCATTTGATAAAATAACGTGGTCATGCATTCTGATTTTGAATGAGTTGAATGAAAGGATGACTTCAATGCCTCACAGATACATCTGTAATTTCTGTAATGCTTTCCATATCATGTTGTTCTTGGTATTTATTTTAGTTGGATTTCTGAAACAGCATGAGGATTACTACAAAGAAATGACAGCTACATTTAATTAAGGCATGACTGATGTATCTGCAAATAATCTTAACTGAGAATTTAATTTTTCATTTGGAACTCTTGCAGACAGAACATGATTTCCTTTGGCTTTTTTCTTTTTTTTTGTTTAACAGTCTACTGATTTTTCTACTGCTTAAGGAAAAATAGTGTTGCATCTCAAATCAAATAGTTAAGATATCAAGTGTTACCAAATAGTTACTTCTGGTTGACACACAAAATTGATCGGATTAGTCACATTTGGTGTTGCTCATCCTAGATTGTGAATGCAGGCAATCCTAACAAAAATATTCCTTGTGTACATTTAAAAAAATGTTATTTTCAGGAGCTTCAGCTGTGCATTTTTGTATGAGCTTCTTGTAAACATTCCCACTAATAGAGACTGGTCAGAGGGCACTTGAAGAAAATAAACAGAAATAGAGTATGGCCACAGCTAAACAAAATTCACTTAAATATTCAGGAAACTATTGATAGAAAATGCTGGTAGAATCTGTTCAGCTCTAACATCTGGATGGCTTGGGTAAAAAAATAAAATTAAATCCTACTTTGAAATAAATTTATTAAAGTTACTACAGTATTCTGGGAGCTCATGTCAGTTATTCCAGAAATCCAATTTGTTGCAGATATATTGGAGGTTCACAGAAGAGGTAAACAGTTGCTTTGGTGAAAAATTCTATGGGAGTAAGTAGGTAGAGAGTGGGAAAGTTATTTTTTCATATTATTTGCTCTAGGATATTAATTTCATGTCCAAATTAAAACTGAGCAATGGTATTTGCATTAGCTATGCTTTAGTGCAAAAACAAATCACTTTGTTATTATGAGTTAGCAGTTTTTCTTCTTAGAGGAAATAATGAAAAGCCCTATTTCTTGGACATATAAGCAGATGAGCCGTCACCATAGCAACCAAAGGACGTATTCATCGCGTCATTCTGTCAAACAGCCCCTGCATGTGACTCCAAGCTCACATTCCTTACTTCCATCTGAAAGTAGGTTTTAGTCCTGCCATCCAATAAAATCAATACCCAGTAGGATGTTTTCTGTCTGTCATAGTTTAGAAATAAAAAGCTACCTATGGTTACCTTTCTCATCTTAAAGGAAAAGTAAAGGTTGTTTATCTATCATATACTAGGAGTTATTGAAAAATAGAATGAATAGAAAACATATAATTTGTTTCCAAGAATGCTGAGTTTTCTCATGATCTTTATTATGTTTAGTGATTCAGTCATGTCTTTGTTACAGAGTATTATGACAGGTTCTTTGGACAGCTTCCAGCAGTGAGTCTGGCTTAAGAGAAACACCATGTTTCTCTCTTAGAGTTATGAAAGAGGCTTTGATTTCTCCACCAAAAGGAGGAGAATCACACTGCAAACATGATTTACAAATCAGGCAGCAGAATCCAAATACAAATTGCATAGTGTTAATTGATCATCCATTTCCCTTGCAACTCTAAAGCAGGGGTTTATTTTCATGTTCTTGCCCTCTTCAAAAGGGTTTTCTAGCTTCCCTTTCAGACTCTAGAAGGTTGTTTCCACCTCACCTCATCTTTCCTCTTCATAACCGTTAGATTTTAACCTTCTCTACACCCGCAGTGTAATAAAAACCAACGCATTTGGCCTCTGATTTCCTGCTCTAATTCTCAGAAGCCTTCCCAATTATTACAAAAGCAATGGTGACTTGCACTTGTGTGGGTTCTGCATTTTACCTCAACGAAGCCAGCTCAGATTCAGTTTCCATATGTCAACTGACTACTGCAACAGCAGTCTCTGAGACAAGAGAAGTAACGGTTGCCTCATTAGGTAGATCTTGAGGCAACCTTGTTACTGGTATTTTGAGCTCTTTGTCTGCTGAAAGGTTTGTGGTGAATAACAGTTGTGCCTAAGTGTAACACATAAACTTTCACTGGCATTAAAATCTCAGTTTAACTACAGAGTGATCATACTTTAGGATCCATACACCAGCATGACAATAATGGAAGATATGGAACGTAAGAGATGGAAAAAATTATGATGACAGGAAAGCACCATCTCTATGTATCACTACATTAAAGTAATGAATGGTATAATCTCCACAAGAATGTATGGCCCCAGAACCTGAACTTTTTTCCTCAGTGATGTTTCCTTCAGTCTTGTCTAAGTAAGACTGAAGGAGGTATATAAAAACTGCTCTCTCTGAAACACACAGTACATTTTAGATGATAAAAATGTAAAATGTATGGAAATATATATAAGATGAGGCAAGATTCTATGCTCAAGTAAATTAACAGATATATGGAAAAGTGCTTTGCAAAATGTCAATTTTCCGTATCAAATTGATGGTCTTGAAAAGCTATCTAAGCAACTTCTGTCAGTTTCAGTTAAGCCAGACGGACTGATAGTTTCCAAAAGAGATTGCCAGAATCACACCAGTGAAACTGTTTCCTACATAAGTAGGAAGTGAGTTTGGCAATCTCTTCTTGGTGGTTTTGTCTGGTATTAAGTTAATTTTCTTCATAGTAGCTAGCATGGGCAATGTTTTGGATTTAAGCTGGAAACAGTGTAGATAACACAGGGATGTTTTTGTTCTCACTGAGCAGTGCTTACACAAAGTCAAGGCCTTTTCTGCTCCTCACCTCACCCCTCCAGTGAGGAGGCTGGGGGTGCACTGTGAGCCTTAAGGGAACACAGCCAGGACAGCTGACCCCAGCTGACCATATGGCATCACGCCCAGCATACAAAGCTAGGGGAAGAAGGAGGAAAGGGGGAGATTCAGAGTGATGGTGTTTGACTTCCCAAGTCGCCATTACATGCGATGGGGCTCTGCTGTCCCGGGGATGGACGAACATCTGCCTGCCCGTGGGAAGCAGTGACTTGTTTTGCTTTGCTTGCATGTGTGGCTTTTGCTTTACCTTTACCTGTGTTTATCTCAACCCATAAGTATTCTTACTTTTAACCTTTGGCTTCTCTCCTCAATCTCACTGAAGGGGAGTGAGTGAATGACTGTGTGATGCTTACTTGCCAATTTGGGTTAAACTGCAACACTCATGTCAAAAGAAATCAAGCCAACCACATTGTGTACACTTTAGTTATTAAGTGTCATTAGCAAAACTAAGAATCATTTCAAGTATTATGTTCTTGGAACTTCAACTCTAAATCCAAAGTTCAAATGTTTTCTTCTTACTTTCAATCTAGTTAATAGTTCCTGGAAAGATGAACACCACATTGAGGAGGGACATAAATAACTGTTCTCAGAAATTAGCAAGGTTTAAAAAAATGGATGGCAAGTCTGTACAGTTTGTGCTGGCTCAATTACTTCACATATAGTGTTCGCTCACACAGGACCGCTTTATGAATTTAATTAGACTGCTTCTGCCACCAAATTTGATTCTCCTTAGCTGACATCAGGAAAGATCTGCCTAGTTCAAGGTTTGTGTCAACAAATATGCTGTATTTCTTTCCAGTCTTGAAGTTTTCACCTGGCGCTAGGGGGACACTAGTCCTGCATCAGAGATACCAGCCTTATCAATTCTCTAATTTTACAAATGCTGTCATTATCTGCTGACCTAAAGTGTGTTCCACCTGATTTGTCTGCTGACAAATCTGGTTCAACAGAGCCATCTTGCCTCCTGGTTTGTTTGCGTTATATCTCTCAATGTCCAGTTCCAAGTGGGAGCCTGGGCTATCACTAGGTCCTGATTGTGCCAGATCAAATGACTTGGCCCTTCTCAGTTTAAGTTTAGGCACATGAATAGATTACCGGTTTTTCAAGGCTCCTATTAATCAGCTTATCTATAATTTCAAAACAGCTACCTTGGCTAAAATAGAAAAAAAATTATCTATAACCACCATGCCTTGAAGAAAGGACTGCTAAGTCATCTTTTTAATCCAAATACTTTATGCTTAGGAAAAAACCAACAAAGATAAGTAGAAAAAAATTATTATCATTTTGAAGGCCACATAATACTTTTTCTGAAATGTTTTCTGTAAGATGTGTTTTATTAACTTTAAATGCATATGTAGAGTCTTTAGCTGATGTAAAACTAAGAAAATAGATCTGTGTTTGTTTAAAAAAAAAATCAATATTGTAATTTGATTCAGATATGCCATTGTTTCCCTTTATTTCATAGATCTGTGGATATTAAATCATGTCAGTTTCCATTTGTGAGAAGCTTGCTGATATGTATACTGAGATTTAGTCTGTAATTTATTATTGTTTTATATTTAAAATGTGGTAGCTTCCAATGCCCCTGGTTAAAGCTGTAGCTTTGCAGTAGCAAGTGCAAAATCTCCAAAGGTAAATGCAGCCCATGTGCCAGTGATTCCCAAAGGGTATACCATGGTGTGTAGCATACCATAGAAATTTGGCAGCACTCTGTTTGCTCTGCCATTTGTTTTTAGCACCTAATCTAAAGAGCCTGCTTTACAGGTTTCTCCTGTGACTCAGGAATAAAGAACCAGATAGATTGAGCTAAGATTTTTATCCATCACAAGCAAAGGCTTCAAGATAGTCAAGCTATCCATCACAAGTTCAAAGGCTTATCTTTGGTGGCTGATGATCTCAGAGCTATCAAAACAATTCCCTCCTTGTGTAACCTTTGACTCTGCTGACACTGACAGTGGGACTGGGTGTGTGTATCCATCTTCTGATGGACAATTACCAGGTACTCTATCTGTGTGACTTAAATAAGCTGCACACTCATCAAAGATAGCATAAAATGTTGTGAAACCTTACAGATGTTGTGCTGGAATCGTGATACTTAAAGTGACTTACTGCCACCAAATATTGCCCCAATGCATCATCCCAAGGCTCAGTCCCAGCCTTAAGAGTCCGGTGTCCTCCACTGCCAGTAAGAGCAGCAGCCTAAAGACTGTCCTCTTTTAATTTTGTTTGTCAACTTTCATCTTTGCCTGTCATTATTCATACTGGGAGATGGAAATGCCTGAGATGTAGTGCAGAGGGAAACAACTTAAGTGCAGTGAATACACCCTATAGAAATACTTTATGTTAATGCAGTCTTTTCTATTTTTCTTTAAAAATATATAATACAGCTCAAACAAATAAGCACTGGTTAGTCATACTG
Source organism: Aleadryas rufinucha (assembly GCA_013397815.1). Taxonomy (NCBI): domain Eukaryota; kingdom Metazoa; phylum Chordata; class Aves; order Passeriformes; genus Aleadryas; species Aleadryas rufinucha. Next base: position 436,467 of record VZTH01010883.1, read on the forward strand.
CCAATTTTTAGAAAGCAGGTACTCCACAAAGCTGCCACTAATATCAAAAAATTATACAGCCTGTATATTACAAAAAAAATTCATCAAGAACTGTTCATCATAACTAATATTCAGATGAATAACCACACATGGAATGTAGGTAAACTAATTCCTCACATTTAATTCCTCCATCTAAATTACTCTTGCTAAATATAGATCCTTAGTAAATTTAGAGGAGGAGGAAAATGAACAGCTCCATAGGAAACCAGAAAATCCAAGTAGATCTGGAACATTTAGCGTTACATCTTCAATCACATTTTAAAAATATTTTTTCAGCATTTGAAAAAAAAAAAGAACTTGCAGACAAGAACTAAGGAACAAAAACTAGTCATATTGCTAGTACTACATAAAGAGCACCTGGTCTCATTAGGATGGTATTTTATTTTCTTCACAGTATACCACTTTAATGGATCCAGCAGGGAAATAGCAACAAAAACTAAGCAACTAGAATGACAGTGTCATCTCTGTGGAAACATCAGCACTTATTCATCATCATCTTCAGTGCTATAAGATGTCACCTAGAGAATTCCTTCTGAGATTTTTCTTTTTCTAACAAGGGTTTAGCCTAATTTATATTCCCTACATGTAAAATGCAGCTTTATTGTTTTAAATTACATGACTTCTGTATCTCTCTGCATAAAAGCCTTTTTTAAGAGAAACAAAGTATTCTGTTGCCTTGATCACAGGTCTTTGGCCTAAAAGAAAATAAAAAAGATTCTTTATAGTTTCTCCAACTTGTCTTGCATGTCAGAAAATAATGACATTATTAGTGCTTTTCTCTCCTTCCCCTGGGTTCCTGTAGTTCTTCTTTTTGTATGAGAAACTTCAATATTTCATTTAAGCAGATTTAGCATTAAATCCTCTATAAAATCATAGAGTACTTTAGCATTTCCAGTGCCTTTATGTGATATATAGCATGTAGTTTTAACCTATCTTTGAGCTTTGGTTTTTTAACTAATCTGATAATATTTTTCAGTTTGTTATACCGTCTGGTTAAGGCAAGAAATCGCTGCCTAATAAGAGTAGGCCATGGACTGGTAGTAGTGCCTAGAGAACGATGCTGGCTCAAAGATCACCAGCTAGAATACACAGGATTTCAGGAGTTTTGGCAGTGACTACTAAGATTAAATTGCTCTTATACTGGATCATAAAAAACCAAGGATTTGCTGTGATTCAAGGACAGTTTTAACCATCTGTTTCTTTATAATTAGCCATAACATGATATTAATGAAGAACAAAACATGTCATGCTTGTGCATAGACAGGGCCTAATAGGGTAGTAGTTATCCTTTTAGTTTCTCCCTTACCTATAAGATCATAAGTTGTGAAATGCTGTCAACTGCACTATAGGCAGACTCAAAAAAAACAGTGATAAATATTACGGGTTGGGACAGTGAATAGAAAAGTCTCCTGTTCTGAACTGTGTATGTGTATTTACCACTGCTACAAAGTGCTAAATATTAGGTATACATGCATGCAAAAATTTACCCAATAGAGTATCATAAATAGTTTTAGAAAAGCTTATTGTCTCCATACAGCTATATGCTGTGGTATGGTCTTTCTCTTGGGCTTCTGTAGCTATGGCAGCAGTTGCCAGTAAAATGAACTTAGCAGCAATGTGTGGGATACAAAATTCATATACTCATTAGAAATGTGGTGTATTAGGTGGTAATGGAGAAATGAGTGAAATAATTTATTTTCATTTCACATCTATAAGTTGAATAGGGAGCAGGTTTTTTAAAGTTTTATCATTCTTTCATTGAAATGCATTATGTGATTGATTGAAAGAAATGGGCATTTTACCAGACAGGGAACTCAATGGCTTTTCAGGTGTTTTCTCTATGGGCTCCTGAGATCTCCATATCCTTGATTGTCTCCACTCTGATATTATGTCACCTGCCTTCCACCCCCTGCTCCAACCACATCAATTTGCATCACACATACTTTAGGAATGTACAATATACTATAGAAAAAATAGTCAGAAACGTAATGGAAGAGCCAATTAAAGCACAAGCTTAAAAAAGAATTCATTTTCTCTTCCAGTCTGTATATTCTTTACAAGGGTAAGGAGCTCTGTCTTGAAATGAAGGATGAGCCTGTTGAGAGCTTATGGGTTAGGATAAAAGAGCAGACTAGTGAGGGTGACACTATTGTGGGTGTTTGCTACAGGCTGCCTGATTGAGATGAGGAAGTGGATGAGAACTTCTACAGGCAGCTTGAAGCAACCTCACAGACACAGACCCTGGTTCTCATGGGGGACTTCAACTGCCCTGACGTCTGCTGGAGAAGCAGCACAGCAAACCACACACAGTCCAGGAGGTTCCTGGAAAGTGTTGATAACAGCTTCCTGACATAGATGGTGGAGGGTCCCACAAGGAATGGTGTGCTGCTCAACCTCATTATAACAAACAGGGGAGGCCGTGTTGGATATGCAAAGGATGAGGGCAGCCTTGGCTGTAGTCACCACGAGATTTTGGAGTTCAATATCAGATTAGAAGGAAGCAGGGCAGCAAATAAGATTGCAACCATGGACTTCAGGAGACCTAAGTTTAGCCTCCTCAGGGATCTTCTTGGAAGAATCCTATGGGAGTGGGCCCTGCAGGTAAGAGGGATAAGAGAGAGCTGGTTGTTAATCAAGGATCACTTTTCCCAGGATCAAGAACAATGCATCCTAATAAGTAATCAGGCAAAGAGGGCAAGAGATCTGCATGGATGAACAAGGAACTCCTGTCATTGCTTAAGTGTAAGCAGGAAATACACAGGAGGTGGAAGCAGGGTCAGGGTCAGGCCAGTTGGAAAGAATGTAGAGAGGTTGTCAGAGTAAGTAGAAATGAGATAAGGAAGGCCAAGGCCCATCTGGAAATAAATCTGACCAATGATGTTAGGGACAACAAGAAAAGCTTCTTGGAATACATCAATAACAAAAGGAAAACTAAGGGTAATGTGGGCCTATTAGTAAATGGAGAGGGGACCCTGGTTACAAAGGATGTAGAGTTACTGAATATCTTCTTTGCATCATCCATCTTGTCTCAGAAACTTTAATGTTTATTTGTCATTATTTAAGCTTCATGTGAAATTTCAGATTCCCTCTTTTGTAAAAGAATCAAAGACTTTGGAATGCACCTACACATCTGCTAAATTTTAGGACTTTCTCTCATATGACTTAGTATGTAACTTCAAAAGTACTGTAACTTTAAATATATTTTTCCATTATGCATGTTTTTCGTATTGCAGCTGTAAAGGTTTTATGTCATTTGCTTTGTACTAGTACCAAATTTTTGTTTGATTTTTATCAGTATTTTCAGCATCAGTGCATATGGAATTTACTAATCATATTTTGAGCCTTTTAGTGAACAGCATTTCAGACATGGTTTCCTCATGCTTACAGCATAATATAGTGAACATAATATAAAGTTCCTTCCTTGCTCTGTTTTGTTTTTCTCGTCACAGCTTGAAAATATATTTTGAGTTTCCTTTCCAGTTTCTAAAGAGATCTGGAGATGCAAAATAGATGGAAATGTCAAATCACATTTGACATTTCCAAAAAATTAAAAATGTCATTCTTCTAGAGGACTTTGGAATGAGGCCTACTAATGCAAATACCTCTGCCTTGAAGTTCAAAGCAGTAGGCACTTAAATGCATGTATACTTCTATGCATACCCTCTAAAATGAGCTTTTCCTGCAGCAAAGCATGATATCTGGATAGAAATATACAATGCCCAGAGTTTCTCAAAGGGCTTCTTCTCTTTATTGTGCAACCCCATTTTCATAGCTTCACATTTTCTGGGAAAGAATTAATTTTATTTACAACACAAAACGTCCCTTTTCTGCTAACAGTAGTACCACCTTCCAGAGCTTTTCTGTTTCCAGGCATCATGCTCCATTGATATTTCAGAACACATCTACATTACAAGGCCAATTCTAGCACAGCCAGGCTGGCATAGCTCCTGCTAGAGATGCAGCATAGGCTGACAGGAGAACCTTTTCAGCTGTCATAGCAACACTACCTACCCTGCATAACACAAACTAAAATGGCAAAAGCACTTTTGTATCAGCATGGTTGTGACAGACACCAGGGGGATGTTAATACACTGTGTTTGCTGAATACACTGATATAATGCACAGTATCCTATTTTTCTGTGTGGTGGTACTTTAACATCATCATTCAGAATATTCTTAATCAGCGCTGCAAAATATAGTCCTTATCAGGGAATCACAGAATGGTTGGGATTGAAAGGGATTTCTGGAGGTTATTTGGTCACTTATGTCAGGTATCAGCCTCAGTGAGAAAGGAAGAGGTTCCTGTCTGGATCACAGGCCTGCAATTAGACCTTTGAAGCTCAGAGAATGAATAGTATTAAGATGGAAATGTCAACTAAAGGAATGAACTGAACAGATTTTGTCCATATATAAAATTCTCTGTACAGCAAGCAGATACAAAGAGATGGTCTTTACACACAGAGCTGGCTTTCAGGAGGGCAGGTTTGGTGCCATGAGAAAAGCGTAGGCTGCAGTCTGCCCTGCATATTCCTGCTACCAGAAAGAAAATGGGACAGGCTGGGATTTTGCACAGACTTGAGAGGCGGAAAAAATTCCACATTGCTTCTGCAATCTCAAGGATATGGTTTGCTCTCTGTGGCTTTCAGAAGGTTGCAAACAACTAGCAAACAAGCTAAAAGTAGTGTGTCGAGTCTCAGAGCACGATGTCTAGAGAAATATGTGCAAACATCTTGTAAAATAAACGAAGGTTTCAGCTGTCCTATCCACAATGTGTTGACTTGGTAGATATGGAATTATTCTCCATTTATAATATTCAGTCTGGAGAAGAGAAGACTGAGGACAGACGTCTTTGCGGTCATTGTTTCAACATCCTCACAAGGGGAATCGGAGGGGCAGGTATGGATCTCTTCATCCTTGTGACCAGTGACTCCAGGAAATGGCACAAAGCTAGGTTAGGGGAGGTTTAGGAAAAGGAAGGTTCATGAAAAGGTTTTTCACTGAGAGGGTGGTTGGGTACTGGAACAGGCTTCCCAGAGAAATGGTCACAGCACCAAGCCTGACAGAGTTCAAGAAGCATTTGCACAATGATCTCAGGCACACGGTGTGACTCTTGGGGCTGTCCTGTGCAGGGCCAGGAGTTGGACTTGATGATCCCGGTGGCTCCTTTTCAACTCAGCATAATCTATGATTTTATGACATCCTTATAATTATGTAAATTGGGTCCAAATTTGCCTGAGCCTTATGTATAAAAGTCGAAATAGGTGAGAGTATTCAGGGAAAAGTAATTCAAACAATGCCAGTCTCAGCTGGATAAATTTTTTTAACCTGTCACTAAGCCCCTTGTTAAGTAATAATGTTTTCACAGTTCTGAAATTGACACTGAAACAGAAACTTTTGCTGTAAAGTATTTAATTTCTAAAATATAGAAATATTTTGCAACCACAGTATCTGGTGTGTTGCTTGCATTTGCACAGATATATTTAATTACAGCCTTCACGAATATGTCTTGTTACTAGACTTGGCATTGTGTAATCGTGAAAATTTCTGAATTTACAAGAACTTGCTTATGGAGACTATTTTAAACTTTCCTTCAAAAAAAGAGACTAATAAAGTTGTCTTTCTAGCAATGGAGGAAGATATTAGCCATTCACAGAGAACCTTCAACTAGGCAGAAGACTGTGAAGAAAAGGAGTTTAAAGACTATTACCCTGAAGAGTTAAAGAACGTCAGAGCCAATCAGGATGGAGTTAATTAAATGGTGCAGCTACCAAAAAAAAAACAAAATGAAAGAAGGTAACAGTACTAACAAAATGTTGGTATGGACCTTAAATTACATAGGTTAGGTAGACATTTCTTATATTTGTGATACACAGACAAAGTGTTGTTGGAGGGGTTAAAATGAATGATGTGTTCTTTTGGATATTTGAAGTGTTTGTTTGGTTTTTTTGATTGCTTTACATATTAGTCTGCTCAGTAATGCCTATGCTAGCAGCTGGTATTTGAAGAGAACAAGAAGGTTCTTTTTCAGAGGAGTAAAAGAGGCATTTAAAGTGTGGCTTCTGATCACTGTAGTTTTGAAGAGTGTGTCAGGCCTAAATTAGGCAAACCAGAAGTAAAGAGAAGCCTCCATAAAGGTTATTATTTCTAAGTCATTGCAGAAATCAGTTCACTTAATTTTTTTATTGATGGGAATTGCACACATAATAGAGATTTATATTGTGTGTGCATGTGCTTTGTTTTGGATTGTAAAAGATTGAACTGATCTTGCTAACAAGGGCGCCAACGGTTCTAGGAAATTTTCCAACCTCCTGAGGAATATTTTGGCAGCAATCTTAATTGGACCTATGGTCTCAGCACTGTCATTGTATAGCTCTGTTCTAGCAATTATTTCTTCTTTTCTTTTTTTTTTTGCTCTGACACATTTGATGCTCTGTCAGTCAGAGTCCACATTGAGATCTGCCAGAAACTTGCTGTACCAGGAATCGTTTGATGTAGCCTTTATTGCATATTAGATGCTGAACAAGGGAGGGCTTTGCCAGAGTGAGATGTGAGATGTTGCTTTCTGAAACTTCAGTCTCTATTTTGTCTTCCAGTTGGATGCAACATCCAAGGCAATTTAGTTCTACATTGTAATTTAAATTTGCCTCTGGTTTTTGGAGAAGAGTTAGTGGCATATGGTACTTTTGCATTGTAGAAGCATTCTTATTGAGATTTATGTTCCATTAAATTTTAAGGATTATTATTTCACAGAAAAAATACATAGCATTTTTCTCTGTTGTCCCTCTTTCTGTTGTATATGATTCAGGGATTAAATCTGGACATGTATTTTTGGTGTCTCCTCTGCTATCTAAGAAAGAAAACAACACAGCTCAGGAGTAAAATATAGTGTCTATTGCCTCCACCAAATCTCATGCATTTATTTCTTACTATATATTTTATAAATCGATTTTCTAGACTTAGGAGGACATGTTAAGTTTAATCAGCTTTCAAGACCATAATGTTTCACCAAGCGGTCTTGTTCTCATAGCTGGCAGCACACTGAACACCTCTGTAATTAAGAATTTTAAAAGAAAAAGGAAAGGAAGGACAAATTGGAAGAGAAAGGCTACTGTTAAAGTGTCACAACTTATAAATAAGTATAGTAGCATTCATTCACTCTTTTGCATCATGGAATAACTTTGATTCTTTCGGGATTGTGTTTCAAGAAAATGTATTCTCTATTTAAAAAACAGCGAAGTAATCCTATGTCAAATTCACCTACAAAGGTAGAATCTTTAGTAAGCTTAGTGTAAGATTACTGCTGATGAAAATGTAAGTGGCCTATTTTATACTTATATGATTTCCAGGACTTTTCTAGGACTTTTGCACTAACCCAGTTTTCCAGGATATGTGTTGGATCATGCATGTATGTTTATACAGATCTCACAGTGCTTACAGTCATATTCTCGACAACTTAATCAAGTTACTAATATGTAATTTCAGGGCCTCAGACTGAGGATGCTGCAGTCATGTCTACTGCAACATAGTTAACATTTATTCTGTTCTCTTCATCACTGTGTGACAATGGTACATCCCAGCTTAGCATGGAGTCTGACTTCCCAGCAGAGAAAAGTCTGGGTAATCAGCTACAAAATGCTGGTAGATATACTGAGTCTGACTCAGGGACTATTGAGCAAACCTACATCTACACGCCCACAAGAGGCTGGTCTTGTCATCCCACATAATTACATAAGTAAGGCAGTGTGATTTGGTATGAGTTAGCAAATCACAGCCAGATTGTTTGACAGTGCCAATATTTCTGATGAGAGTAGAGCTACTCATGCTAAGCCACCTTCTGTGCTTCGAGCCTGGCCAGGTCCCTCCCTGTCACATCTCCTCTCCAGTGGTTCCCAGAGACTATGACTGACACATAGGCACTGAGGTCACCAGTGGGGGCTGCCTCTGAACACGTCTATCCATTGCAGGCAATGTATAAAAGGGCAGAAACGATAATGATCAAAATCGTGGTCAGTCTTTCTTTGAGATTCAATTGTGGTCAAAGCAACTTTCTCTGACTTTCTTTGCTCATTTTTTGTCATTGGTGTCTAGATATTTAGGCACCCATTTCTATGTAGTTACTGTATTATTTATAGATGTCCAATGCAGATACTGTTAAGACTAGTGCCAAATAGTAAACCTTACCTAACAAATACATTGGTACAAATATTCTAAAATTGCTCTCCAGAAGGGAAACCAAATGCTCTTGCCACAAAAAATCCAAGCCAAAGTAATTTGAATTCATGAGAAACAGTGGATATTTATTATGAATTTTTAACCAACAACTACTCACTCAAAGATTAATTAAGAAAAATTATTCTGAATAAGAAACAAATGCATGAAAATGGCAATCTGTTTCTAGACAAATCTAAGGCAGAAAGGAGCAATCAAGTTATTTAATTAAATCACTTGTTATAACTAAGTCACTGAGCCTTTTTTTCTATTTTTTTTTTAAATTGTATATATTAGGATGCCTAAGGGTGTTTTAAGTAATATGATTACTAATAATAACTCTTGCATTGGTGGACTCATCAATTCTATTTACAACAAGGGCTAACTAGTGTTAGGTAGGCAGAAATTATTTTGTTTCCCTGTCTTGGAAAAATTCACATTTATATGTCTTTATAGATAAAAAGATCCTAGGACAGTTTTCAGTTTGTCTGTGCTGACATGGGAATAGATATTGTCCCTAGAATATATATTCTTTCCCTCACGTTCTGAGAATGGACTTTATTTTTTGCCCAAAAAAGAGGCTTTATTGTCTAGTGGGGAAAGACATGAGATTGAAGTTTTCAGATCTCTCAGACTGTGAAATTGGAGTTAAATGGAAAAATGTTTTTGACTTTGTGTACTTTACTTGTACTAAATTACTGGAAAAAAATCAAAAACTTATAAAACGTATAAAAAATAATAACCCCCAAAAATAATAATATTGTTTCTCTTCCTTCACACTTCTTTGAGTGAGGAAGAAGGGAAGGAAGACAGCAGAAGAGGAACTATGAGGATTCGAATGATATGAAACTTATTAGGGTCATAAAATTAAGTTTTTGAAAACAGTAAGTTCTTGAATTTCTTTATGGAAAAGAAACACAAGATATATATTTTAGTTCAAACTTCTGAAAATGTAAATAAATGGCTTAGTGTGCAAAGCAAATGCATGCACAGTACATTATAGTCTCTTATTGCAAGATTTATCTGAAGTTAGTATGTCTAGTAAGCCGATAAAAATTTGGTATGGAAGGTTGGGAAAGGTTTCAGAAGGAGGAGAGAGTATGGACAGGAAGCAACAAGATATAATATTAACTAAAATATTGTTTACATTTCTATTTAAAAAATTCACATATATGAGGGCCTGTTCTGAGTTACCTGGATCTTGAATAGAAACTGCTAAAACACAATGAATGAAAACCATTTTGAATGGATATTTTTCATCTCTTTTGATTGCTGCTGCAGGTCTTATGGAATACATATGGATTTGAGCCAGATTTAACTGTTTATTATTATTCTCTGAATTAAAAATTAAACTGTTCTGATGAATATGTTTCATACTTTGATGATCATAGCTGTATTTTTATTATGAAATACTGATGTTAAATATACTAAAATAATTTCAGAAGCTGTGAAGTTTATTCTGTATTATGTGTGTTACTTTACAATGGTTTTTTTTATGGAAATAGGTAATTGTTCTCATAGAATTGTTTTTTAATGAGAAGGGGAAATTTGGATGTAACATATGGTAGTAGAATGTAAATTATCTGAATACTTAGCTGAAATTATAATTTGTGGCTGCAAGCAAATCTGGAAAAAGTTTATCAATGGAATGTCATGAGACTATACACTGCAAATGGAAGATGATAAAACATATAACTAGGGGCCAGGGAATTCCAGCCACCTATCAGTTCTGGATAATTGCATTTGGGCTAGGATTACTGCTTTCGCCTAACCAATATAAAAATTCTACAGTTCATCTAACATATATTGGAAATTAAGGAAATCTAGAGGTGTAACAAATGGGGCAGCTTAACTACTTTAGTAAATTGCATTGATTGCTAGCAATAAAAGAGAAAGTCTTTGTATTTTTCTTTTTACTCTTAATGAGTGGTAGCATTTTCTAGCAGAAGGATTGATATTTATTACAGATATATTTTTCTGAATGTTTCTTCTTGTATCTCATTACTGAAGGTTTGGCAACCTGAGATAAATGCAGCTGAAAATCAAAAAATAGATCACTGCAATATATGAACATGTATCTGATTGTTGCTATTTTGCATGTTTCTTTCTTCCTTGTGGTTTGTATTCAGGTGCAGCCATTACTCAAATGTGTCATGAAGTGCTAGGATCCAGTTTGTCCTCACAGCCTTTTCCAGAGAGATTTATGTTCACCCCTTGTGTGCTGAAAATTGATCAAACCCTGCAGGTCTGGCCTCAGTAAGATTACTGGTATATAGCACAACATCCTCAGAAAGGTTGTGTTGGCATTCAGCAGCCTTGGAGAGCAAATGAGAACATCAAACTTTCCCCAGGGATTTTGGTAGTGTTTGTTTGCTGGCCAGATTCAGATGTGTGATTGCTCTTGAAGCTCAATATTAATTGTTCAAAAATAGCTTATATTGCACATGGAGGCCACAACTTACGTGGAGGTTAAATGACTTTCAAAGATCTTATCATAAGATATTATCTTTTTACAACTATAAAACCCTTATACTTGTAAAATCTCTGGAAAGAGAGTAGCTAAGTTGTAATGTCTGAAATTACAGAGATGCAGAAATCATGTAAAAAGCATCTTACTAGGCTTTTTCAATTACAGTGTGATTGTGGTATGCTTGAGTGCAGAGATCAGAGATTAATCAGCTCCAGAGCTGAGGGTCTTTGTGAGAAATATTTGGCTCTTGCTGCTGCTCCTTTTTAGCTTTTGTGACAATGTAAAGGAGTATGTCCAAATGCAGATAATAAAGAGGCAGTACAGAGGAGGAGAAAAAGACACATCTTCATATTTTCCCTGTATTTCCCTGGAGAGAAAACATAGACATTTTACAAGTGGATTTATCAACTTGTGAAGATTGTTTTTGCCTCTCTCCTAATATGTGCATTTCTGCAGTGACATTTTACTCTGATGGTAGAAGCTAATGTCATCAAAAACAGTACTAGGAAGTGAAAAATCATTCTTATAGTCCCTTTCCCACTCTAATTCATAACGGTGTACACAAGAGAATTCACCATTTTCTGAATTTCCTTACCAACGAGGTACAAAGCTCAAGTGTGCCAAAAACTTTTAAAAGCAGAGTTGAAAGTCATAGAGTGATGCTGATGACCAGTAAAAATAGCATGGACCTCCTTAAACTCTTGTGCTTATTTTAGTTAGCAAGTTAAGAAGATATTACTACAAAAAGACTGAAGAAGTGGTATTTTTCATTTTTCACCCTACAGTTTACTTATCTCCTAAATTTTCTTTAAGATATGGAAAAGCAGACTGATAGCCAATTGATCCTGCAAAATAATTAAGTCTTTGACATAACTCTGACAAAATATTCATCAGAGGGATACATATTATTTCTTTAAAGAAGTAGTTATTGCAGATATTAAGGAGCTATATGCCACAGACTAAAGTTTAACGTCCTCAACAATTCATTACACAGTTTTCTGTTAAACAAAATGTATATTCAGAAAATTTATATTGAATTTATCCAATTATCTACTGTTATATTTAAAAATTTCCTTAATTATTTGAGTCATTTCCCTAAAAATTTAACAGGAAGATTTGTCCTTGATTTATTAAAGACAGATTCATCAAATTCACAAAAAATGCACATAATTTTCCTATGCTTTTGTAACAGTCCTTAATTATTACTATAACAATTTAAGACATGCATTTTTCTGATCAATGTTGATAGAATAATAACAAAAGTATTTATCAAAAAAGCGTTAGTTCCAAGGGTAGAGCTCATGTGTTTTGAAGTGACAGAACTAATGCTTTCCTTGCTTATTGCAAAAAGTGTCATGAATGTCTGTTTCAAACACTTTTCCAATTTGATCATAATCTGTATACAAGTGTTTTACTATTTCCTGTGAAGAGCCATTCCTGGGCTACCTAGATGTCTGCCTTCTTTCATGTGCTGTTTTTATGAGTTTAGGTTTCTTTCATGAGTAGGTAGTAATACAAATTTCTATGGCATTTACTTTGTACCTTTTTGTGGCAGTATGAACTTTCTTTATTACAAGATATTAAAGTTCCCATAGACTACTGCAGAGTATCTTTAATATAAACCCCAAAGTTTTTAATTGGCTGAACATCTGTACAGATTTTATCTGCTGTTTTTGGGGGATGACTACAAATGGAATTTAAACTTATTTCTTCCTCTTTTTCTTTAAGTTCAATTGTAAGTAAAGGACCCACATGCTTGTAATAAGCTCTATATGGCTGTGCAACTGATTGTGTTCAAGTCTACTCATTCAAATAAGCACTCTAAGCTGTGCTGTGGTATGAAAAAAAAATTCTCAGGAATCAGAAAATCAGAAAGATTGTTAATAATAAAATAATTTTCATTGCTATTACTTAAAAGTGATTTTTTGCTTTGAGATGCAGAAACACAGATTTTTGTGTGTATGCTTACAAGTAATTGAAATTTTACTGCCTAAAGTTAGAAATTAGATACAGTTAACAGCCTGGAAAGTAAATCAAATTTATGAGAGTAAATCAAATTTATATATTTAATATAAATTCTTCTAAAACAGGGGAAGGGCAGAAGAAATTGTTTAATGAAATACAAAGCCCTTCAGTTCAGTATCTGAAAATTATATTGATCTCCTTTTAAATATTTATAAATCTACTTTTAAAAGTCTATTACACGGTTTATTTTTTATTCGATAAAAATATCAGGCCCTCTCATTTTTTTTTTCTAAGAGCCTGTTACACAAATCTCAATTCAAAGTTTACATAAAACTATACGGGACATTTAAAATGTATTTGAAGGAATTTGTCTCTGCAAAATCTATTTTTTTCTTGAGTGTTTTTACTTAATTTACTGAGGTGCCATTTTGTTATCTTACGTGTTAGTTTGTGTATTTCTTCTGGTATCTGTTATTCTTGATCACTATTTTGGGGAAAAATATTCATCAAAAGTATGTTCTCTTACTAGAAATTCTAGTTGAAAATCATGAATTCATACAGGAGATGTTTATAACCGTATTTCAGATTTCTTAATGTATTACAGTTGCACTTAATACATCAAATCCTTATAGTTTTCCAGAATTTAAAGTAATTTATTTCTTCACCTTTTTTTTGAAGTTCAAGTGTAAGTAAAGGACCTACTCTGAAAGAAGCACAGTTCTTGGACACAGCATGTGTCTGTCTATCTGTCAATCTATCTGTCTAGATATAAATGATATAGATGTAGATAGATAAAGATTAGATAAATAGATATAGGTATAGGTACAGAAGATATAGACAAAGAAATTTCACAGTGAACATAGACCAATATGAACATATTGCTCTCCTGAAGGGCTTACAATCTGAACAGAGGTGATAGGATGGGAGAATAAAAGAACACTTATTATCTCATATTTGTAGTTACCAAAGTGATGCAGAGAAAAATTTGCCACAAGAAATTGCCAGTAGGAATCCTGGAGGAGAGCTTGATCTCCTGGATACTGCTGTGCTTACTGCCTTCCTTTCAACTGGTACGTTAATTCAGTCTGTGAGACAATGCAGCCATAGAACTGTTTCAAAATATGCAGTAATACCTGCTGATCTGCATGGCTATGTAAATTCATCACTATCACCAGATTATTCTGCTCGAAAGGCAGTGCCCAGTTAGGAATGATTTCTTACAAATGAAAGCATCACCTATGGATTTTTGTTGTTTTAAATGAACAAACAAAAATACCATTTTTATTGCTGAATAGTACCCACGAAGTCTACATTTGTTGGACAAGAATAGGGCTTCTCCACAGCAGTTAAGAAGTCTTCTAACAGGAACATGAGAGTGATAAGCTTATATACCATAAAGTTGATCATGTTTGTGTAGAAAATGTCCATCAAATTCCAAACGTCCACAAATGAATCTCACATGATCTTCTGTGTATTCATTATCATGCACTACAGTACTGTGCTTGTATTGATGGATTAGAAGTGAACACTTTTCCCTAATAAATTTCATCAAATCTTTGATTTGATACTGCTTGTTTTGAAAGACAGTGCTTTTGGCATTGGGAGGAAAAAAAGTAAAATAGGTCACAGATCATTTAAATTCCAAAATGCAGTTAACTACTGTTTCAAAGCCTGTAGCAGCAACTTTGGAGATGAAACATTAAAAAGACAGCAAGTTTGACATTATGTAAGTGTAAGAAGACAGGCACAAACAATTGGATTGAAAATGTATTTAATGCTGGTAGCAGTTAAAAATTATTCTCTCAATTAAGTTTCACTTTTCCTTTAAAATTTCCTGCAGACAAATGCGAAAAAAAAGAAAGTTTAGAGCACAATTGGAAGAGAGAAAAATTCAATTTTTGTCCAGTTTGAAATGGGAAATACTAATTTAAAGTTCTGTCAGACCCACTACTGCAGATTTAGGTGAAGATGTTTCCCTGCCCTTCTGCCAGAGATCACCACCACCTCTGCAGCTACAGCAGAACAGATTGCTTTGTCAGCTGTGCACTTTGACATATTATTAAATAGTTCCTTTTATTAGGAGCTGGAGTCTCATAGCCAGACTGTGAACCAAAGCAACTGTAGGAACATGCAGTCTGTTCTGTACTGCCTCTACAGGGCAACCTTTGGCAGAGAGATCAGTCCAGATAGCTTAGGGCAGTATTGTATTAGAGCACTTTCAGAAGATAAACCTATCAGTGGTTGTCAAGTTATCAATTTTCCTTCCTCTCTTATGGATTCAGCTGCAGTTTTCTTAGATTCAAATTTATCTGAATTGCTATTCAATCCTTGCCTATATCAAAAATATATCACCTAATCTTTCTAAATCTTATTATGTGATTCAGTAACTCGTCTTCATTTGATCACAGTATATATTTTTTCCCCCATTATACTTTGCAGAAAATGTAACCAACAGAATTCACTTGGAGCTACAGACATGAGCCTTTGATTATGCTGCTACAATTTTTGATTCCCTCTGCACCCTCGACTTCCCATATGTTCTTCATATGATGAAGACTGGTCTTAGTGCAAATTTTAGCTATGCTTCATGACATTTAGAGTAAAGATTTGGGGGGCACATCTGAAGTTTATATAAATTCATTAAATATATAAGAAAATTTGCAGTTGCCTTTTGCATCCTTGCCATTCTCAAGTCCACTGCTGCATATCTAGGTGATGCTTCTGCAGTTCACATTGGTAGTCTGTCCCCTTTTCTACCTTCCATATAGGATATTTTTATTTTTTAGTTCAGTCAGCAATTCCTTATTTAACCAGTTTGGCCACCTGCCATGCCTGTTCAGCTTCCTGCACACTAGAATAGAGCATGAAAGAGTGCTTTGGGAAGGTTGTCCTAGAAAATCAGCTGGCTGTTTTTGGACCCCCTTCTCCTGCCTGTCAGCATGCCATTGCTTCTTCCCTATCAGTGAGCTGACAAAGTCTTCTGCACTTAAGGCTCTTGTCTTACTTCCCCAGATGTTAAATCTCTACTGTCTCGCAGTCCCTTAAGCAAAAGCTTTCATCAACTATTATGCATCTGGCAAATTAACTTTTGATTTTAAGGAGCAAAAAATCTTCCAGATTGTCATGTCCAACCTGCATCAAAAATTGTCCCTAGCAATTTGCTGGATATGACACACACATTAGGTAACATTAAAAAAAGGTATTAGAGCTCATAAACTCAGCAGGCAGTTGTGAGTTGTAAGTTGACTTAAGCCACATGCAACTATACTGTGTAGGACAAATGGAATAACACAGTGGATTGGTGAATTTTAATAAACAGTGTAATCAATGGTAACATAGAATAATTGTTAATAAAGCATTCAGCATTTACCACCATTAAACTTGTACTGCCTGGTTCCTGGCTGCAGTTGTCTCACACTGTTTACCCTCCACACTAGGTCTACTGCCCTTCATTTCATCCTCTCCTGTGATCCCCACCTACTGCAGCTTTATTGATGATTGTTCTAAAACCAGAATTCCCTGAAATTTACATAACACCTATCTACTTCATCTTTGATCCAATAATAGAGAAGTGGTAATCTGAGAGTTGAGACAAAGGAATTATTACTGTCAATAATCCAAGGAGTTATCTTTTATGGCTAAACAATTTTAATAATCCCTTCTTAATCTATTGAATGATATTTTCACCTACAGGGATCAACCTGTTGATAGCCTCAGCTTCTGTTACTCTCTTTGGATGTACAATTCACTGTCTTGATTCATTTTTTTTAAAAAATGTACTTCAACCCACCAGACATGAGTCTCACTTTGAAAGAAGAGTGTCAGGGTCTATAACAAGGAGAATTTCTTTAATTCATTACTCTTTTGTAGTCTACTGGAAAAAAAAAAAAAATCTCTGTTTTTTGCAGAGTTCCTAAGTGTAAGTCTTTCTCTGCAAATATTTTTTCAAACATTCAGGTTTCATTTTTTTGAAAGCTGTCCACTCAGTTTTTACTGAAATATCTAGGCTTTTTTATATACATTTTTAAAGTGATATACAGACAAACTCATTATGATAAACATTGTTTATGTTACAGGTGGGGAATATGAGGCACAGAAAGGGGTTTTCAGTATAGAAGATCTTGCTATATCAGCTTTTCAAAGCATAGTGCTTACTCTTAATTTGAAATTTTTCTAGATATGGCTTGTTGCAGTGTGCTATGGCCGGCACCACGGCCAGCAAGATCAGGTGAACCAGAGCGTCCAGTGGTTTGGTGCCCACACAGCCCAAGCACCCCAAGGTTAGGCTGAGAACCCAGAGGGCTGTGCAGGACATGCAGATCTTGCTCCCACAATTGGCCACCACCGTCTCCTCCCCTTCTTCCCTATATTTGGTTACCCTTCTGGATAGTTCCATGTTCTTTGGTCCCTCACTGACCCATGTTAATCCCCTCCGCCTACCCTTATTCCTATTAGTTAAACACCCTTCTCCCCGCCTCTGTAACGCCCCCTTTCTGTTGTATTATTGGTTATTATGTGCTTTCCCCTCCCATTCTGTAGAGGTATAAAACCTCATGTAAAAAGCATTTTGGCGTTCTTCGTGCCCGTCTTTGGATTTCTTTAGGCATTAAACCTTCTCCTTTTATCCCGAAGAACCCCCTCTGCCTTGTTCCAGCTTCCTCCACACACCTTTTCCATCAGTGGGCAGAGTGAACCCAAGCTGGAGCTTCGCCTGCCCTCCCGCACCACGACAGCCTCCATCTCCCCCTCCCACGCGGGCGGGTGCCCGGTGCTAGTGGTCACAGCTAGCCAGTAACAGCACTGTGGCAATGGCTTAACTGTTTTAGAAGCCAATTCTGAAACATTTTGTGCTCTATAAGGTAGTTCAGGATACTCTGCAGGGTTGCAGAAGCTATAGTTTAAGTTCCAGCCTAATAACTTTTTTCTGCTCACCAGGACAGTATACCTGTCCCAGAATTTTCTATCCTCTCTTAGTCTTCTAAATCATCATCAGCAAGGCTGTTTTTTATTTTCTTGAATTTTTATCACCTCTTTATTCCCATTATTTATTATAATTCAATGTATGTTTTAGATTTCTTTTCAATTGTAATTAAGTAGTTAACAAATCTCTGAGGTTACACTTTGTTTATTACATGGGGGCTGTTGATTAGACTTGTTTTGAAGCTGCTTTTCAATTCATCTTTTCAACATACGAATTAAATGATTGAAGAGTGAAGACTGTAGTGATCTTTGAGACGTTTGTTCATTTTATCTTAAGCATGTTCATTAATTAAATTTCCTTTTGTATAAAAAAAAAATCACAGACTGGAGTACACAAGCCAAATATTCTGTGGTCAGTCTTCTAACAGGTCTGTTTAAATCTTGTTATTTTGATAAGCCCACATCTAGAATATTTTAAATATCTTTAACTGACTTTGCAGTATCTAAAGGCTAAAACTTTTGTGATCTTCAGTTTCTCATACTTCAGTTATGAACAATAACTGAAGTCGTTATCTACTATATTAACTTCAGCAAAACCATGAAAACAAAAGCAAATTTTCTCTTTTGAGAATGCAAATTTTGAGAATCTTTGACTTGTACAGTTGCAGGTTGTTATAAAGTTTAATGGTGGTAAATACTGAATGCTATGTTAACAATTATTCTATGTTATCATTGATTATACTATTTATTAAAATTCACCAAGCCACTGTCTTGTCCCATTTGTCCTATATAGTACAGTTGCATGTGGTTTAAGTCAGCTGACAATTAAACAATGTTAATGATTTAAGGAAAGTAACTAGCAGAGATAGCATATGCTTATTTCAGGGAGAGTGGCAAGAATTTCAGGTATTTGGTTTATGGTAAAAAGATCTAAAACATCTGTAACAATATATCTAGTTGTGATCATTAAAATCAGATGATAAGTGATTACTTGTAGGATAATTTCCAGGAGTAAGGACTTGCAAAGCTTCTGTGAATCAAAAAGAGCCTGGATGTTTCATTGTCCTTATGCATGGAATGTAAACATTTCTTGGTTTTGTTTTTTCAAGCTTTGAAAGAGACTAGGGGTTTTCTATGTTGCATAAACTGAGGACTGAAGAACAGTTTATATGTCTCTGTTTTGGCAGAATATATTGATTTATATTTGCTTTTGCTGCTTTTGCACTTGAAAAAATATTTAATCAAGGTATTCTACTGGAAAATCATGAGATATCTGAATTTTTATTTCTAGATGTCACAATACACATAAGAACCTGGAGGGAGGCTGGAGACTGCAGTGTGCATTGTACAAAAAAAAAACCAGCACTCTCAAAAAAAAATCAGAAGTCTACAGAGACTTTGCTATACCTACTTTTTTAAAGGGAATTTCATTACAGATGTTCTGGAAAAACAAATAACACCAGTGATTTAGACTGGTTCATACATCAATTAGTTGCCTTCGCCTTAATCCATTAAAGAAGGAGAGAGTACCATAATTTTTTGATAGCTGACTTTTATAACATGATTATTTCATTATCTTGAAGCACTGGTACATTATGAACTACCTGAATGAGAAGTGATACTTTGTGTTTATTTTTTCATTTCTGAACAATTACTAGATAATGTGTAGTCTGCCAAGCTTACATATGTCTCACAGCTCCATGCATAATGCAATTATGTGGAGAATCACAAAAATCATTAAATCGCTACTTGGTTGTTGTGTTTAAATGTGCAGAATAATTCTACTCCAGGCTGTAAAGTTTGTCCTGTTCTTTCACATCTCTAAGCAAGTGGTTTTGAAAAAAAGGTGCAAAAGACTGAACTAGAGGTAGACCAAAAATTGGTATATTCCCTTTCAAGAAAACGGGTGTGAATAGAGCCATGAATTTTATGAATTTGCTCTTCTATTCTTGTCATAGGATTTCCCTTAAATCACCTTAACTACTAACATATCTAACTTGTCCCCATGTAGTCCAGTAAACACCATTACCAGGATAATGTGACAGGCTTTACACTGTGCAGTGCAGAATCTAAGCACTTGCCTCTGGCATTAGTATTTACATTCATTTGTGTCTATTGTCTATTCTCATTTGCTAATGCTTTATCAAGTACTTATCCCTGAATTCTGAGTATTTCTAAAAATGAAAATATAATATTTAAAATCTAGAGATAAGAACCGAGGAGATTTAGGGAGTTTTAACAAATTAAAGTTGGTCTTACTTGGAAATGTACTGCAGTTTCTATAGCATTTAGATTAGGAGGATAATTGTGTTCATTGGCTGTGTCTAGATTATTTTTGAATCTACAATGAGCGATTTCTCAGATGGAGTATAGATTCAGACTTTTTCGCATGAAGTTTTATATGACTTTAGTCTCAAACCATATAAATCATCGCACCTCTATAGATTACAGTGTTTTAGTTAGTGATGTATGTGTATGTCTTACTTTGTTTGCAGTGTCCTGACATATGTTTGGTGATATCAGTACATCATCATGATGTAGGAATGCCTGAGAATTTCAATTGGAAAAAGTGCTTCATCCTGTTACTGAAACCATATCTTAGTACTGCATCACATATTGTCCTTTGTGACTGTGTGTTTCAGTTGCTTGCTTAAAATTTTGGGCAGATACCTATCTACCATGAGAGAGAAATATTTTTAGGAAGTGTATCTCACATTATCAGAACTTTTGCTACAATTTCTTGGATAAAATGACTGAACAATGAGACCTTTTGATGTAGTCATTTATTCAAAGTAGTTGACTGGAAAGATTGATGCAAAATTGTTATCTGAGAGTCAGTGGAAGAGAAAGACACTTCTGAAAAACAATCCAAACTCTGACATAGGATTTCATTGTTGAGAAAGGGAGATTACAAAGGTCATTGGTCTCCTCTGTTGGGGTATATGCTGTTCAAACATATGCAATCCCTACCTCAATGAAGAAAACATACATCCCTATCCTTATCACCATGCAGTATCCTTTTCAAATTAGATTTACACCTTGTAATTTAATAATGAGATAGACTGTCTAGCCACCAATTAACTGGCCACCTATGAACTGAAGAACAGTTACTCAGCAATAGATGTCTTTTAATTTTTACAAATGTTCTTACAAAGCAGTCTTTGTGCGACTGTCCTGAGATACATCCTGTTCCTTGTGTCTTTTGATACAAATCCAACAAATAAAAACTACTATCAAATAGTACTTTGGAATATTTAAGCAACTGGCTTTTCCTGACTTTCCTCAGTTTTCGTATCTTACCTTGCTTGAACAATTTCTTGAAAAAGAATACATCTTTTTTATAGTACTGTATAATTTTTTCAAATACCCATAAAACCACCATAGCTCTTGGCACCACTGTCTCACATAACATATTCACAAACTTAGTTCTGTATTTAACTTTGAAAGACAAATCCGAGATTTTCTTCTATTTTCATGTCATGGGTTCAACCAAATTTTGCTTTCTCAATCTCTATTTTATTCTAATTCCATTTACTTAATACAGTTTCTTCTAAATTACCATCCACATGGAAAGATACAGCTTATGTTCTACCAACTATATTTTTTAGTTATCACTGTGTTTAGATCTCTAGATGTTATTTTTCCACTTAATTTTATCATTTTAGCACTTTATCATTTTGGCTTTTTAGCATTTCAGATACTATAACTGAAAATGGATAGAGCTATTCTACATGAAGACATAGCTTTAATAAATAATTCCGTTTAATAAATAATAACATTAAATTCTTAATACAGAACAATTAATTTTTAAGATACATTAAAAAATAAATTATTCAGAAAAAGAAGTAAGCATTATTGGTTGCTAATAATCTATAGCACTGTGTAGATTGTTCTCAGCATGCCTAAAGCTTTGTAGTTTCCAACACTGGCATTGGAAAGAAGGTTAAACTGTGTTAAAAGTGCACCCTTTTCTGAATACTGGGTTTGAAACTTCCCTTTAAGAGAACAGGATCTATATAGGGACATAGAGATTCTTTAAACTCCTACATGTGAGCACCAAGTTTCCAAGTTCCTTTTGAGAAATCTCTGGAAGCTGTTGGTCTGAATATCAAGGGGACTTTAGAGATTTCTTTGGTTAATGTTGTTGCCGTTTACTAGCTCCTCTAGTTTAAGTTTGCAGTGTAATCATACAACATCTTCTGTCAACAGATTAATGGAATTGGTTTCTGTTGTGCTTGTTTCTATCCATAGCATCAGATTATAGAAATTTGCCAAATATATTCATACTATGTACTAATGATTTAAAGTTGTTCTCCCACTTGTCAGCACCGTTTCCAAAAGTTTGTTATTCTTAACTAATCAGGATTCATAGAGATTTTACAAATTATGATAAGGTGACCTCAGATATAAAAATATATAGGAAGGTATACTAAAAAATGCTTAAGTAAAAAATTAATCTTTTAGGGATGAATAGCACTAGTCATTAATAAGCTTTGTTTAAATTGTTTGATATGTGCACTATAAATTATCATTCTAGATATTTTATATTACCTCTATATATTATAGTTCTATATATATAAATTTAAAGTATATTTGACTAAGCTATACAGTCTCAAATTCCATTAGAAACATTGGGGCAACTATTGTGAGAAGTTATACCTTTTTGTTCAGTAGGCATTTTCCTTCTGGGGGAATTTCTGAACTCTATCTCTGAGTAAGTGAATTCTGTGATAGATTCTCTGAGGGGGAAGTATCTCTCTCAGGCTATTAATAAGAAAAAAAACACCACAGTAATTGTTACCATATGTCAGTGACATAACCCTGCAGTGAGCTGTACTTATCCATACTGAAAAACTAGTAAGAAAACTATACAGAAATCTACAGCTATTTTTTTCTTTTTTTTTTCTCCTCCTATGATGTCAAACCATCCCTATCTAGTTTACAGGGTAGGAAACAAAAGGCATGCAGACCTCTCTCTCTTGTTCTGCCAAGCTTGTGAACCATTAAATGAAATAAATTGACCAATTTCTTTTAGAGTTCTTAATGAATTATCGCAACTGCTTCATTTGGAGGATTTTTTTTATGCACAGACTAGATCGACCTTCTTGATATCCTGCCAAAAATCAATGTACTTGTACGTTTGTTTTGAAATCAGTTTAAATTAGTAAGCAATTTTCTCTCATAGGAGAAAAGTTTGGCCCACAATATGCATTTTTTTTCCGAAAAGATAAATATTCTGAGAATGTATTTGATACATTCTTTTCTTAATTTTAGTACATTGAGGCAGTTCTTCTATGGAAGTAACTAAGGATTCTGGGCAGCAATCTAAAAAATTGCTAGGAGCAGTCCAGTTAAAGCAAAGCCTGTTTAGTGAGTGGGAAAAGGTATTACATTCTTATAAAAATTTTGTAACCACATTTTCCAGCAGCAGTTCAGATGAAAAATAGTCCAACTTTTCAAGTGCTTAACTATGATGAGGAAAATGCTGATTGCGTCTTCCACCAATTCATTTTTCCATACTCTTACATCACTACGTGTAAAAAAGGTGCTATCATAAATTGTTAAAGTTATTATTAATACTACCACAAGAATAATAAAGACACTAAGTTATTTAGGTACTAAAGGGTACTAAACATCTGAACTAGATGAAGCATAAAAGCTTCCTGTAGGATTATGTCACTAACAAGAATGTGCTTCCACTACTGTATCATTCTCTCCAAAAAAAATTGGTTTTATGTGAAGCATCAGGAACCAGTTTTCCTCAGGAGCTCATCAATGATGAGGGCATTATGTTCCTGTGGTAGCGAATGTTAAAAATATCACTGTGTGGGTGGTACATTGGCATGTTACTTTTTACAATTCTTACAAGCCCTTCTGATTAAAAAAAAACAACGAAACTTAGAGTGAAAGTAAATAAGTAATTTTCTGTTTACAAGTTAAGATTTCACTTTTAAAAATCAATTCAAAAATGTAAAATGTAAAAAAATATAAAATAATGTATTTCAAATCAATATGAACTGTATTAGCCTACTCATATAATTTTGTTTATATACTTTGCTTGATGATTAATCTACAATTGATTTAAAGATTGAGCAGAACAAAGTCAGGATATGAAATGCTGCAGCAAAATGGTTCAATTCTCATTTTATACCTTTGAGTGTGTAGACTATAAGTATTGCTAAGGGCAAATTTTCTAACACGTTGTAAAATGATTATATGGCTCTTGGAAAGCATGTTTTATATGATTATATCTATATCTCTCTGTGTGTCTGTGTCTGTTTAAGTATAAACATATTTCAAGCACAGTATTGCTCTGCATCCCTCTCCTCTCTAAATGGAATGATCTGTTGCTATGACCACTGTTGTGATGAGTCAATATCTATTTAAATCTAGTAAGTTAGCAACATGCAGTCAATCATTGGATTTCATTGGCTGAACATTCCCAAGGGCTTTCCAATTAATAGAGTATTCCTCTCCATATAATTTTTTTCAGCCACATAATACTAATTTAGAGCATACTGTCTCTATCTTGTTCTTTCTTAAAAAGAGTAATTTCCTCCTCTAATGTCAGAGATGTTGTTAAATAAAGAGTCCATATGAATATTTGAGTCAGGGAAATATAGGTACAAAACACACTATCAAACCAAGTGCAGATCAGCTATGAAATCTTTACCCCATGCTCAGAGAAATGAGCTTGAAAGAGACATGATGCAGTTAAATCAACCAAACTCACTTTTACGCAGCTCCATCAATTATAATTTAAGGACACTTGAGATTATTTAACTGACTATCCAGCAATATACCAGAGGAAATTTAATGTTATTTTCATTAAATATGCTGGTGCAGTAGTATAGATAAAGAAGCAATGTTCTTATAGAGGCCAAAAGATCTTTTCATCTCAATCACCATGGATCTCTTATTAACTTGTACACTTAAGTTCTCACCAGTGTCTGCCAACATTTTATCAGACCCAACTGGGAGAGACAAAGTCCCCAGAAAATTTCTTCTGAATTCAAATGTGGAATGAGGCACCATCAAACAGATGGAATTGCAGAATGGTGAAGTGGCCTCTTTTAGGACAGATGAGCTATATTTAGAGTACACAATCCATGAGCACATCTTAGTACCTAGGCCCATGTAAGTGATCCAGGCATATTTTAATCCCATATCAGAATGAGACCAGATGCACTAAAGTTTCCATCCATACATTCCTTTGCCTGGCAAGAAAAGCACTTTGTGTGAACTCTAAGAGAACCACAGCATGCTGCAGCTAAATCTTAAAGACCAAGACCTGCCTAGTATGATGCATCTTTTGCATGGCCAGAGAATCTTTTGAAGATTCCTAACTTCTTTGTCCTAATTTTCAGCATGGGAGCCTTAATTTGCAAAAGCAATATTAGGTTTTACATCGATCAATTATGTCCAGCATTGAAAATGAAGTAATCTACTTCCCATAAAATCAAATCCATTTAATGTGTATCAAACTGCAATGGAGACATCACTAAAATGAGAATATAGTCTCATGTAAAAATTTAGACCACAGCCCTTGCCTGTCTGTTTTTAAATCATTCTTGAATTTTTCTTATTATCACTAGGGAGCTAGATGACCTTTAAGGCCCTTTCCAACCCAAACCATTCTACGATCCTATGATCATCTTCATGGCCCTCTTCTGGATGTGCTCCAATAGGTCCATGCCTTTCTTTTGCTGAGGAGCCCAGAGCTGGATGCAGCACTCCAGGTGGGGTTTCACCTCTCTTGACTTGCTGGTCATGTTTATGTTGATACAGCCCAGGATACAATTGTCTTTCTGGGCTGTGAGCACACATTGGTGGCTAATGTCTAANGGTTTTCTGTACACAGAACTCCTTTTCACTTTTCCTAAGACATCGGCTGTCCTGGACAAAAAATTCAAGGGAATGACAAAGTATTCTAGCTTCCATCTGAGTAAAAGGTAGACTCTAGAGTCAGAGAAAATAAGTGAGAAAGCACTTCAGTGGAAGCGGGACTCCCCCAGATCCAGCAAAGTGATAGAGTCATTTAAATGTAGCTGCTACATTGAGGGTGGAAAAGAGCAAACTGCCCAAATACTGTATCCTACAGTAATAATATATAAGCTTATGTCTTTTTCTGTCTGTACATGAAGGTGACTGATGTGTGACCCCATCCAGGTGGAGCACGCTGNTGGCTAATGTCTAACCAAA
The DNA here is from genome assembly GCA_013397815.1 of Aleadryas rufinucha. Lineage (NCBI taxonomy): Eukaryota > Metazoa > Chordata > Aves > Passeriformes > Aleadryas > Aleadryas rufinucha. The sequence goes on from VZTH01010883.1 coordinate 462,271, forward strand.
TAAAGCTGACCAGGTGCACAGGGGAATCACATATCTGATAACTTAAATCAGATATGTTGGGTTTTAAAACTGATAAAAATCAAAATTTACATAGTCATGAATAAGAAAAGGTTGACTCCAGCTCATGACAATATTCAAGCAAATTATTCACAAAGGTTTTTGTCGGGGTCCATGCCGGTGTTTAGGCACCGTCAGGCTGACCCGACCACCGGCGATATAAACGGGAAGGGCCTTCCATGTAGATTTCAGCAGATCTTTATTCCATGCCGAGGGTCCATGACGAAAGGGGCCAAGACGGGGGAAGTTCAAGCCTTTTTCCCGGGAGTGGGGGAGAGAATTCTGGNACACCCACAATAGTTCGCGTATATCATTATAGGCTTTACCAATTAACATATCTATCAAAGATTCCCCAATGAGAGGCTGAGCAAACCCTCCTTGCCGAGGAACTTTCTCCCACCGGACAGGCCTGTCTTAGTTTACAAAATGTGTTCCAGAGAAGACCTTAGTGTCTGAGGCTTCTAAGATGTTTGGTCTCCTGGCTTAACGGAATATTGGGTCTATGCTGGTTATCAAACCTGAAGAATTAGAAGTATGTGGGCTAAAAGGCCCTTAAGAATACATAAAAGCTATATAAAAGAGTATATAAAGGGGTATATATATAAAAGCAAAATCATCGTCATGGCATCAATAGTATGTTCTGACATCTTGGTTGAAGAAAAACTTTACAGTCTTCTGGCACTGTGAGACATTATAGAACATAAACATTTTTGTTAATAACATCAGTTACATCCTTTAACTTACATTTTTTGAAAACAAAAGAATTACATATCATTCTCTTTCTTCAGCAAGTAGACTGAGAATATAAAATAGAAAACCACTTAACTTTATCATGAGCTGAATTTCCAATGGATTTGTAGACTTATTTATTTGTTTTGTCTTATGGACAGGATCATGCAAGCCATGATTCAAAACAAGTTAGCTCTTTTAGCCAAGAAAGATGAAAATTGAAGGCTTTTCCAAGTGCCGTTTATATTCAAGGATGTGTGAGCACTCAAATAACAGTATGCAGTTGCTAATCAGAAACTTCTTCTCAGATCTGCTTATTTCTTCTGTGGACGAGATAGCTACAGGCTAACTCTTTACACATAAAGTTGGGATAGATGGCTATTGGATTAGTAATTTACAGCTGACTACAAACTAGACCCTAGGCTATCATACCTACTTAATTACTATAACAAAAATGGAATTAACATTAAAGGAGTCAAAAAATCCCAACTCCTCATATTCCAAAAGAGGTAACAAACATAGGACATAATATTTTTTACTGAAGCTAGCAGTCAGAAAATACTGGTTTAATTCTCAACTCTGCCATAAGCTAAGCAAGCCATTTACCCACATAGTGCCCCAGTTTCTCTGACTGTAAAAATCTGGATAATCTTATTTATACACTCCATTAATTTCACATCCCAAACATGAAAGAAATGTCAGAGAAGTATGAAGAATATTTTTTAGGAGAAAACAATAATTGCCCAAACAGACAGAATCTGAATTTCCAGTCCAATATGATGGCTCCTATATGAAGTGCTACAATGACCCCATCCACTGTTAATACCTACACTACTATGCTTTTTCTAAAAGTAACTAGTACTGGGTGTTTAAAAACCGTAGATTCACAAAATGCCAGATATTACCAAGGGAAAAAAGTCTATGGGTAAAGTTTCTTGCTAATTCCCAGCCTGTCCTCTTTTTTTTAGAGATTCTTTTCTTCTGAAAAAGGGGGTCAGAGTTCTGCTCTATTTAAGTTAGTTTATGTAATCTCATGTTCATTTTCATGTGCATAAATACATGTGCATTTCACAGGAAAGAAATGAAAACAAAATATTTTATCTATGCCTTTGTCTGTTTCTCTTCTTTAAGTTTATGCTTCCTATATTAGATGAAAAAACATATTTCAATTACCTTCCTCAACATTTTGTGAAGCTTCATGTTTTAAAAGCATCGGTCACCAACAGCCCTCTATAAAACATAGAGGTTTGCAATGGTGCAATAATTTGCAGATTGCATTTGCAAATCTGAGTTGCAAAACATTCTCTTCTAGTCTTCTTGGCATTATATCCACATAATTACCAGTGACAGAAATGGACACTCTCTTACCCCAAACATGATTCTGTATTGAGTTATTCAATCATATTTGATGATCATAGTCTTTTGTCAAGGCTTGATAACAACAAAGGGGTAAAAAAATGTGGAACATCATCTTTCTTTTACAGCTGTTTTAAAATACAGTTTGAAGAGTTAATGGGAATTACTTGCAGTTGAATAAGCACAACTTAAAATGAAAAATTAATTCAACTTTCACTTTGATTTTCAGGGATAATACATTTTATTTTGTATTTTCATTTGAAAACAACCATGTGTTTGAAATTCTTAGAGTTGATACACTGTATCTCATAGTTCTTTAGTATTGATACCTCAAAGTACTCAGAAATCATGAAACAACTCAAAATTAAGAAAATTTACTGCAATGTCATGAACTACTGATGAAATAAAAAATTGTGAGTTTACTTCTTTCACTTTTTGATTTTGGAGCACTTAGAATAATCCAGAAAAATGTTTCTCGCCTATTTTTCCCAATAATTGATTAATTTTCCATCTTTTTCCCTTATTTATGAGTCCAGAAGTATTTTTTTAATATGAAAATATTTTCCCATATTTAACAGTTCTAGATACAAAACAAAAAGCAGTACAAACCCACAAAGCACAGTAAGGTCTTCAGTACACATTATGTTTCCAGAACTCCAATACTCTATGATATGAAAGGAGAAGAGCATAGATTCTTCTATGACAATAAGAGAGAGCCAGTAAGAATTCTTTATGTAAGTCATCTCAACTCAGGAGTCTCTTGAGTCCTCAGGGTCATGCGGAGTTGCTATTCTTTCAGTGATTACAATGCCCTCACAGAGGATTTTCAAAAGAATAATCATGGAGGGTGTTAGTGACTTCTGGGATCTATATCTTTGTTTTACCTTAAAATGACAGCCATCTGAAAAAGTGTTGTTGGCACATACTATGCTGTCAGTGATTAGTATAAACACTAAGATAGATGTGGGAAGAGTGTGGGAGGTACACTTTCCTATCCTCAGGCAAATGGGGGTTGATTTATGTATGAAGAATTTTATCTAATCTTAAACCAGGACAATATTAAATACTAAAGATTTCAAACTTGTAGTTGTCTTTCTATTGGAAATATCAAAGTATTGTAAATACTAATTTTAGTTGTAAAAATCATGCCTTCCAGAACATATTTCCCATAAACCTGTCTGTGTATGAGAGTTTCTTAAAAAAAAAAAGGAAGCTAGCTCAAAACAAACCCCACCCCCCAAACAAACTAAAGCAAAACTGACTCTCTGCCTCTTCAGCACATGATATATTGTAATGCTATTTATTAGAAATTGCTACATGAAGCTGTCTAATTTACCAGTTATTTTCCTGGATTATAAAATATTTAGAATAAATTCCTGGATGACCAGTCTTTCTCTACAACAGCAGGATTTTCAGTTATATGTAGAAATATCTAAAACCTGAAGCTGGAATTTGAGAAATTCCAAACTGATCACTATGACATCTAATTTACACTTTTCTTTGTACATTCCTCTTTATAAAAAAATGAATCAACTAATGTCTCAGACTAGAACATTCTCTACATAATAAAAGATCAAAGGGCTCTAGTCTGAAAAAAAGGTATGTTTACCACAATGCAGAGACTTTAAATACGTAATTTTGAAGTTCCTGCTTCTTCTAGTAGAATCCAGACTAGCATGTTAAGGATAAAACCCCTCAGCATGATGCCTGAAGAACATTAAATACTGGACAGTCTAAGTGTTGAGTATCTAGCGACAGAAAAGCTGAAATAAGCTTGTACAACTTTTCTCTTTAGAACTAGGGTGCATCACTTCAAGGTGAATACTTCCTTTTAGGACTGTCTGCAGAAACTTCTTGGTAAGACTAGGGTCTATGACTTTTCTTTGAAAAATGAAATGTGCTCTTTGTTTTCAAGACATGATTGAGAGAAAGAAAAGAGCCATAGAAAAACTTAAAACTCATGCTAAAGCTAGTAGTGTAGTTTGAGCTCCCTTCTTTGGTTCATGCCACAGCCCAGGAGACTGCCATAGGTATTAAAAAACACATGACAGTTCTCCTGGCTGAACTGGCTTTTCTTTGGAATTAAATGGCTTCAACAGGAGTTTATTTTCTGATCAGGGATGCAGGTGATTTGAAGTCACATCCCCAGGGAAAGGGGAAAACTGAACCTTGGTCTTGTGGTCCTGAGTGAGAGCTGTAGTCACTAAGGTGCCAACAGTTTAAAATAAATCCTTTAAATTCCATGGGAACTATATTCCCTCCTACAGCTACCACAACTACTAGTTCTACTCTCCTTTGGTAGATAGGCATTGTCCCATTCAGTTTGTAGCTGTGGAATAGATTCAGGTGCCATCTGGGAGATGAGCTGCCCCAAAGATTTAGGTCTGAAATATTAGGATCATTCACACTAATGGGACACAGATGCCAAGAGAAACTGAGGCATTATTTGAGTTCCTGGACCTCAAGAATTAGTCAGGAATTAAGCAGAGAATTAAGAATCACAGTTCAGACTTTAGACATCTGCCTAAGTCCAAGGCTGTTTTTGATGATCTTCTATGCCCTTTATTTTCACTACCTGTGCTAAAATTTGAGAGAGGAAAAGCCATTCAGGCAGAACCTATGTCAGTGGTCAAATATCCAGTTTACTCTCTGCTGGTCTGTGTGGTGAGCTCTGTTAGCAGTTCGTGTGTGCTACTGGGAACATGTTTAGCCTTGACACTGGCTGGACCTGGAGCCATAGCAGCCTCACATGGGGCTGGAACTGGAGGAGGTCACCTGGCTCCTGAAGTCCACCAGATGATATCCTCTGACCACCCAAATCACAGAAAAACAAACTGAATAACATAAATATGAAAAGCTGATAATGATAGGGTATCCTTTTCTCAGAAAGACAAACTCAACGAAGTGCACTCGCAGGGAACTACCCACATTTCTGAGTGTTTCAGGGAAATTAAATTGTTTCACAGATTACAGACTGCAGATGTTTCAGCTGAAGTCTGAAGACTCTGCACCTCTGGACAGGTTTCATATGCTTTCCAAGGGTAAAAGCCCCGTGAAGCTATCTTAGATATTTAGTGAAGAATTCGTTGCGTCCATGTGTTGCACCTGGGAAAAATGCAAAAATCAGTCTGAAATTAGCATTAAGCATAACAAAAGTTGGCAGGATAGACTACCAGACTGTGTTTTCATGATATTCAATAGCTATAGCCAGGAAAAGAGAATTGTTTCCTTGAAGTCTCTTCTACCAAAGAAAATGTCTGCCTGCAGACATAACAGCTCATATACACATCAATATCCTCCCTGAGGAAACAATTAGTGGAATTTCTAGAAGAAGCCATTCTTAATCTGTAGATGCGTCGGGGAAGTAGATTTACTTGTGAATAGAGTTTTACTTGACTTAGGATATTCAGATTGTGCCCAAGGCATGGACCAAACATATTTAATTTTATTTGTTTCCTACTTGGTATTAATTCCTAGCTTGTTGCTATTACTTCTGGGCTCCTTTTCTTTTAGATTCTCAAGCACAAAATAATCTAGAAGCATTAGCAGACTAATGTGATTGCACAAAGACACAGATTAATATAGCTTTTTTGCAAAAAATGGCCTATGAATAGGAGTACTTCAGAAAGAAAAAAAAAGCAACTTGTAAAAGGTTTATAAAGGCTGTGTTAGAGGCTAGAATAGCTCAGAGACCCTTCCTAAAACAGTGCAAAGCAAGATAGCTAGTGCACACACACATGATATAATGGTAATGGCAGAAAAGCATTAAGACAAGCCAAAGAGCATAACATACAAGTGATATTCCCCAGAGCAGTCTAGGAATGTTGCTTTAAATGATTCCCTAATAGGAAATATTTTTTGTGTAGAAAAAATTTTGTATACATTTTTGCTAAACCACTTCTTTCTGTCTGGAAACAGATGAATGTCAAGTATAACCATTTATTGAACTGGTTATAAATTTTCAGTTTTAAAACATTTAGTGATAAAGAGTGCTACTCTCTTTAATGTCAAAGAATCTCTTGAAAATTGTGGCTTACACCAATTTTCTCATGAGCTTTTTAGGATGACCTTTTCTTCTAAATTACAGCAATTTTTTTTTCTTTTCTTGATAAAGAAGTATAGTGAGTCTTGAAAAGTATAGTTCAGTAAAGGACTGAAGACTCTAGAGAACAGAAGACCTATTCCCTGAATGATGATTCTCAGGGCATTATAGAAAATTATAGTTTAATCTTGAATTGACTCAAAGATTTTGGCTTTTTTTTCTTATATTCATTTAGTGTCATTTATTGATTTCTGAATTTTGCAGTTCCTTTCAGTCATGTAAATATTTCCACATTTATTTTTTTATTTCATTTAGCCCAACAACAAGTGCTAGTAAAATGGTTACCAACAGGGTGGAAATTTCAATATTTGTTAAATTTATCAGTAACTTCTGTTGGCTTATAACTGGATTAAAAAATAGTATGGTTTAATTATGATCTTGAAGGTACAAGCATCAACACAATTGAAAAAAACAGCTTTAAGATGAAGGACCAGCAATTAGTGGTGCCACTACCATCTAGTGGGGATTTTTTTTGCTGCACTGTGGCCACAGTGGTGCTCCAGATTTGCAAAGGCAGGTAGATGCCTGCTGATACATACCTGAATGAGTTCAAGGCTATTTGGTTGTAGAGAAGCAAATACATTTCTCTTTTAGAATGTTTTTTAAGCACTTTCTTTTATTATATTAAAGAATTTATAATCCCAATGACCAAAACATTTTTAATACATTAGTGAATGTCTCCCTCTCTGTAATTTCCTTATTTCTCCTCTATATTCATTCTGACTCAACATATTGAAGTCAATACATAGTTTATTTTGTTTTTTTCATTAGAAGAATGTTATTTTGCACACTTTTTCTGAACAGGTGAAAAAGAAAAAGCTGTAAAAATTATGACCTATGATCATACATCCTAAATCCTACTTGACGACCTCTATCAATAGCCTAAACTATGTATTTTATGAATAACTCAACAATTTTCTTGATATACAGAATAAAAGATATGGCAAAAGTACTTCAATAATCCTTTTGAACAGAGTGTGTAACTTTCCTGACAGTTTTTCAATAGGACTTTGGTGTTGCATGGAAAAGCAACCTTTGCCAATCAGCTGTCACAAAGTATGAATAGAAATGTGCATATCTTCTAGCTCCACTACTGGGCAAGCTGGCTTTGTTTGTTCCTGTCATAAAAAATCCATCAAAAAATAGATTCAGATGAGAATCAGACTCAGCATAGAAATAGAATGACCTCATGAGATTCACTTACTGTACAGCACAGTCAATTCTCACCTTTAGAAAAGTAATGCACCCACAGATTGCAATAGATCTTTTAAATCAGTTCAGATCATACCTGAATACCCTGTATGAGGTATGATCTATTACCCTGTTTCATTCTTTACTAATACCCTGTATCATTCTTCTGAATTTATATTACTGATAGTTAACTACTAAACTCAGTTTTTTATTGAACAACTCTGGGCTTCAACAAAATAGAATAAATTAAAACAAAATAAGGAAAAAAGTAAATTTTTTCATCCTAATTTGCTGTTCAGGAAAATACATATATATATAAAATCTTCAAGGACAAAAAGCAATCCTTCTAAACATGGAATATTTGATATATAGTCTGGACAGCATTTAGAAATATTAAAAATGTTTGAACATACTTTGGGAGTTTTCCTTTTGAAAGGGAAACACTTCCCATAATTTACCATAAATTCCACTTCCAACTTTTAGTGGTATTTATTACTGCCTTCTAAATATATTATTGTCTGGTTTTCTTTCTTAAAGCAAAAATGGGACAGCAAATCATTAACTTAACAGAGCATATACAAATTTTAGAGTGAAGTTACCATCTTGTTTAAAATGTTAATAATTCTTGGCATAAGAACTTAATTCATCTTTCTAAAAAGTCCCATATCTCTTGCATTATGCGTGTACTTTTTGGAATGTATTTTTTGTTTGTAAATCTTTCCAGTTATCAACATGATATGAGTAAGTGCAGGTTACAGTAAAATTCAGGACCCTATTGTATAGGTTGACAAATTCCCCATTTATTTTAAATGTTGTGATTAAGAGTTCCATTCAAGTTTTTGTCATGGTACTGTCCTTGATTCCTGCAGTGGACTTCTAGCAGTGACAGTAAGTCATTTAACAGAGATGTGACTGCCATCTCTAGTGGCTGTCAGATAGGATGATCAACATCCACAAATAAATGTATAAACCTTGCACCTGAAATAAAGTACTTCTCTTCAGAGACTTAGGCGACTAGAAAGGGAAAATATTTAAGACAAAGAAGAAATACATAAAGGGCTGCTGAAGACCTCTAAAACCAGAGGTTAATTCAAGGAAGGAACAAAGGATTTTTTCCTGGCAGAGAGGAAATCTTTAGTTGCCACATCAGCTGAAGCTGAGAGGAACTTGCTGTACAGGTCAGAGAGGAGACTGTATTATCTGCAAGAGGTACCTAAATAAGGAAATTAAATCAGGTTCAGGAGAGAAGACTATAAAAGGATGGTGTTCCATTTCTAGAGTACCCAAGAGCACTGAGGACACCAACACAACTAGTAGCACTGCCAGATTTTTAGAAATTCAGTAGTGTCCCCTGGTATGGGTGTCTCAATTAAGAGCATGGACCTTAAGTCATTAGAGTCCACATCTGGTGAACTTCAGGACTCAAGTGAGCCTCTCAGGTCCCAGCCTCACAGACGTGAGGCTGATGTGGTGCCACATCCCCAGGTCCAGCCAGTGGTAAGCATTCCTGATAGCACACCCACACTGCTAACACAGCTTGCCGTGCAGATCAATGCAAAAACAGTGCCTTGGAGAGCACCCATGCCACCAGACACCACACTCACATAAACTTGAACAGCAAGAGCTTGATCCAGTTTCTCTGGCTGCTCAGTAATGAAGGCTGCTGGTGGACAAATGAAACAGAAAACCTTAATGCTGTGAGAGGACTGTTCAGTAGCCAAAACTCCTGTGTGTTAGCAGTGCTTTTATAGTCACAAATCCAAACCACAGCACTGTAAGGGCTGCTATGGAGGAAGCTGACTACAGTCCAGCCAGCCCAGGTACAGCATCCCATATTAAGTCTTGCTTATTCCCATAGCCCCTTTAAGCCCTATCAGAAGCTTTACTGTCCCAAAATACTCTTCCTCCTGCATCAATAGTAAGTCCTACACCCACTCAGGCAATCACCCCTGATAGCATAGATATCCTTATGAAGAGAGAGAGTTTAGCTGACTAATCCTGGTGAGGTTTCCATTGGGGTCAGTGGTCTAGTGAGTCTTCTCTGATAGTCTTTGGAGAAGAAGCTGGTTCTACAACATCATATTACTGATCAGGTCATCAGTGCCTGTCTGCCTGTGCTTTTCTCACAATCTTGGGAGGACAGCTGTGTTCCCTGTGATCAGCTTTTATTCACATAACCTAGCACATTTAAAATTAAATATTCTAAATACACTTAAAACATATTTTTTCAATTAATAATCACAATAATTGCTGTTTTGATTAGTTATAATTATTTTCATTTTGTTTTATCTAGCATTTTTACAAGTTAATGATACATAATATGGTATAGCATAATTATTTGAAAATAACAAAATGGAATTATACAGACAAACATTTCAAGACCTCTGAATCAAATGTGTATATATTTTTTACAGGAAAATTTGAAAATTTATTTTTATTCTTTTTATTCAAAATACCAGAATGGTTTTTGTGGCTTTCAGAGGGCTTTTTCTTTTAAGTTTTTCAAAGCCTACAAAACATTATCAATTAGATGTTCAGATTCATTGTAGACTATGTACTGCTATTTATAGAACAATAGAAATTGCAACTCCCACATTTCACCTTTTTTAGAAAATTTTAAAAGGTAATTTCATTGCAAATTATGAACATCAGGAATTTTGCAAAACTGGTTCAGATAAAAAATGAAAATGAACTCTAATAAGGAAGTGTCTTGTATTTTGTTACATAATTGTAAGGCAACCCTGATTAATTTCTTTACTAAATCTTTAAAGGCAGAAAATTATAAAATTATTTTCATATATTTACTAGCATTCCTTTACTTTCATACACAAATCTGCTCAAAATTATAGTTCATGTTTTTCTATATGACTTGTGTCATTGCCTTATCCTTCTACAACATCACACTGCTTACAGATGAGTTTGGGTATTTGTCATAAAGAAAATGGATATGGCACAAAGTCAAATTTTATTAAAGCTTTAGATCTGGCACTCCTTCTACCACCAGCAGCTTTAAAAGCATTTCTGAACTGATGATGCAGCTTTTCTGTTTCTCCTCAGATTTTTTGCATCCTACCTCATGCTACAGTGTACGCTGACAATTTTAGCAACTTGCTAAACTCTGTTTTTACTTCCTATTGTCAGTTCAGTTGGATAAGGTTAATGCTGTAATAGAATTTTGTTAGCATAAATACTATTCCTACAAGACTAGAGACACATTTGGTTGTAATGACATAGTATTTCATCACTTAATTTGTTTTTTTGGTTTTTCAGTCATCAAACAGGTCAATGAAACTAAGGTATGCATAGGATCTGATACTGAGTATTTAAACCACAGGACTTCCAATACCTTCCAGTTACCAGTCTCTTTTCTCAGGTAACAAGTGACAGGATGAGAGGAAATGGCCTCAAGTTGCATTGCAGGAGGTTTAGATTACATATTATGAAACAATTCTTCACTGAAAGAGTTAGACATTGGAACAGGCTACCCATGGAAGTGATGGAATCACCATTCCTGGAAGAGGATGTGGCACTAGGAGATCTGGTTTTGTGGTGAACATGGTGGTGCTAAGTTAATCATTGGACTTGATACCTAAGAGATCTTTTCCAACCTTAACAATACTATGATCCAATTTCTATCTTAAAACATTACAATTGCTTTCAAAGCTATTATTAGGTTTTTTAATATTTTCAGAAGTTTTATCTATATGTGGTCATTTCTCTAGAAGCTGTTTTACTTCCTCTATCTATATTCAGTAGTTTTTCTTTACCAGACTTGTTTTCCAATCTCTCCCCTCCCTGTACTTTGACGCTTCAGGCTAAACATAACCACTGTTCTGTCTGATGTATATTTTTAGATCTTGTCTAATAATTTCCACTGTCCAGTCTTTCTTTGTTATGCAAGTGTTCATTCATTGCTCTTTTAGCGTCTTTATAGATTTGCCTGTTTCACAGGGCATCATCCATGTCTCTTCAATTCTATTATTATTTTCCACAGTCATATACACACAGACATATAGATCCATTTAAAGGTATTGGATATATCAGTAAAGATTCATTAGCTCAGGTATTCACATCAAGTAGTGCCTGAAATCTGAGTTTCTTTATGTAAAAAACCCCCATGATTTGTGTGTGTTTGCATGGCATTGAACAAACTAAATTTAATTGTGATTAAAATATCACATATTAATTTACTTGAACTTTGCCAGCAGTTATGCCTACAGGTACCTTATTAGTCAAACAGCTGATTTTTAACTATGGATGGGTTTATAGTGCTTTAGGGAATGAGACATTTATCCTTGATTAAAGCTTTTATACGTGACCATAACAGAGATAATAGAAACTGGCATACTGCTGACTTAGTAATAGGAGAATATTTTCCAGATCACATTTATGCTTGACATTATACAGATTTGTAAAAAAAATTATTAAAATAGCTTCTTCTGTTCTTTATTCCCTAGGCAGTTATATGCATTGATGCTGAAAGTATTGCTTCACTGGTGTTACTAGTAACAGGAAACATTTAAAAAGCATTTAAAATTGTATTAAAGTTCACCTTTTTTTCTGTTTCAGGCAGAGTATGTCTTTAAAGTTTCCCAGAAAGTCACAGGAATACTGTCTAGTTTGGTACACATTCTTGGTGCTACTTTTCATGCTGAAATCCATATAACTTTTTGAATTTTCTAGGCTTGTTTCAAAATACCAACTTAGTGACATAACGTGGGTGAACTCTGTGGCTTGTGCATGGAAAATGTAGTCTGTGGTACAGACACTACATATTCAAATTACATGCTTTTTGACCCTCCGCCGCAGAGCTCCATCCACCCCATGTTGCTGAACTACAGAGATGTATTATTTCTTCCTTTGCTATTTTTATTTATGTGTGCTTTCTCACAGACCATGGCAGTCCTCCTTTCAATGATATGTAGATTGCACTGTCATAAAACTTAGGTATCCAAATATTCATAGGTCATATCTTACGAACAGATTTTAGGGAATGTACAGAAGACTATCAACTATAGTTCTCTACATTTTAACTATATTTTGAGATGTCTTACTTTAATGAAACTTTCATTTGATTTAATTTGGAGAAGTGGAAGAGACAGGAGCAAACCTGTGACACTCAAAGCCCGAGAGATGGTAATAGCATTTGGTGGAAGAAGGATATGTATCACTAAGAACAAACGATGATCATGAAAGGGGCCTGAATTTACTTCAAAATGGAAATGGAGAATTTTACTACTACAGCAGGGAATGAAGAAATAATGATTGTGAAAGAGTAAAAGACGAAAAGAGTGAGGTCATAATAGATTCCCAGCAAAATGTTATAGGATGAGACTGTTCTGGGAAGCTTAATGTCATTCAAGGAAACAAATTTAAGACAAAGAAATATTGAAGAGAGAGAACTGTCATTCCCAAGAAAAGCAAGTTGGTATCCACCAATGGACTCAGAAAGGGTAGTTACTAATAGCTGTACAATTAAAACAAATGCAGTTTTGTCTCTAGGAACATGATCATTTTGGTGTATAGTCAAGGTAGCTACGTCTTTCCCTTTCCCATATCATTTTGTCTTACATATTATACAGAACAGTAGGCACCCTCCTCACATGTAATAAAGTGAATAAGTTCCTTTGGGTACAGATCCCAGCTCTGTTACTCATTCAGATAAGCCATACTTCTGAAACTCCCTCACTGACTAAGAAAAGATTCTTGCATTAGTGCACTCCTAATTTAGAAATCTAAGTGGAATTTGGAAATATACATGCTAGTCCATAGTCTTTCCTTAGGGTTTTTCATGTGAAGGTTATGACAAGTATTTGAACTGATGCTGTGACTTATTCTTGGACAAAAAGCAAGTAATTCATGTTTTTATTGTTTTCTCCTGTATTGTAAATATTTATTTACTTTATTTACTGTGATATTTATTTTAAACACAAATGGCTATATTTTGAGGAGAACTCTAGGATTCAGTAGCTGATATCAATTTGCTCTATCCAATTTTTTATTTTAGTACACACAGTATTAGACTTAGTGTCTTATCTGCCATCACTTTACTAGTTTTACTTTACATGAAAATGTTATAGTGACTTTCTGGAGTTATACTTGTTTGAGGAAGCAGGTTAAGACCATCTTCAATTCGGGTAAGAAATAAATTCTTATCTGCCTATTATTAGTTATGACATTCTATTACTGCAGTTGGAATTAGCTCTTTTAGGAGTCCATGTGTTTTACATAAAAAAATAACAAAACTTCAGGCCAAATAAGAATGGAGCTTAATCTCTTACTTATACTTAGATGAAACAAAGCAGTATTGAATGTTCAGCTGCCATGAAAATCTTCTGAATAAATACTTTTAAAATTGAAACATACAGATTCAGTCTTTTGAAAAGATGTGTGAAATTAGATGCAGAAATCTAATTTGATTGTGGGCAAATTTATGTCAAAAGAAGATGACTGTATGTAGAAGAAAATTGCACTTTGCATGTACCACTGGCTTTTCCCTTTCAAGCTTTATTCTACCAACAGACTGTGCCTGAAATAGAATTAATTTAAATTCAGTCCTTAATAAGTAGTTGGATGCAAGAGTAGAAAGCAAGGAATGCAGCTTGACACAATCATCATTGTGTATTCAGAGTACAATCAGCAAATAGACTCCGTGTGGAGTAAGACATGCACGCCATTATCTAGTCTGTAGATAATTTATTACCCATAAGTATATAATTGAGATATTGTGGGGGTGGGAATCGCATAACTGTAAGGAAAATATATTTTATATGCTAATCTAGTAAGAAGCTGTCAGTTTTCAAAAGGTCGTCATTCTGCAAGACTGTAAATGTGATCCCCCTTTGTAGTACTGCTGTAAAAAACAAATGACAGATTGTGATAAAAAGACCTTCACACTGTCATTTATTTTTGCAAGCAATAATTTTATAAATTATATGTAAAATGTGATATAATTTGTTGGTCTTATTCAAAACCAAATTGTATCTACTAAAACAGTAGGATTAAGTTATGTTTAAAATTAGGATTTTAATATTCACATAATGACCATATTGGTAGACTTTGACATAAATATAAATATTTTTATGTAATATAATTATGTAATTATCTAAGTGTTATATTATCTCTTATCATATATAATGTAGTCTCATTTATCATTTATCTCCATCATCTTGTTTGTGTTTATTTTTTTGAGAAGATTCACTCTAAATGTTTTCTCCTTAGCCTAACAATCAGAAACTACTACATATTACATCTTAGAATCCTTTCAAAAGATGTTGGAACCACCCAAGGGGAATTATACTGTTTTCATTTGAAAGATCTGAAGTAAGGAATAGTCATTGGCTGCTGCGGTGTGTCAGCCCAT
>VZTH01010884.1:3445-56701 GCA_013397815.1 Aleadryas rufinucha
AATACTTCATAACTGCTGAAAATTGGAGCCCACATAATTTATTTTCTTTGGTCCGGGCACATTTGCCTCATGCTTGGCTGTGGCTGACTTCAGAGAGACACACCTAAAGCCCTCAAGTGTCCCAAGCGGCCCGTGTCAGTTATGCAGAGAGACTGTGGTACTTGGAGGCAGCCCAAGGATTAGGTGTTCCTGAGGAGGCTTTTTTGGCTCCACAGAGCCCACGGATGCCATGGGAATAAGGGGCTGCGCTCCTCCCGAAGGCCGCGCATCCACGGGGGAGCCGACCACTCGGAGACAGCCCTCGCGCAAAGGTACACATTAAAATAAACACGACGTGCCACCAAAAAAGCACGGAGAGGGAAGGAGGAATCGCCGAGCGGGAGACGGGGAAACAATTGCTTCATTGTGGAGCCGGAGCGAGGAATCGCAGATCCGAGCTCCACCTACAGTCCCCTTCGCAAAGCTGACTCCAGCCCTGGCTCTCTCCTCCACTGCCCGCTCCCGAATTCTTTTTAGAATTTTTAACGTTTCTATTTTAATTCCTTTAACAATTATTTTCACTGCAAAAAAAAAAGTCATCTGCATCTCTATTTCAGCTGAACCTGTACAAACTACATTGTCCCAGTACTTTTAAGGTTAGTTTACTTTCTGTATTTTGAAAGTAAATAGCCTGCTTTTACCCGGAACTTATTTTAGGATTCCGTCTCTATCGCTGGCTTTCATTTGCACCAGCTTCATATCGTCTGACAGCATTTCACATTTTTATTGCAGCTTGATTGCAGTGCCGTAGGTTCATCATTCCAGGAAAAGAAAATATATATAAAAAAATGTTTGTCTAAATTGTACTCTTGCCCTCCTTAAAAAAAAAAAAAATCAAATTAAATCAAGCTTCAAGCATGATTGGGGTTGCAACTTTTTAAAAGCAGTAGCCAGCCTCTGAAAGCATCAAGGAAAATATTCCCATTTTCTACTTAAAAAAAAAAAAGCAGCCTTGGACACAAATTCACGCTTTGATGTTGGTGCCATACAATAGTGCATCTCCTACAGAATCTGTCTGAGGCAGAGTGTGGGTCACACAGGGGAATTGATNGAGTGTATCTCCTACAGAATCTACTTGTCTGAGGCAGAGTGTGGGTCACAGGGGGGAACTGATGCCCTGGTCCCCAGCCTGGGTCACCCTTGGGACCTCACCACACTTGGATGGAGCTGCAGGAGGCAGCAGGGCTGAGGTCACCAGCCCACACTTCCTACCCCAAGGAATCTCACACGGGGTTTTCACCCACAGGTTCCCTCCCATCCCATTACCTGGGATGCAGCTTTCCCAGGAAGGAGATGGAAATCCCTCCTGAAAAAAGCTGGATGCACAACCATTGTCCTTCAGAAGTTTGTCTGGGCAGGTCACCAGTACAAGGCCAGCCTCCCCACACCATCCATGGGGAGGAAATGCCACCAGCTGGGCAAACAGGACAGAGCTACAGCCAAAACTCATCTCCACCACACCCAGGAGGGGTTAGAATATTAAAAGCTGTTGTCCAGCTTCTGGGCAACTCTTGCATTCATCTCAATGGTTGGACTCGAGGGTGTGAGAGGCCTTTTCCAACCTGAACAACTCCATGATCTCCTGCCACCTCATACACCTTACATGTGCACCTCATACAAGGAGCTGTTTCTTAAGTGACAGAAGAAACCAAAAATAGAATAAACAGCTCCTTTGAGCACATTGTGCTCCTTTCTGTTAATTCAGGCCCACCCAAGCCCCTGTGCTGGATCAAATCAGTGAGCTCTACATGCTCCCCAGTCTCCTGGCAACACCAGGTCTGTTCAGAAGTGGAAGCCCCCTTCCATTAAAGGAATTCCTACATTTGGATTCCTGCCATAATACTGAAATACACAAATTAGGATGTATACCAAACCATGGAAGGAGAAGGAGGTGAACAAGACAAAAAAGGAAGATTTCACTCAGAAAGAGGTAGGGAACCATTAATTTGTTAATTTGTAAAAGGTTCTTAGGTGTTACCATGATGTACTAACACAAGCTAAGGGAATGGAGCATCTCCATGCCCAGGAAAGGCTGAGGGAGCTGGGACTGCTCAGCCTTGAGAGGAGCTCCAGATGAGAGGGGCCCTCAGCCCTGGCTGTCCCTGGCTGTCCCTGGGTGTCCCTGGGTGCAGGGAGGGCTCCAAGCAGGGCCCAGCAATGGCACCAGAAGAAGGAGCAGGAACTGACCCCAGGAGTTCCACCTGGACAGGAGGAAGAACTTTCCTGTACAGTGACCAAGCCCTGAACAGAAGCCAGAGAGGGTGTGGAGTCTCCCTCACTGGAGATACCCCAGAACTATCTGGACACAATCCTGTGCCATTGCTCTGGGATGACCCTGCTGGAGCAGGGAGGTGGCACCAGATGACCCCACTGAGGTCCCTTCCAGCCTGACCCACTCAGTGATTCTGTGAAAAACCCTCTCATCCACTCAACATATGTGAAAGAGCAGACAAGGAATTTAAAAACTCTCCAGATCTTGTGAGAATTTTTAATGATTATTATTATTATCATCTCACTTCGTGGTCCAATATGTCCAAAATTTACATAACTCCCAAATGACATTCTTGCATCCTAGGTGACAAAGCCAAGTAGGAAAGATTGAGCGATTTGGATGCCAGCAAGAGCTTTGGAAATGGAATACTCTGTTCCATCTCCTGTGCAGCACTTCCCCAGCAGCTCCCTCTCCGTGCACACTTTTACGAGGCAGATATTTGACCTGTTACACCATGATACATAAAATAATAATAAGTAATGAGTGGGTGGGTGATCTCACCAGTGTCTTTAAACCTCCTGCAATGTGTGGGTTACGAGGTTTGAATCACACAGAAGTAGCACCAAATTTGCCTGCTGCTTCAAAGAAACTGCGGGAGAAGGAGTGGCCAACTGGTGAGGAATAAAGGAAATTAATAAAACCTGAAACAAGAATGAGATGAGTGCAATAGAAGCTATAATGAAAACAAAGCAAGAGTAACTACTTGTATATAAAAAAAGTAGATGATGTTCAGTCAAGCTTCTGATTATTTTCATCCTTGATAAATGCTTCCCATTTTGGAGAAGATAAAGTGATAGATATATATATTTAATCTTATTTGGAGAATAAAGGGACAGGTGACATTGATCCTTCCCATCAGTGTCAAACAGAGCAACTCCCTGCCACAGCTCCCACACCAGTACAAATGAGACCAGAACAACTATGAAGTTCACATTAGGAAAAAAAAAGAAGAAAAAAAAATTAATTAAAAAAAAAAAAAATCTGTGCCCAGCCTGAATTTCTACCCCTACATTACACAGAGCCCCACACAGCCAGGACTCACACGAGGTTAATTTGCCATGAGGCTGCATGGCCAGGCCTTACATTTATGAATGAAATTGCTGCTTTTTTTCCAAATGTAAGATCCGAGACCATGGATGAGTGCCACTTTTTTTTTTTTTACAAAACCCTTAGGAGTATGAGTGTGCTGTATTTCTTCAATTCAATGCTGATATATCTGATTTCCCTCCAGGACAGACCAAACATTAAATAACACTGAACAGGCTGAGTGCGCAGCTAAAATACTTGCACTGAAAAGTTTTCATTCTCAGCTTATTTCCTAGTTTACAAAAGCTCTTATCAAAAAAGCTCTCTAAATTGGAATTAGTTAGTGATCCAGGTCTCTAAAGCCCAGGGACTGGAAGTGAAGATTTCTTAATTATACCAGCAGGGGCTTGATTTCTATTCTTAGTGCAGCTGGGTAATGTTGTTAGGTTCTTGCAGAGCTCTGTTTCTCACTGGCAGGGGTAGCCCCTGGTTTACTTTGACAAAAATATAAAGCTCTCGAAATTGAAACGTCTTCACGTACGTAACAAAACACATACACTTCATACACACATCCAGCTCTTCAGCAGAGCCCAGGTTCCTTTAAAGCTCAGTAACTCATTACTTGGGAATCCAATCACCACTCACAGAGTTTTCACTCAAAAAACTTTTGGTTTTTAATATATTATTTTTCTCACAACGGGCCTTTAAATACCTCAGTTCCTCTCTTCCTCCTTGGAGGAACCAGTTGCTCAGCTGCAAGGTCACCTCCAAAAAAGCCAAACACCAGCCCCATAACAAACTTTTGGGATCAAGACCCACCAGATCATGAGCAGCATCACAAGAACCCCAAGCATTAAAAATACCCACTCTCAGTGACTCAATTCTGTACAAGTCACTTCCCTCCTGTATTGCAGGGATGGACCCAACCTAGAGAACAATAACCAAAACCAGCCTTATACTTCATGCAGAATAAAAAAATCCTACCCTGAGACTGATATCACCACAGATTAACTGCTTAAAATCCTCAAAATATTCTAATTAAAAAAAACCTTGCTGAATAAAACATAGAGTAAAATATAGCAGCACATGCCCATAGCTGCAGTTTAAGTGCATTGAGGGTAAGGGGTGGGGGGAAAAAGGCATATTAGTTTATCTTAAGGCTCCTGGATAGCACCCAAAAATTGGGCTGAATCCCCAAGTAGGTCATATTTCTCTCATTAAAATATTTGACTCACACTGGCAATGTTCTCTGAAGATAAATGAACTCTGGACTCGGAACAAGGTAAAACTGTAATTATTAAAGCAACTATTTAAATCTCAATTTGACTGTTGCTGGTCACCTTCGTGAGAGGAGGCTGGTGGTCAGCCTTGGTTGCTGTCTCTTTTTTGCCCACACAACACACAAAAAACTCCTGCAGGACGAGTCAACTGCACATCACAAGGCAACTGGTGGTCACATGAGATGCTATTTTTAAAAAAGGCACAGAAATCTCTGCATCTTTACGTTCCTATCTGCTCAAGCTGTTTTATCAAAACTCAAACTTTCTTGCTGGGAAACGGTTCCCTCTTTGGTACCTTTTCTGCCAAAATCCAACTGTAACAACAAAAGTTTATAAACAATGAAAATTCCAGCTGCTTGACATCAGCGATGTGAAGCTTTCACTTCACACTGATACAAATATTTACCCTGAGCTCTGGCAAAGCTTTCCTTGCCCATGTCGCCCTTAATCATACATTTTTCCTTGATTGAGTTATGCTTTCCAGTACGTGATTTGCTCTGGTTTACTTTTTAACACATCCCAGAGGCTTCGTCAAAATCAGCTCTGTGCAGGCCATGTCATTTGGTAGCTGCCAAACGTGCTGTTCAGAAGGACCTTGGCAAACAGAAAAACAGTGTCTTTTTCTAACTGCTCTAATAAATGTGTTTGTTCTTTTCTGACCACCATTTATTTCTTAGATCCCACATATCCATAAAGCAATGAGCCAAGAAAGTAAGCAGAAACACACTCATTTTCCCTTTAATCTACTCCCTCGAGGCAATGCACTGACTTCTCTTACAGACACCTTATAGCTAAGAAGCTGCAAAGTATCGATGACTCACTTTTTATTATTATTTACGAGACAGAAAGGGTATTATCAGGGGGAGTAATAATAAAGAATCACTTGGTTGCTGCTTTAATACTCGCGAAACTAAATATACAGGAGTCAAAACAAATATAACCCTACCTGAGCAAATAGGATCACCACAAACCATTGTGACAATTATAATTATTCTTCCAGGAGAAAGGATATTTGAGAGATTTCTCAGTTACATTCACATAAAGCCAAGTGCAACGAGGAGGAAAATCTCATCTGCAGCATCTAACATGGAGAGAAATTTATTTCAACCTATTCCTGAAAGTGGACCCAAATCTTAACCAATATATTTTTGTTACCCTTTCTTTTTATAACTCTCTACATCCCACTGAGAGAGGGCAAAGAAGAGCAGCAAAGACAAACGATGCTGAAGAACTCAGGGCCCTGGGCGGAAGTTTTCTTATTATTAGTTTTATTAATTAGATAAATCTTAAACGCAAGCCTGTGCTTAGTATACAACTAAAGGATGAATCAGCTCCCAGCTCTTCCTGTAGGTGGATCAGTCATCCATGGGAAGAGACCAAAAAACTGCACCTGAAGTAGCTCCAAACAACAATCAGATGTAGGCAGCAGCTTAGGAAAGAAAATCAGCATCATTTCCAGGCTGCAAACAAAGAAGAGAAACCTGAAATCCACTGCAAATACAAATGAGGGTCAAGGATGAAAATAAAGAACTCCTGAGCCACCTGAACACAAACTCAGGTATTCCATACTGAATTACTATTTCAGTAAAATGTTGGTGCATAAATTATAGGATCCCAGATGAGTTGTTTGAAACACAAACACTTCAGCTTTGCATTTCAATGACACTTCTTTCTCCTTTTTATTTTCTTTTTTCTTTCTTTCTAAAGTTTGCTCACTACTGGTGTTTCACATCTAAAGCAAGAAAACTTAGAAAAATACTTTATGGGCCTAACAACTCACTCCAGGTCAAAACTAGGCAACAGATTCATAAATCTTAATGCAATCTTAATCTAAAAATCAAGTATTTCAATAAAAGAAATCTTTTGAGAATTTCAGTATTTTGGATTTAAGAAAATTTTGCTTAGTTTATGGAACACAATTCTATTGATCCCTACACTTTTGAGTATTGGGGTCCTGGCATCCACCACAGGTTACCACTAAGGCTTTAGGGAGAAGTGGGAAAAGGGAAAAGCAATCTGGGATGACTTTTGTACAACAAATAGTTCAGCAAGTGACAGATTCACACTTCAGGCTGGTCACTGAACATGACTTAAGCCCAGCATCTGCAGTGAATTTTCACCTCTGGCTGAAGGAGGAGAAGCACCCAGGGTGGTCCCTTCTCCAGTCCCAGCACAGCAGGAGAGAGAAGAGCAATATTTGTGACATAGTCATGTTAGAAAAATCAACCTGGAGAATTCAGAGGACAGATGAGCTCCAGTGTCTTACACTTTCTGTACCTAACCAGCTTTGGTCTTTGAAGAGAAAATATTTTCGAGTTGCCAGGACCATCCTGAGCATTTTGAAATCCTCCAGTGAAACCCCATTTAATGTCAAAGTCATTCAGAAGCCTCATATACTTCTATTTGCAATATATATATATAGATATATTTTAAAATTTTATTCCAAAATCACATTAGGGACATTTTAACATTAATATAAATGTAGTATGACAGGAGCCCAGCAATTGCACGTCTTGTGGTACTGTCAGCCTTGCAGATATGTGTTTTCACCACTTGAGTTTCTGGGTTCATTTGAAAATAAAAATATTTTGACCTGGTACTGGGGTGCCAGAACTCCCCTAAAGCAACAGGAAAAATGAATCATCAGAAACAGCTAAAATATAAAGAACCTAAACATCAAAAAATAGCAAAAACCACTCCCAAACACAGCAATGCAATTCTTTGGTTCATCTTAAAGACACTGATGATGTTGCCTTTACCTAACAAGGTATTTGTGTCTCAGCTGGTCATTCCTAAACCCCTCAAAAGTTAATGCACACAAAAACGTGCCTGTAGGAATTAATTTATTTCATTAAAAGGAAGAAATGTACAGCTTGATTCAGGTGCCCAAACAAGATGATTTGTGTGTCCTCTAAATTGCAGGACATAGGAACACGGAGCACATCACCACCAGAGGATGCAGCAGGAGCTCCTCATTGAACAGGTATTTGTGGCCAAAATTCACTTTATTTACCACACCTTAGAAGGCAGAATCCCTCTCTGCTAACTAATTTGGGGCTGGAATTAGGTGACCCTCAAACCAAACCATTCCATGATGATGGCATCCCAGATGACATCCATGGTGAAGTACAGACAGGTAAAGGCAGAGAGGTGAAACCCAACCCACAAAAAACACCCAACAGGTCACACCAAGCTGACCTGCCAAGAAAAGGGGAGTCTCACGTGACCTCACAGGTAATTAACTCCTGTGTCTAATGAACTAACAGAAAAACACACAACAATTGCAGCTTTCTGCAGATGAAATGGACCACCAAGAGCCCAAGGACAGATTTCCCATCCCCATACGCAAATTGCTCTTAGTCCCAGAACTCATCCCATCACCACTCACTAATTAGAGGAAAAAACCACCAAAAACATATGAATGTGAACAAAAAACCCAAGCAAACCAAGTGGTTTGTTCTTCAAATTACTGAAATTTAACTTTTGTAAGTCACAAGTGAAATGCACGGTTTGGACTGAAACCACTTCCTAATGTCTCCAAGGCTCATTCCAACAGAGTTAAAATCAAAAAACTTTCAAGACTTTAGATCACATTGAGGAAAGTATCAAAACTTTACTCAGGTAAGATCTCTTTGTTCAATCATTTCCTTTTTTTACATAGCATTTTCATTGACTGAAAGCAGCTCAGGTCTAAACAAGTTAAGAGACTCTTATTTTAGTCTTAATTTCTTAGGAATTCTAAGGGTTTCTGTTGCTGCAATGAAAAATTTCCAGATTTCCAATCCCAAATTTCACTACGGATTTCAATAACCTCTCTGAAGAATTTCCTGGAGTTTCATGGGACTAAACAGAGGTAACAAATGATACATACATGTATTTCTTCCAATGGTTTCTATGTCGTCTATATTCTGTATATTCTATAATCCTTTATCTCTCCATCAAATCTCATAAAGTCACAAGGATCTCTTGGCTCTTAATTGACCCCTGTTTTCAAATTCTCCCCAATACCAGAAAAAAAGAGGATGCTTTTCTTCTTCATCTGCAAACATCCATTTATTTTCCTTCTTGTGTTTCCAAGACTGCAAGAACTAAGTGAAAATTTGGAAAAAAAAAAAGAAAAGCTGTTTTTTTTATGAAAACAAGATATTCTTCCCAGTGATGGTGTCAGGAAATTCTCTGTTGTAGCAGCTCTCTGTTATTCCCAGGTGGAAAGTCAGTAGAGGGAGCACAAGAGCACACAGAAAAATGCTAAAGGACTACCAAAAATCCTTACTTATTCCAATCATTACTACTGGGGGGCTTGTTTTCTTGAATATTCCCATCTGCCTCACCAGGAAACAAGTGTTTAAAAATTATATAAAGCAATCATGTTGTTTGGAGAAAAAAAACCAGACCCAAACCCCCGAAATTCAGCAGTGTAGATGAAGAGCTGGAAAGCTCGGTCTCACCAAACAGAAAATCAAACAACTTCCTTAAAATAGGCATCTTAATCATGATGCTGAGTAACTTCCTATTTTAGTAACTGCCACAAAGCATTTCTGGCCATGTTCAGTGCAGAACTTGTAATAAAATGTAAGAATCAGAGCAGAATTCACCAGGACCCATCAGAAATGAGCAGCTCTGTCGAGACCTGGGACAAACTTCATTACCTAACTGAAAAGACGACAGAATTTGCTTGGGTTTAGATTCTGTAATTAAACACAAATCTCAGTCCATATCCATCCCAAACTTGCTGAATTCCCAAAGTTTTTTAAGAATTCCTCACATCTCACTGCCGGAAATCTCCGGACTCAGCCTGAGCGAACTTGGAACCATTTATGGTTTTTTATCAAAACTATGGGAAATTCAATTATTTTTCATGGTTTTGGCTCAGTGTCAACTACAACACTGCATTTCTGTGTGCGCTTCATTTCAACATTTCAGTTTTACTTCAACCTCAAAGCAACAGGATCAGGAGGACAAAGTCCTTCCTCATATCACTGGATATAAATCCAGAGGAACGACAGTGATTTTGTTGGTGCTCTTCCAGCGTTACACCATTTAAAATGAAAAGTTTAATGTGCATTTCATGGCTAAAGGGGGGGAAAAAAAAACCAAACAACTCCACCATGAGTCCCTGCAAACTGTGGAGCTGAACATTCCTCTCATTCCTGGGCATAGAACTGCATTATCCTTTGCTTTACAAACCCCTACCAGAGGGCTGAACACAGTTACATGACTGAGGACATGCAAGATTATGTTCTTCCCATCATTTTAAATTAATTACATAAAATTGTGCTCTTTAGTCACAACGAAGTTCTTTGAAGACCCAGTAGCTCATGGGGAACAGCTTAAAACAGTGAAATATCCCACTCTAGATTATTTTTCCCCAAAGTACAAAATTCAGCCACAGCACAGTATCTTATTGTTATATTTTTGCTTCCCATCCAAACCATCCAAATCCTTGTGAAATAAAAAATGTCAATATTTTTGATTGTAATATTTTTGCACAGGAAGTATGGAGGGCTGCGGTTTTGTACAAGAAAGGAAAGGAGACACAGGGGGAAAAAAAGAAGAGAAAAACATCACAAAATTCTTCAGTTGATAAGTCTGGTGTGCTTTAAACATCTCCAGAACTTCCTGATTTCCTTCTACAGCAACACTGCTCACACCCAAAGTCCTGAGACAGATATTCCACCAAATAAAAGAAAACAGATCCCTTCCAATCTTTGCATCTTTGAGGAATTTTAACTCGGCCACTAAAAATTATGGCAAAATTTTTCTTCCTTGATAGAATCACAGAATCCAACTCCAAATACCCAAACTCAAGGGTAGGTCTCACATTAAAGTCCACCCAAACATCCAGAAGAAAAAAGAAAACAAGGAATTTCTGGAATATTTAAAAACCTTGGTATTTTCAAAGATCCTGAAAGCATCCAGCAGAATCTTCCACACAATTGCAGAATTTTATGAATTGGCCATCTGGGGTCTGAACTGCTACCACAGGACTGAGAAACTCCCACGGAGTATTTTAATAATCTTCTGAATCGAGTTACTGCACTGCCCAGCCTCTCTCTTTTCATTCATGAATCATTTCCTTCTGCTGTCCAGTTCCCATCTCGTGTGAGCCAAGGCTGGTATTTCCTTGTGTGTACTCAAATATTTATTTGTATACATCCAGCGAGGATGAACTGCCCAAGTGCCAACACAGCCCAGTATTTCTTGCACTCATTTAAAGCAGGGACCCATTCTGAAAGGTCAGTGTGTATAAATTCTGTGTTGATTGGCTTTCAGTTAGCTTTATATCACATTTGTGCAGCTGGAATTTATCCTTCTGATAGCCAAGCTTTGCACAAAATCAAGTTCATTACATACATCATGTAAATTATATGTGAAATAAAATAAATAAGGGTTATAGAAGAAATAAAGATAATAAGGCTACCTTGTCACACCCAGGTGACTGCCTTGAAGTCAAAGTTTCTGTGACCTTGGTCATTATTTTAGGGTTCTGGTGGAGAGTTACATCTACAAACATGAGGTGCACAGATGATTAATTATTGTGGGCAACTTAAATCTTTTTCTAAGGCAAAGCAACACACCAATACCTGTGGAAATGGATTTTCTGAATTTTTTTCCAGCAAGTCCAAGAGTTCAAAATTAGCACCCAGAAACTGAGGCCCACAAACTGACTTAAAATATCATTGTTTTATAGAGAAATTATAAATAGTCCATTTAAATATCAAGCAGAGGCCTGACTCCCTTGTAGGGATAAATACTCCCTACACTAAACTGTGTTTCACATCACTAAATTACAAGAACAGGATAATGAGCATTTCTGAGTTACAGGAGAATCTGGAAAAGCCCTACTTATAGAAAAGATTTCAGTAGCATTTTATTTAAAAGAAGTTATTAAACTGATGGTAGAAGTACTTGAAAATGCTAAACCAAGAACACTGAGGCATCATTGATTACAGCAGCACCCCCACACACACAGGACACCTTTGTGAAATACAGGAGAGATGATAGCACGAATAAAAGACACAGCTAATCTTACTTTATGGAGACTCAGAGGCATGCACAATGCTCTACTACTGTACTGGCAGGTAATCTACTGCCTCTTTAAATAAATCTAAATATTAGGTCTAGCAGGGATCAACCTGAGAAAAATGCTAAAATATAACTGCTAAAGTTAATACTTATTTAATACTTGCTTTTCTACAAGACTTAAAATGAAAAGGCTTTCCAACTATTATAAGATGTACAGTCTTAATCTACATTTCAATAAGATATTTAAAGGCAATGCTGAAACTGTCAAGGACCCTTTCTTAAGCCTGGGAGAGGCCGACAAAGGAGTGCTGACAGTTCCGTTTTCCGTGACACGGAAGCATTATTTTATCAAGAAAATGTTATTATGCTTGTATTCATCTTGGAACTCCTCTCTGCAGACTTTTCCAACCCCCCAGCTGTATTTGGTGGCACGGATGCCACTGCACCGCTTGAGGTGTCAGGAGCCCTTCCCATAAAGGTAGATGAAGGGATCAGCACAAATGTACATTCTCCTGTCAGGTTTTATACAGAAAGGCTAAAAATGAAACCACAATGAAATTTCTATGATACCCATAAACTGTAAAAGTACTCTAAAATGTGCCTAAAATTCAACCTGTTGTTTTCCTCTAACAGCCAGACAATTATAGAGGATTTTTAGAAGATATTTTCATTGTTACAATTTCCACATCTGACATTAACATTTATATCTATTCACTCTTTATGCTAAATACACTCTTTTGTGTTTTTATTTTTTTACATCTTTGTTGTAGACATTATAAAAATAGCACATCAAGCACCTTGTTAAATTAACTCTTTCATTAATAACGCAGCTCCAGTCTGAAAATAACCCCTTTATTCCTGTGTGAATGTATACATACAGCCCATAAACAGTTTCTAATTAGTCACATGTGGATTCAAATGCAGACTTGTACGCCATAAACCAACACTGAAGTGTATAAGAAACTGTCAGTCAGATCAAAAGTCAATCCAAAATCATCCCATTTGCAGAGCTGAGATGCTGTCACAGTTAGTTAGCCCGAAATGTTTAAAACAGCGACCAAACTTCTTATTCTAATTCAGCACGAGTTGAAAGGCTGCCCACTTTGATGTCTTTGCTTTTATCATTTGTATATAGCTAAAAACAGCAGGGTGGGGGGCTCTTTTTCTTTAGTTTCTCTTAGAAATAGGAGACATTACCTCTTATTGAAAATATACAGGTAGGTCAGGCTGTGTTTGTGGAGCCAACATATGGTTTTCAATCATGCGAGTAATCGCTTACAGCACCACTCCTCAAAAGTGCAATTAGTGGAGTTTCTCATTACTATTTAACCTTTTCTTCCTGTCCATAGTTGACCAAATCGTTAAAAAAAAATGCATCTTCTGAATATTATCTGCAACGAGATCCTGCATCTCCTCAGGAAACCCGAGGGTTCAGACAGCAATTGTCATTTTTCAATCCTTTCACTTTGCAGGAGGGGAGAGGGCAGCAGAGCCTGTTTGCAGGAAGCGTATCTGAGCAGATGCCTACAATCTGAGAACATGTTCACAGAAACTTGAGAGGCAGCAATGAAAAGTCCAGGCCTAATCTCATTATAGAAACACTCTGTTACAGCGAGGGAAACACACACAAAATGCCAGGCGGGTGGGGAACTAAAGGAGCCTCTCGCTGCACTTCCAGGCAGAGCACAAACACACCCAACCCAGGGTGTCCTGGACCACCCCTCCTCTTTTTAATGAGACACAAAAACCTTCTTGCAAGGAAAAAAAGCGAACAGCAGAACTTTTCCACACCTCTCGCTTCACTGGGACCACAAAAAACCACCCCAAAACTCTTATTAACTTCAGTAGACACCACAATGTTCCCAAAATCCGTCACCTGCTGACAGTCTGTGCCTGTGCTGGCAGTTCCAGGGGTGAAGGTTAATGCTGTCATTTTCAAGGCTGCAACCCAAATCCTGTGTTTAGCTCAGGGTCCCTCACTACAAGAAGGACACTGAGGGGCTGGTGAGTGCCCAGGGAAGGGAACAGAGCTGGGAAGGGGCTGGAGAATTCCTGAGGGAGCTGGGAAAGGGGCTCAGCCTGGAGAAAAGGGGAGCTCAGGGGGGACCTTGTGGCTCTGCACAACTCCCTGACAGGAGGGGGCAGCCAGGTCAGACTCTGCTCCTGAGGAACAAGGGATAGGACAAGAGAAAATGGCCTCAAGCTGTGCCAGGGGAGGTTCAGATTGGATATTGGAAAAACTTCTTGACTGCAAGGGTGGTCAGGCATTGAAACAGGCTGTCCATGGCAGTGGTAGAGTCCCTATGTGAATGTGGCACTTGGGGACATGGGTCAGTGGGGGCCTTGGCAGTGCTGGGAGAATGGCTGGACTCAATGATCTTAGAGGTCATTTTTAACCTGACCAATTCTACGATTCCATGATTTATGGTGCCCCAGCAGGACTGAGGCTGTGCACCACTGTGTGCACACCTGGATTTCCTCCTCTCCTGGTGGCAAATGAGCTCTGTCAAAAGCTCTGCCAGCAGCAGTGTGTGCATGGAAAGGAGGAGAGGCACAGGGACACATCCTTCTCACAATATCCATGGCCAACTGGCTTTAAATATAAAATAACAGCAGCAGGACAGACCCACTGGCTAAGCAGCCACATCTCTGATGAACTGGTTCCTCCTGCACTTCCCCCACCACTTGCTGGTCTGCTCTAACTTCACATCCCTGGTGATGGGGTTGGAAATGCTCTTCCTGAGGACAACCACCCTCCTCCAACCTCTACAAACTCACTCTCAAAAAATCCTCTCTGCTCATGTAGTTCAGCATTAGTTTAAATCCTGTCTTTCTCCCAAGACAGGAATTTATTGCAATCTGAAGAAAGCAGCTTCAGCACAGTTTTAGTGACTGAAAGGAGAAATTTAAGAGGGAACCTCAAGGCAGCTATTCCTTAGCTTGGAATTGCAACCTTCCATGCTAAGCCTTGCACACATTTTGTGCCAAAACTCACACGGGTGTATTTGTGACCAAATCATCATCAAAACTAACCCAGGCTGACAGAAAACAAAGATTTACCCAGTGCCACGGAAGGGAATAACAACTGGAGACTCCAGGGAAGGAAGTGGTGCACAGACTGTCCTTAAGTCTCCGCAGAAGGCACTTGACAGTGCAACAGCATCTCTTGACAGAAATCACCACAAAGTTCCTATGACCTGAGGGTCATCACTGAGACCAATAAACCATTATTTTAGGGACTGTATGAAAACGCACTAAGGCACAAATTCCAGTATCTAAAAACCAGATGGGAAAGGATTATGAGAAAATTATGACTTGCATTTTCCAGAGGAAAAACAGACCTATTTTGGTCTCACCTTTTTTTTTTTCCCTTTAAGGAACAGCATAACTTCACTGCTTCCAGGAAGAGATAAAGCAACCTTTGATGGTTTGTCCAAGGACACCCCAGAAACCTGCAGCAAAGCCGGGAACTCTACACAACCTGAGGTCCATTCATAACACCATCCTAACTCCCATGGAGTGTTAGCCAAAAGGTGATTAGGGAGAGTCTCCTCAAACATATTTCACAATGAAACTGTGTCCAGTGTATTCCCTCCAGAAATACCATATCAGGGCTTCTCCACACTGAGGGTGCCAAATATATCAGGCTTAGGGTGGCAGTGGGGAAGGCAGTCGTTCCTGCTACTTAGCTTTGGTCTGAAATTAAGAAAATGCTGCAGGATCTGTGGGAACAGGATATCTAGCAGCTATTGCAGCCATTATTTCCCCTCTTTTATAGTGCTACCTTTTAAACTACGCTTGAGATCTTTGTTGTTGTCTCGTACCCTGTGGCACTGGCCTGGCGCGATGAGACTCCGGCGAGATACAGCACATAAAAGCATCCGCTGCAAGTGCGACGAATTGCAATGACAAGGTTGGGTTGGAGGTAACTTGTGAACGATCTGGTGAATTGAAAACGCCTGCGTGCTCTGCCCAGGAGCGGTGGAAAGAGAATATGGGCAGTGCCAGTTGCGTGCTCCAGGCAGGAGCCTTGCTGAGAACACAGGAGAAACACACCATACCTTATTAACACGCCCAGCTTCTCAACGAGCTCTTTGCAAAACAAATATATAGCATCAGCAATCAACCATATTATTATTAATAATGCGGTTCAAATGCGCGGAGGAGGTGAATTTGGTACGAGTCCAGCATTTGAATGATGTAGCTGGAAAATGAAAAGCTCTGCTTAGGTACCCAGAGAACACAGGCGTTGCTGTAAAAACCCAACACGCGGCATACAAAGGCGTGCAACTAACTAAAACCCAGCTCAAGTCATGAATAAAAACAATGCCATAATTCTCTGCACTCTAGAGCATCTTTCAGAAATCATTCTGCATGCATTCCCTGGTAAACACAACATCCTTGCAAGACAGATGAGGAACAGTACCCTGGTTTTCAGGATGGGAAA
Source organism: Aleadryas rufinucha (assembly GCA_013397815.1). Classification (NCBI taxonomy): domain Eukaryota; kingdom Metazoa; phylum Chordata; class Aves; order Passeriformes; genus Aleadryas; species Aleadryas rufinucha. The sequence continues at coordinate 19,536 of VZTH01010884.1, forward strand.
CAGAGTCAATAAAATAATCCCACACCCCAACATCGCTGGAAGATTATTGATGAGGGCACACGATGATCGTGGCATTATTTACTTTATGTGGCATTTTAGTGTGGCCTTTGGGGTAAGGATCTCTTCAATTCCTCCATGAAGAGGAACACCAAAACCCCCTTCCCTTCCCTGAGCCATCAAAATGGTGATACTGAGTATCATAAACTCCCTCTTCCCTTATTTTCCTTTCCTTTTGTTATCTCCCCTTATGTGTGTTGTTTTCTTTATCCACATAAACCTACATGGGTAAAACTGGGTAGTACCTGGGATCAAAAACACCTCAGTTCAAATCAAAACCTAAATTTACCATCATAAAGCTCCTGGTGACACAGGATGATCGGCACTTACAGATTCACAGAAAAAGCACACAATTTTTGCTGTTACAGTGAAATTCCCTGAAAACACTCAAAAATCCAGGTTTAAACCAAAACACTGACACGATGCTTCAGTGTTTGCCCTCCAAAATGTAAAAAAAAAAAAAAAGGTATTTTATAAAACAGAATTTACAGGTTTCTACTGTCACAACTTACATAGATCATCTTTATGCCGTGGCATATTCAGAACCTGACTTTTAACTTAAAGCACCACTCTAATACTCGAGATATTTTTCAATAAAAATCCAAGTATAAAAAAGGGGAATTTACTTCCAGACGAGAGTATCAACTGGGACATTCATGATCCCAAAACCCCCTTCCTCACAACACTTCTTTTCTCTTGATAAGCCTTTCCTGGAGCACAACTGAAGTACTGTAACTCCAGGGAAGGTCTGGTATTTAACAATGATCTAAGATCATGGAGGTGTGTGTTATATTTTCCCAAAGTTCTCCAACACCTTTACATTCCCTCCACCCAACAACCAATAGGCCAATATCCTCCTTTAACACTTAAATATCATTGCTTTCCCTCTACTTAACCATTACTGGGGGATTTAAATGACTTCCAGACATAATTTTAATATTAACTTACTTTAGATTGAGGCCTCCACATACTTTTACACCTAATCTTTTTCCATTCTGCTGCTGATAATCTGAACCCAATACAGGATGTACCTCTGCTTGGGAGAACCAGTGTTTCATTGAGTCTGTTGAAGATTTTGGATGGAATCTATGAGATACAATTTCACCTGTTTTCAACACTGTTTACAAACAGTTTCAAAGAATATTCATCTAAAATATGTAATCTGTAGATAGAGTCCATGTCCTCAAAAAACACCAACTATTAAAAAAATACTTTTTTTTTTTTACCTTGACCTAAATAAAGTGAAATTCTACATCGTATTAGAAAGTAGAGAATAAAAAAGACTGCTGGATAGCAATTAAATCAGCAAAGAAACACCTTGAAGTTCTTTATTTTGTTGAACCATGAAGACAAGTGGTTTAGTCCCTCCCGTGGGAGCACAGCCTCTTATATTTATATTTTTACATCATTTTTTTGTGGGCACAAGAAGTACAGAACCAAAATGTAAACACCATTGAGTGCTTTATAGGTATTTTAAATATGACCGTTATGGGACAACCACATTTTATCACTCATTCAAAAAATTTTGCCTTATTAACTGCTGTAAAACCCAGAGCAATTTTTTTCTACCTTTTTGTTATGATAAGCCAAGATATCCCATCCCTGTTGATTAATGATGTTAACCAATGGCAACTGACATCCGACTGCCATCCAGAATGCATTTTCTCTATTAAAAAAATTGGTTCATACTTTAACAGAAACATTATTCAGAAGTTATACTCCCCTATCTTAAATTTTCAAGTATTCTGTCAGGCAGAAAGGGAGAGGAAAACATGTTTCTCTCTCCTCGCTTCTCACAGAGCTGATGAAAAGAAAAATGTTCCCAGTTTTGCTGTGCATTTCGCTGTAAATTTGTCACACATCTCTAATCATTCCTACTAAACGTGGTTACCAGCTTCAGTGACAGTTTTGTTGGGAGGAAATCACAAGTTTTAAAAAAAATAAAAAAAAGTGTGCACATTTTATTAAGTTTCTTTGTGAAAACTGTTATCATTGCTGCAAATACCTCTCCATCAGGGAAGGGGGGACACTGAGGAAACCAAGGCAGGGAGGAGGACGTGAGGCACCTTATCACAGCAACGAGTGGGAGTGAGTTTCCTTGTCCTTGCTGGAATAGTGGTGGTAATTCTCTACTAAAAGGCCAGACTGGTAACACCTACAACAGGCACAGTGCTCTCTTTAACCTAACAGGGATATTCCAGAGCAGGATGATAACAAGCTGCAAACAAAACTAATTAATTCAGGAAAATTATACAGCCTCACTGTGCATTGCTTCAAAGAACACAGATTGGTTTGGGTTGGGCCTTAAAACTCATCCAGTGTCACCCCTGCCATGGGCAGGAACACCTCCCACTATCCCAGGGTGCTCCAAGCCCCATCCAGCCTGGCCTTGGGCACTGCCAGGGATCCAGGGGCAGCCACAGCTGCTCTGGGAATTCCAGCCCAGCCCCTCCCCACCCTCCCAGCCAGGAATTCCTTCCCAATATCCCATCCATCCCTGCTCTCTGGCAGTGGGAAGCCATTCCCTGTGTCCTGTCCCTCCATCCCTTGTCCCCAGTCCCTCTCCAGCTCCCCTGGAGCCCCTTTAGGCCCTGGAAGGAACCTAAGGTCTCCCTGGATCCTTCTCTTCTCCACAGACAAGAAGAGTTCTCAACTCCAGGTTCATTTCTTCTGGAACAATCCCTTTATTCTGGCAATGGCACCATTATCTTCCACTGTAAGCAGACACCACTACTTCCATGTGGCAAAACTAAGGAGAAATCAGGATTTTACATTATTTTCCAGCAGCTCCTTGAATTTAATGTATTTTTCCATTAAACAGGCTGAACACCCCAGCTCACCCTCACTATCTCCAGAGCAGAGGGGCTCCAGCCCTCCGAGCATCTCTGGACAAGCGAGGGCAGCTTCAAACCAGGGTTTTTAAGCTGGTTTTTATTTCTTTTATGAATCATCTGAAAGAGGAAGAGCTTTGCAAGGGGGAAGCTCCAAAATTGCCATTTCGAGTGTTTTGTTTTGTTTTCAAAGCATATTCGAGTCAGGACAAAAGGAAGAGAAGGAGAGCCTAAGAAGTGCTTTCAAGTAAAAAAGGGACAACCGGGAGGGCAGAATTTTGGGGGAAGATTTCTGTTACATCCTGTGCGTCCAGTCTCCAGGCAGAACTGGGGGGAACGAGCCAAAACGCTGAGCTCTATCAATGCCATTCTGGCTTCTGAATGAATGTGACAGTGAGAGACTGTGGGAAGCAACTTAACACAAATGGAAAATTTGCAAGTGAAGAACTATAATAATCGTCTCCCATAACAGCCAGATCAGGTTTTGAGGAGGTTTTTTCTTTGCTTTTTTTTGTTGTGGGGTTGGGCTGGTTTTTTTTTTCCTTCCCCCACTCTGAGTGCAGTTGAGCTGGCACATTTTGTTCAGGATCCTTCTGAGAATGACTAACAATTTGCTGCTACTGATAAATAAGCTGGGTCACAGCACAGACAAACAGCAGCAAGAGTCTGAGTGAGCTCCACTCATACACACAGAAAATGATTCAGGTACAGAAAAACACATTTTTAATTATTTCCACATCCACAGCTGCTGCAAATCAGAAGTTTTCTGTTGGATTCTGTATAGTGCAGCAATTCCCCAGCTGGGGACGGCAGCTCTTTCCCACCCCAGGCATGTGCCTCTGTACAAGCTCCACCACAGGCCTTCCCCATCCTTGTTTTAAGGGGAAAAAAACAGAGTTCAACCACCCCAGCAGAGCACCACGAGAAAAATCAGTCAGAATGATGCAAATATACCACAGGTTCTGGATTTATCTTGCTGTAGCAGCTCAGGGGCATCTCCTACCAGAGTCTATAGAAGCTGACCCCACTTTCAGGAAACTGCCACAGAAAAAGGCGAAATTTTCTAAGTACATTGTTAACCTGACACTGCCAAAACCTTTCCAAATTCCAGCAGCACAGCCCTGTGCCCCCTTCCCCAGCCAAAACTTAACAGGAATTCCTAACATCACATACCCCCAATTTAAGGGACACAGATTTATTCCCCTTGGTTGCACCCAGCACCTGGACCAGCTGACCTCTTCTGGAACCATCCCTTTATTCTGGCAATGGCACCATTACCTTCCACCATAAGCAAACACTGGTACTTTCATGTGGCAAAACTAAGGAGGAATTGGGATTTCACGTGATTTCCCAGCAGCTATTTGAATTAAATGCATTTTTTTCCATTAAACAATTAGTAGGAACTAGTGCTGATACATACAAACAAATTCCAAACCCACCAGAAACTACATAAATTCATGCTGATACTTGAGTCATCATTACATATCCCTTTTGTACTATTTAGAAAAACCAGATTAGATGTACATTAACATACTCATTGACATTTAGGCAGTTTACTGCAGGAAAATGAGAAAAGCAGTCTAGAATAGCAGATTTTTCTTCCTTTTTTTTTTTTTTTTTTGCAGGACAAGCAACTCAGTCCTGATTTTGCTACAGAAATGCATTTTCCCTGGATCTTCAGCTTCATACCCAAAGCTCTCTGTCTCTCATTTATACCACTGGCTTTGCATTTCCATGAATTGCAGGAACAGCTGCCATATCTCTGCACTAGATTCAGCCAAAAACTCTTTGATATTTCAATTTCTTAATTGACAAACTTATGCCCCCCAAAAATACATGAACCTTTAAAGAAACACATCATGGAGAAACCTCTGGAAAGCACCAGTGAGCAGCCAGCCAACTGTGCTGGGGTGAGTGGTGGTGGTGGCACAGAACAGAACAAGCCAGACACTAACCTGGAAATGGAAATAGAACTTCCAAAAAGCCTCTTCAACACTGCACAGAACATGCTACGGCTCCAAGAGCCACTTGCTCAGCCAAAACCAAGCCTAAAAGAAAGGAGCAGCTCTCAAGGACACAAGAAGAGTAATTCCTACCTTCCACAACCATTGTGAATTTTCTCTATTGAAAACACTTTCAAGTTTCATTACAATAAAACCTGAATTTAACACCTTTTGGTCTTCATAGACCACAAAAAAGGAGACAGTGGGTCAAACCCAAAGCTCAGACCAACTCAGAGCCACACCATAGCTTCAAATCTCTCCTCATTGTTAACATCACATAGGTTTAATCCAAATCCCCCAAAACGAAGCCAAACAACACCATGGATTCCATTCAACGCACCAAAGCCATCAAAAAGACAAAAGCTGCATCAAACTAACCCTGAGCTGCAGGTGAAGCTCAGAAGCAGGAGGAGGAGGAGGAGGTGATGATGGTGACAGCTCTCCAAGCTCCTCTCACCCTGATGCCATGGGAAGATGTGTGAGCACACAGCAGAGCTTCCTTCCATCACACCCAAGGGGATTTCACTGCACGAAGTTCAGCCCCAGCTGCTGCTCCTCAACCATCACCTCCCTCAGGTGAGCAGCATCAGCCTGACCCAACCCAGGAGCTTTTACCCTCTGATAACCTTAATTTCATGCTCCAGGCCACACCCACCACTTTTTCAATCCCAATAGCAAATGTCCTTCAGGTGTGTCTCAGTTTTGAGAGGGCTGTAATCACCCTTACTGAAACAAAACTGTTTTCCTCTAACAATGACCTACTTAAAAGCAAGAATTCTTTTTTGTTGTTGTTATCAAATAAACAGAACCAAAATCTTTTCCTATGCATTGCTAACCTGACTCCTCATCTGTATAAAGTACAACTGCTCAAGTGACTCCTCTCCCTGCATAACCCCAGACAGAGCTTTCTGCCACACGCACCCAGCTCTGGGGCTCACACTGCAAGGACATGGTAATCAATTCGAGATGGCCCCAAAAATGACCCACAGATGCATCTTCAGGACCTCAGTTTCTCTGGTAACCCCAGAGAGGGATGGGAGGTGAGGAGAGCACTGCAGATCTATACATTAAATGTAAGTCTGAGGGTGTGCAGGGTACAGCCTGCCCAGCAAAGGAAGTGGCTGAAAGTGATGCAGTAAAGCTTGAACTGAGACAAGTTTTCTCTGGGCACATCCCTTGGGAATGCTCTTGATTACTTTGGGTAATGAGGGAAAGCAGAGTTTCCCCTACAGGGAGGAACCCTCTTCTCCTCATGGCTGGGGAGCACACAGACTGTGGTCTCACCCACTGCTCCTCTGTGCAGAATTCTCCTTGAACAGTTCCCACCCCAGCCTAACTCCTGGGTTATTTACATTCTCCTCCTCTAGTCCTGTGAACTTCTTTGTGATAAAGATTTTTTTTTTTCAAAATGCATCAGCTTCATCAAATTACCTTCTATAAACACCACACTTTGTAACACCTCCAGGGGTTAAAAATGTATTTTATTTTCCTTTGCCACCTACCTCAAGTGCTGAGTCACAGCCCAAATGGTATTTTTGTGGAAAACCTTTAATAAAGGGCTGCTAAATGTGTACAAGCACACAGTGACCTGCCAGATCCCTTCTGGGGCATCCAGTAGCAGAGCAGTGTTTGATATCAGTCACCCCCCATGTTTCTGTCCTTACAAGCCATGGAAATTGTTTCCTTTATACATGGTCACTCATGCCCCCAAATCTGCTGCGTGTTTTCCTGCAGTGCTCACTGTGCCTCCCATACTCTTTCCCAGAGAAATGAGCCTATCACAGTCCATGTTTTAGCTTCTACCTCACAGTAATATCTTTTTAAGGATATTGGGGGAGGCTGAGCTTTCCCAGCTCCTTTTAAAGCTCTGTCCAGAGCACCCCTGGCTGCAGGAGGTCAGCTCCCATCTCCAGATGGAGTTTTTCATGCCCCTGCCTTTTCCCAGCACATGCTATTGATGAATTTTTGAACTTTATGACAAACAACTCCTTAAAAAGCTAATTCACCTATTCAAAATGCATTGATAAGTTCAGGAAAACCAGCCTTCTAATTTAATTTACTCAGGTCCTGAGTTTTACTATCAAAAGCTTTCTAAAAAAGTTTTTTTATAAAATATTCTTAACACCAAAACCTCTTCTAAACAGAGTTTACTCAAGTCAAGGTTAATGAAGAGGTTTCCCCTTGAACTGGCAGAATTGATCATGTTCAAACAAGCCTCCCATAACATACTCCTTTGAAACAATAAAAGTGACTTTCATGAGTCTCCATCCAGCTTCCCAGTGTCCCTGCTGCATCCCTTTGCATCCCTGGCATCCTCTTCCAGGGAATACCAAGGTGGACCAGCTACCCCAGCACCTACAAACTCCCCATCTCTGTCTCAGCCCCACCTCTGACTGGAGCTCTCTCTGCTCCAAGAGCAGTCTGCACATCCTCCCTCCAGGATATGATTCCCCTCCTTTAGCAAATATTAACCTTTTCAAAAGTTACTTCCAAATGTTCTGTTCGCTTTTTTTGTGTGTGATTTCGGCTGGTGTCAGTCTGGTACTTTTATGAGTCAGAGCCCCTTAATTGCGAGAGGCAATTAGCACAGTTCATCCATAGCTTCATTTTCTTTTCGTGCCTCAGATTAAAGACATATTTCTCATATACTCTCTTTTTTTACGTGGCATGTTATATTCAAATCTCTGCAGCACAGTTTTATGGTTATCATGCCACAAACCAACTGAAAGCAGTCCAGAAAGTGCAGTGTTTCAGAACTTCATAAATGAAGTGGGTTTTGTTCACTTCCTTTTTCCCTGCATTCCTTTATTCCAAGCCATATTCAGTAACCTCTGAATCACTGACCTGGAAAAGATTTGGGTTTTGGTGATGCATCTCCCTCTGCCTTTGCCCACCAGAACCCCTTTTTCTTTTGCTCATTCCTCCACAAACGTTCTGCAGAAGCACTTAAAACCCAACTGCTAATATCGCAAAGGTGTTCCAGAATGAGCACAATTCTGCCCTCTATGAATAAGACCCCATTTCCCTTTAGGAGAAAATGATATTGAAGTGATATGAGAAACCACAACTGGGTTGTCAGCTCCATCTTCCAGCTCTACTGGGTCATGAAAGACAGCTGGAAAAGAAAAAAAAAGGATGGGGGAGTTTCAGAAACAAACCCCAGCCATAAACCATCAGTGCTGAGGAGCTGGTCAAGTGCCACCTGATCCCGGTCTCCTTGAGGACCACAAAACACTTCAAAGTACCCGGATCACTCCCCTCCTTCCAAAATCACTGAAAGGTTTGGGATGAAGGGACCTTAAAGGGCAGGGTTAGATTAGAGTTTAGGGAGAAATTCTTCCCTGTGAGGGTGGGGAGGCCCTGGCACAGGGTGCCCAGAGAAGCTGTGGCTGCCCCTCGATCCCTGGAAGTGTCCAAGGCCAGGTTAGATGGGGCTTGGAGCAACCTGGGACAGTGGAAGGTGTCCCTGTCCATGGCAGGGGTGGCACTGGATGGGCTTTAAGGTCCCTCCCAAACCAAACCCTCCTGTGATTATTTCATTCTTCTTAAAGATAAAAAATGAGGAATTGCAACACATCTATCCCAGTGTGTGCAGATGAAGTGCAAACCCAGCAGCTCTCTGTCCCCTTCACATCAGAAATTCCATGTGTGCTTTGGCAGACCTCCTGAGAAAGCTCCTTGTCCCTCTGTGTCTGATGAACCCCTTAAAACACAGTTTGGGCTTTTGACTAAGAGGTGGAAGCAGCAGAGTTTGTTGTGGTACGTGTAAAATAAGAGTGTATGTGCAAACAAATTTATTTTAATGGATTTAACCTGAAATAGGTTATAATTTGCATCATCAACTACATTGTTCTTTTTCACCTGAAGTTTCCTGCTAGTGCTGTATTATTTTGTATCTAAATATAATCCACATCTATCCATAATTTGATGTGATATATACATGGTATAGATATCTTTGTATAACATACAATATATATTATGTATATCTAGATTTAAAATACAGATAAATAGATATAAAAGATATAATAGATAATATATTGCAATCATGTATCTCTATAAAAAAACACGTATTTCATATATAAATATACTTCTGTATACACTCACATTAATCTGTATCCCATATACACATAAATGTACATAAAATTATGCACATCCCTGGATGTTTGCAGGAGGATTTTGTTTTCTCTGCCTGAAGAAAACACCACCCACGTACCTCAGGGTTCACCCAGGATATTTCCATTTCCAGTGGCACTAAGTGTGTAGGTGTCTGACCAGCAGCCCGACGTGTGCCTGTCGCTGGGGACAGCAGGTTCTTTCATCTTCTTAATGGACATTCCTCTCCGAATGGCTCTGGCCTACCTGACTGTAATCCTTTAAATTTTAATTCACTTTACATTTAGCCGAGTCATAAATACCATTTAGGTACCAATATTCTGCTTTATGCAATCCCTAAGGTGGTGCTTTTATTTTAATGAAGCCATTTGCAACTTAAGAGGAAAAAATATTCCATCTTTGATTGAATATATTTGTCAGTTTTATTCCCGACTGGCATTTTTATGTGAAAACTTGAATAAAACTAGGGGATAGCTGCTTACCAACTGGGATAAAAGTTTCAGTCTGGTTTTGCCTTCAAAATTAGCTGAATAAATGGTCTTTGAAATTCATTTTGAAAACATCAAAGTTAACCTCGACCATAATCAAAAATAAAATCCAGAATTAAATTGCATTACAAATGAAAAATTTCCTTGGTTATTCGGTATTTTAGAAGAAATTACACAAGAGCAGATAACAGAACTTTCTATTAAAAATGTTACTTTCTGCATTATAGAAAAGCAGTGACTTGCTGCACTTCCATAATTATATGAGAAACCAAATATTTGAAGTGTTCAAATATTATTTGTTTTCTCAGGTTTTATATTGTGTTTTTATTTAGTGAGTACCTTTCATTTCAGTGGGGGAGAACACGTGTTTAAGCAATTGTTTTTTTCCTTCATGTGCTGATACAGAAAATGAGGAGAATTAAGGTGAAATCACGTAACTGACAGCAAAGAGTTCCAAACATGAATCTGCACAAGAACCTTGAGGACCTCCCTGTAATAGAGTAAACAGGATTTTATTTTATTTTCACTATCAAATGACCAAAATAAGAGTGGAACAACCTGGCATAGTGGAAGGTGTCCCTGCCCATGGCAGGGGTGGAACTGGATGAGCTTTAAGGCCCCTTCCAACCCAAACCATTCTATGATCACTTCCAATCATGTTTAGAATCATCCAGATTATTGTTAAAAAATTATTCCAAATAGAAGTATTGCCCACAGAAATTCTGAACAGGGCAAACATCAATACAGAATAGGAAATTCTGGTTTTTGGTTCCCTTAAATTCATAATAAATTGTTTCCCTTCACATCTCTTCACGGAAAGCACAGCCACTGAAAATGTTTTCCCCAAAAAGCTGTTGAAAAGTGTGCTGTCAGAAACACTCTTAAGGACAATTCCAGCTTTAGTTTTATCCTCATAAAATTTCACTGAGGCAGGTAAATGGCATTATGGCCGTTTTATACAGAGTAAATTGCATCAGGGATCCCAGAAGGCAGCGAGCTGCCTGGCTCCTGCTGAAATCAGTCTGAGTTAAGCATTTGGAAATACCACAAATACTTAATACTGTGCATAAAGCAGATCACAGACCTCCAGAAGTCAGGGAACACTGCCTACCCCAAGGTGAACACCACCTTGGTGAGGAAGAGGTGCTCCAGAATTAGTTATTAAGTCATGAAGAGTTATTAACATCAGCAGTTGTCTAATCCTTACCAAAAAAATCTGTTATCCGAGCAGCAAAAAAGTTTTAAAACTATTTTAAGCCTGTTTTATGAAAGTTATTGCAATATAAAGACATGTTTGTTTGAATATTTAGTGATTTTGATTAACTGGCTACTTTTTTTCCGTTCATCTGGACACAGATAATTACACACTAACCTGGACACTACTGCCACATAAATTCGTGTCCCAACTAACTGTACAGCGCAGATATTTTCATGATTACTGCCAAAAACTGTTCCTTGGATGTTTAGAAACTTGAAAATCTATCCAGCCTTTTGGTTTCATCTTCACTCACATTATCAGCCTCTCCTGCTCTTTGGGGAAGAGGCAGTGCTGGGAAGACTGAGCACCCCCTGCTCGGCCAAAATGCTAAAAATGAGAACCACTTGATATCAATTTCCACGGGGCTGCAAAATCTGAGCATCTGTCCCTGGATATTGGAGAGCCTGGAATACCCTGCTTAGGCCAGCACGGCCACAGCACCACCACGGCATCGATATCCTGCTCCCATCAACCATCCTGATGGAAAGGGACATTTATGTGAATTACCTACTTCAGGAAACACCTAGGAAAGCCTTTTGGGTTCAGCAGCAAAAACATGATTCCACCCAGACTACCACATTTGGTTTGATCCACAGTTCCTGAAGTCAGTGGGAAAAAATGCAATTAATGTCCAGCTAATTGATGGATTGGGTCAGCACTCCAGCTTTTCTGCACATTCAGATGTCTATTTTTTCGAGCTCGGCCAAAAGATGTTAGAAGTTTGGTTTTAATTAATTGGATGCTAATGAGCGGTGCCAAATCCCCAAGAATGAAATCCTCTTTCCACCACGGCTCCCTGAAGTCCTGCAGAGCCCTGAGAGGAGCAGAAGGGCTCTGCACCCAGGGCCACGTGGGCACCAGGGCTTCTGGTCAGACCCAGGGCTATCCATGCTGGAGCTGCTGTCTGTTCCAACGTTTAAAAGTGAGCACAGAAGTCTCCAGCAAAGGGATTTAGGTCAGTATTTACATATTTGTCCAGTGACATTACGGGTGCTGTCAGCTAATGCAACAAATGCATTTGTTGTTTTGATTGTTTATGTTTTGGTTGCTTAGGGTTTTAGCTCTGTTTAGATTGTTGATATCTAGCAATGCATATACTTGGGAGTGAGGGCAAAGGCAAGGTCAGTGCACTGACAGATTCATTTCAGACCTTGCAGAGCTGCTGGATGCTCTTGAGGCAGTTCTTACACCGACAGATGAGCTCAGGAAGAGTTTCTCTCATCACCACCAGCGAGAGTCCAAGTTCTCATCAAGCAAATATTGTCGGGCAGCAAGAGCAGACAGCAGGTTTTGTCTGCTGTGGACCTTGATTTAAAGGTCTTGGAGGGAAGTCTGCAATGTAACTAAAGCAGGAATACCAGACAGCCCTAGGAAAACTCTGAAATGTCCCTGCTAGTTCTTGTGAGTCAAAACAACAACAAAAATTAAAGTATTTATTAGAGCAATTATTAGTGTTCTACACTGATTTTTTCTTCTTTTTTGTTCCATGTTTTCCTCTACAAACCAGAGTTACAGACCTGGCTGATTTCCTATAAAGCAGGGGTATCTTGCTCACCAGCAAATCCCAGGATTTGCTGGAGGACACAAGCACAGTTAATTATCCTTATTTTATGGGTAAAATGAGACACAGCCAGGGTGACCTGACTTGCCTGAAATCATTGCACCTGACAGGGGTTAGATGCTGCCATCTCAGTACCAGGTGAACATTTCAGGCAGTGAGCAGGACTGTCCACATCCCTCAATTAACCATCATCAGATTTATATATAATTTTAGGAGATGGTTATACAAGTAGATGGTGAAGTATATAGGACTCTGGTCTAGCTTTAAATATCACTTTATCTTGGCTGCACCACTTATTTGTGCTTAGACCAGATTTAAGTTAAAAGCAGATCATATCCATCAGTGCTAGGTACTGAAATATCCAATTAATTAAAAAGGAATAAAATTTAAATGTATAGATACAGTTAAAACCCCAAAAAATACAGTGTTTTCCTGCACATGCAGGTTTGATAAAATACTTCCCAAGCCATCTTTTCCAGACACTCCACCAAAAAGCATCCTAAGAAAACAGTATTTCCAAAGCATCCCAGTATAGGGGTCACCCAAGGCCATATGTCATCCCTGCAACTTCAATTCCCTACTGGCAATCAGGATTGAGTTAAGGACAGCAGGTTTTTGCTCTCTGTGGCTTAATAAATGTTCAGATAAGTAAACACGGACCAGGGTAGGTTTTGTCAAGGATAACTAAATGTTCTGGAATCTTATCAAGCAGTGAGTGCAACCAGCAAGACCTGAAACCACTCCTGGACCCATGGCCACGCTGGTCAACTCTTGATTTATGCAATTTTATAACATGATTTTCTCAAACTTCTCTGTTTTATCTTTATTCCAATCTATCTCTTTTATTGCACTGATTTGTAATCATTCCTTTCACTGCTGCTATGGATTCTAACCTCTTCTGAACTCAGATTGTGTTTTCTGCTATCTGCAACTTGTTTTAACCCAAGATCTTAGTCCAAGTGGTCTTCCACTTACGGCTCTGCAGTCCACTTACGGCTCTGCAGTCCATGTTTATAGTGGCAGAGTTTAAGGACAGAAGTAAATTTCATTATCTTTTCTAATCACAGACCACCACAGCACTCACCCTCCAGAAGCCCATATACTGCAGCCAAGAATTTAGGTTAGAAGGAAACATTTTAGGCCCCAAGGAACTAAACCACTGCGTCACAAGTGGGCTTGGGTCAATAATTATTTGGAGAACCCATCTGATGGTCTGCAAGAGAAGATCCTTGTACTACGAGGTGCTGAAACTCTCCAAGAGAGATGAAGGAGGCTCCACAGAAAATAATGTAAGAGGAAAGTTATATTTTTACCTGTTCACTCTTTAAAAAGGCATTTTCATCCTCCAAATTTACAATCTCTCCCCCCAACAAGCAAATAAGCACCACCATGGTTCTTCTACACTTCCCAGAGCAATGCTGTCCATAATTAGCACAGAAATTGGTGCATTGGCAATTTCAATGCTAGAATAAGTATTTCCTTAAGGGTGTGAGATTGAGGTTGGGCTATTTATGACACTTCATAACAAAGTGAGACACACAAAGCTAAAAGTCATCCCCAAAGTCTACTTTATCTGTCCCCCACAAAATTAATAGTGTGTCTGAGTGTGCTGTAACACGCCCGTCACATCACACGCCACTTCTTTGGAAAGCAAGAAAATGTACGAGAAATCCACACTCAGAAATCCAGGCACTTCAAATTTTAACAAATACCTTAATTTCTGCTTCCACCAGTCTTCCTCTGGCATGAGACCCTGTGTTTTAGAAAGTCTAAAAACCAAAAAGGAAATAAGAACTTCACGTGGACCTGCCTAGAAGTTAACAAACACTCTGATTTTGTGGAGGTAATGTATTACAGAGCTGGCATTAACTTTGCCTGCTTGATTTTCGTTCATCACCTTACACCAGCCCACCTGATGGCCCATCCCTCATCATTCCCACCAAAGGCAGGAGCCTGCACACATCCACACCAGTCTGACTTTGGCTTTATTTAGGATTTTTAGGCAATCTGAGCACAGGCGAACTTATAAAACAAGAGCTGAGACATAGAAGTTATCAGAGACTGAAAAACTCAGTATCTGCTCTGCCTCATCTGCACGTTCTTGGGCCACCTCAAAAAAAGGATAAACCCAGTGAGATTAGACTTCTTTCTCTCTTTCCTTCCTTCCAGCTGATAATGAACTTTACCTTCCCGCCGCCACAGGCTATGAGGGTGCACCAAACTGTTTCCTGGGGCTCAGCTGATGTCTGTTAATTTGCCAAGCCACAGTGGCTCATTCCCACAGCCCAACCCCGAGCAGGAGTCAGTGCTCGATGCGAGGTGCCTGACGCCAGCAATCAGAACAAGGCTGGGGATGTGAACGTGCCATTATGAAACACCCGAAAATGTCACGGAACTTCTCCTGCTGTGGTGGTGGTGAGTCCAGTCAGGGATTTGGCCACAATCCAGAGTCACATCCCAGCACCAAAGGCAGTGATTCCCCTCGGAATCCCAGCATCCAGGATCTTCTTGCTCAGACAAGTGCACGAGGCAGAAGCAGGGCACTGACTGATCGCTTACAATTACTGCTTTGAACTGAAGCCTGGAGTCCATGGGAGAACTCTGCACACAGCATTTCCCTCCAGCCATGTCCACATAAGTTAGAGACATGCTGTGACCTTTTATATTTATTTTTCCCCCAGAAAAAAAACCCACAAATCTCTATTTTTTTTCCTTTCTGATTTAACAAGAATACTTGAGGTTCACTCTGAGATCGGGCTTTCTTTTTTAATTTAACTCTACATTTCACTGAATATTGCTGCTTTCATATTTAACTAAAGTTGCTATTCATCATTCAGGCTGGGAAGAATTTTCCAGCCCTACAATATGTTTGTTTGGGGTCGGATTTTTTTGTTTTGTTAAAGCATGTACCACACCTTACAGCTCTGGGCTTCACCTCATTATTTCTAGGTACACTCCTTAATTGACTGAGATAACACAAACAATTTTCTTATTGATACAGAAAGCTTGTGTGCAGCCACAAGAGGAAGGCAGGTCGGGCTCTCTCCTACACGCTGAAGGAGTGTCAGTGCCAAAACCAGCATCGTGGGTGCTCAGAACAACATTGCTGTGCTCTGACACTGGGGCCCGGCTGGACACGGACCAGTGAAGTGTGACCACAGCCCAGAATCCTGGGCTCATCCCACAGTGAGGGCAGCAGGGAAGGGGGAATTCTGCCGCTCTGCCCCAGTGCTCAGGTGAGCTCCCACCTGCAGAGCTGCCCCAGCTCCGGGGCCCAGCACAGGAAGGACCTGGAGCTGCTGTAGAGAGCCCAGAGGAGGAATTCAAAGATGATCAGAGGGATGGAGCAGCTCTGCTGGGAGAGTTGGGATTGTTCAGCCTGGAGAAGAGAAGGCTTTGGGGTAACCTAATTGTGGCCTTCCAGCACCTGAAGGGAGCCTGCAAGAAACGTGGAGAGAGACTATCTTCAAGAGCCTGAAGTGACAGGTTAAGGGGGAATGGCTTCACACTGACAACAGATGAGATATTAGATTAGGTATTAGGAAAAATCCTTCCCTGTGAGGGTGGGGAGGCCCTGGCACAGGGTGCCCAGAGAAGCTGGGGCTGCCCCTGGATCCCTGGAAGTGTCCAAGGCCAGGCTGGACAGGGCTGGGAGCAGCCTGGGATAGTGAAGGTGTCCCTGCCCATGGCAGAGGGGCTGGAACAAGATGATCTCTCTGGTCCCTTCTTACTGAGGCTGTTCTATGCTTATGTGATTCTTTAAAAAAGCATAAATTTATTCAGCTCAGTCTATTCTACTCCCAGTCCTCTCAATTTGGTGATTGAGGAAATTAAAACATTATGGGAGTGGGATAGCAGGGAGGATTCTGTAAACCAGCCCAGGCAGGTCCTGGTTTCACTTCTGGTTGGTTTAACTTCAGCTTTTCAGAGCACAGTGGGTCCTGCTGAACCCTCCTGGAGATGTCACGGAGCTGTGCAGGTCTGGTGCAGCTGTAAGAACAATTTACAGCGAGAGCATCCCACAGTTATTTTCTTGACACACCACATAATACCCAGATACTGAGCCCCAGATCAGCCAAAGCAATATTTACTTCCAGCAGTTTCAGTGAATACCTGTGAAAGGATTAACAGGGCCATTAGTGGCAGTAATGATTATCTCCTCGGTGTCATGAGGTGTGACAAAAAACTAAGGTGCAAAATTAAGCTCTTTACTAACTGAAGGGGATTTTTGGCTTAGGTGGTTACACAAGAATAGAGGATAGACTGTGCTTCACCTTACAAAATAAATATTAAAGATCAGTAAGACACTGTTAAAGGCATGTAACAGGGCCTGGGTGGCCATGAGAGATGTGAAATAAAACCTACTTTATAACAGCAAACAAATAACATCAATTATTTTGACCTGATGAAAAGACTGAAAATTAGATACCCCTGGAATGCTATTAAATGTCACAGTCACTGGGTCTTTAGGTGTAAAATCAGCCTCTCTGGTTCAGGGTAAAGATGTCAAAGTTTATTTTATTTCTGTTTGGCAGTTTCAGACTGTAACACTGCAGATAAAACGGCTCACATTGGGTTTTTGAAAGGTGACAGGGTGAAAAACAAGAATTCTCCCATGTCCTCATCCACAGCACCCAGCCTGTGCTCTTAGCCTGGAGCAGGAGTGGGTCCATCTGCCCTTGGCCTTTCCTTTGAAAGGGGCAGTTTTAGTCAACCCTGATAAATTTTGGACCAAATGTGATTCTCAGTAACCTGACTGCTACGCTGGGTTCGGGAAGAAAACACAACAAAGATTTCTCCCAGTCTTCTCAACAGCACTGGAGGCTTTTCTGCCCTGAATTTGCTGTGCTGGAGCTCCTTTGCTGCAGGATATTCCCTGCCAACATATGCACTTCTAGGAAGGAATTATTTTCTGGATTTAAAGCTGTGTGGATCAGAAGCAATCCTAAATCTGAGCCAGCACATGAAGACAAGCTTTAATTCAAAGTCAAGCTTTAATTCATCCATTGATAGCATGAGTGACTCCTACACAACCACGTTGCCATTGAAGAGCAGTAAGAGCCACTTCTCTCTAAATAAATGTATGTAAACAAAATCTAAATTGGTAAATAATCTAAATATAGCTGAAAAAATTAGGTAAATGGTGTGATGGGTTATAAAACTATACTCCTACATAGATGGTCAAGTTTTCATGGATTCAGCCAGTGAACGCCCATAATCAATGACAGAGAGGTCACAAAATATGACTTAAGAGCTTGAAATTCGTGAGCTTGGTGCAACTGCTCTTGCAGTGTTTGGATAAAATTGGCCACAACCTCAAGGCTTGAATTTCTGTTCCTGACCACAGAGATTTGCCTTGGAAAAAATATAAATTAATTGACTTCTAAATATCTCGGAGTATGTCACTGATAATAGGGCAAGTACCAAAAAAAGTTTAACCTTGTGTTTTCACACATTGACTATTTTCTTTTGGAAATAAATATACAAATACATCTAAATATGGTTGTCTTTTTCTCCAACTATTCCAATTAATTTGCATTTTGAGATTTGAATAGAACATTTAAAATACAGACAGTTGCAGCCACCTTCACCAGATCAATGTGTCAGTCACTTTTCAGCATTCTTTGGGTTGGACATCTTCCCTCAGGGTGCCCCACAGCTTTCCCAAAACTGCACAACTACTCCTGATTTTTGCCTCACATCATCCTAAACGTTAATTTCCCCTGTTTATGTGCGACAACTTCTCATGGCTTCAACTCTACCCCTGCCTGAAGAGAGGGTAAAATTTAGTGCTCTTTAGCAACAACACTGGGACTGTAAATCTTCATCAGACCTTTAAAAATCCTGCCTCAAGACTGGACAAAATTCCCCATTAATTCCTCTGTGTTGTCTGGCAGATATTAACGGGAACAAACCGTGCTGCTTCCCAAGATACCCAATGCTCAGGTCAGCATCCCACACCCTCAGCATCCCACACCCTCAGGATCCCACACCCTCAGGATCCCACACCCTCAGCATCCCACACCGCCAGCAAAGGGAAAACCAACAGGAGCTGGTAAAACCCAAGACTTTAAGTATAACACATCATCTTTTTTCTCTGATAGAAAGCTCTCTCCACAGCTGGGTTTCAGCCTCCAAAGTAACCACTCAAGAGGTGCTTCCTGATGGTAAAACTGGAGTTTCTCAGGCTTTCCAACAGGTGAAGTATCTAATGAGCAGCAGGATCGCTGTGCTGAGATGATGCTCTGAGGCACTGAAGGTAGGCAAACATTAAATTTAGCAGGTGCTCCATGTGCAGTTATTCAGTTATTATCCCCTTTCTACTTCCCTCTGTTTCCAAAACCCTGAGCTTTCTCTTGCAATGCTCTCCCAATGTCTTTGAGCTCCCTCTCCACTGAGGAAATTCACTTCTGCTCCAAAGTGCTCTGTACCAGGTCCTTGCAGCTAAAAAGGATTTTGAAAGCTGAAGCTGTGCTGGTCCTGGCTCTCACACAGGGATGAGTTTCACTCCCTGTGTATGTGCAAATTCAGAGGCTCCACAATGCTTTACTCTCAGATTTTCCTCCTGTTCCAATGCCTTTTATTCCACATGAAACTAAACTCAACTCATGGAATTTTGTGCTGAATGGAGAGGGAAGGAAGCACTTCTAAGGACTTACTATACCTTCTAAATAATTCTGCATAGGTATTAAGAAAAATATATTGCTTAAAGTGACTGAACATCCTTCATCTCACTTCTGATTTTTTTGATTATTCAGACACCCTTATAAGAAAATTACCTTTGCCTCAAAAACTGAATTTAACTTATTCTCTATCCTTCAACACACATTATTTATGTATTTCATGTACAGCTGCAGTTACTGTGTAGAAAAAGCATTCTCAGATAAAGCTATTTTCCAGACACAAAACATAAAAATAAATTCATTAATTCCGATATCCTTTTTTAATTATTGTTTATCAACCAGTATAACATTTCTTCAGTATTTATGCATAAATATATATTAACTCTTTAATGATAACTTGGTATGACTTCAGCTTTCCTTACTCTTTCCTGAGCCTGATGCCTGGGAATTACCCCACGTGGGATTTATAAACACAAGGTTGCAGATTTACCTACAAGAGTACACTTATTTTCTGATGAAAGCACAGGGAGGAAAAACAACAGCAAACTAACAAGACCATCAAATTTAATCACAATAACCATTTTTATCATGAGAATTTATATGAAGGAAGGTATTTTATGGCTGTCATGAGACACTTCACCTATAAAAGACTGAGATGTCTGCATTCATGCAGTACATTTGCTGCACCTTCCATTGCCTGGAGCAACTCCCTACATACAAAATTTTCTTTCTTTCTTTATTTTAAGCATCCTGAAAAGCAGAATATAAAAATCCTGTGTGTTCTTTAGCATTGCTACAGGGGTTAAATTGTTAATGCTTTACTTTCACTCTAGTTTTTTATCAAACTTTCTTTTTTCTCTCCCTGGGGATAAACAAATGGACAGCTTTCCTCTCTAGTATTCCTCCTTCCATTACCATCACAGCAGAATGCATCTGAGACTATAATAATTCAGTGATGAAATACAAAATGTCGCAATGCCATCTCTCTTAAAGTGAACTGAGATTTTGTTATGCCATTTTAGGTGCACTAATAGCTCCTAAAGTCCCATGGAGTATCTTAATGTGAATTTAATGAGCTGATAGCATATAAATGACAGTACTGTGAGGGTGAAGGTGACATAACCTTTTTCCTTCTGTTTGATGTTTGTCTTTGAAAAAACACAGATCTTTTCGAAACGCGCCGCATTATTGCAACGTGCTGCATCCTTCAGCCAGGAGCCTGCCATTGTTTCAGCATTTTACAGCCCTTTTCTGCACTCTTCATGGCACTAGAAACACAGGCACTTTTTAGTTCACCATTAAGGTAATTAAAAAACGAAACACTTCTCCTGGCAGCACAGTGCCAACAGCGCTTGTGGCCACGTCGTGGAGTGTCCATCCAGTGACAACCCATCAGTTTTGTCATGCTGGTGCCAGTACTGGTGGCATGGAACTGGTGAAAACCTGTGTGAACCACGTGGAAATCATCCACCTCTATTTCCTGGGCATCACCTTTCCATCTCCCAGCTGAGAGATCTCCTCACCAGCACCGACTCCCGAGCTCCGCGTGTCATTACCGGAGCGCTTTCACTTACAAGGAGCTGCCTCCCCTCGCTCAGCAGTGTCACAGCCCATTGTGCACCCAAATCCCAGCCACCTCCGGAGTGGTAATGGGCTGGAATCCCATCAGCACCGGCTTGGATCAGCACTGACACTGCCATGCACAGGGGAGGAAGATAGCACAAGATAAACACATCGACAATCAGCAGCAGGCCTATAGAAAACAACTGGCAGATTAAGGAGGCACCCGAATGTATGAGGTTATTAAAGCCTGCCCGAGTGCAGCAATGAAGCTTTTCCACTGCAGTTTGAAGTATTGTCCTTAAAACCTTTCATTCAAACTTAAGACATGACATCCCAGTGGGTTTTTTCAACCCCCAACCTGAACACTTAAGAGAGCTGTGTCAGCCAGTGATGTGATCATTTCTAGGCTAAATGTTCTGCAACTCGAAAAGTTATTAACTTTCACTCCTCTTCATATTCCTCCAAAACAATATATAGATCCAGAAACTACCAATCTGGAATAACCTGAGTTGGAAGAGACCCACAAGCATCATCAAGTTCAGCTCCTGGCCCTACACAGACACCCCAAAATCCCACCCTGGGCATCCCTGGGAGCATTGTCCCAATGCTCCTGGAGCTCTGGCAGCCTCGAGGCCGTGCCCATTCCCTGGGGAGCCTGGGCAGTGCCCAGCACCCTCTGGGGGAAGAACCTTTTCCTGATACTCAACCCAAACTCCCCTGGCACAGCTTCAGCCATTCCCTCTGGTCCTGTCACTGGTCACCAGAGAAAAGAGATCAGTGTCTTCCCCTCCTCTTCCCCTCTTGAGGAAGCTGAAGGCTGGGATAGGTCTTCTCTCAATCTCCTCCATCTGAACAGCCCATGCGACCTCAACTGCTCATCATACCGCTTCCCCTCAAGGCCCTTCACCACCCTCATAGCTTTCCTTTTACTATTTATTTATACTATTTATTTTATCAATCCTCTTATTATTTATTTATTACTTAAACTTTATAGCGAGCCAGGCTTGTTTTTTTAATTTTATGCTCATTTGCTGAATTTAGGTCAATCAAAGGTTTCTTGGTCTCGATTTGTTTGTTAATTTTAAAACACTTGTAGGACAGACTATGAATCATTTCATAGACAGCGTATTTGCTATCTTTTCATACAGTCCCAACACTGTTACATGAAGTATGTAAGGCTGAGAGAATTAAATTTACACAAGTTATTTCTTTCCCCAGTAGAAATGCTAACATTTGCTCTTCTGAGAGAGACGTACCTTGGGCTGCGTTTGACAAAGGGGAAATAAATAAATAAAAAAAAAGCAGCTTACGTGTTTCAAAAAGTTGGAATTTTGGCAATGTGTGAAATTTGTTTAGAAAAACCTTTTCGTTGCCAGGTGACGAGGCAAAACATATCACATATGCTTAACAACCAGCTTGTACATATTTTGTCTTTCCAAGGTTTCTAGGGCTGGTCAGGCACAATGATGCATTACAGCTGAAGGAGCTTCCAGCAGGGACAAATGTTTGTCTCCTTCCAAAAGAATTTTCCTAATCCTTAAGAAAAACAACTCAATATTTCTCATTGTTGAATGATTGAGTAAGGATTAATTCTGCTCAAAATTCATCGTATCACGAGTCGTAACATACATTTATTCTGTGTTTGCTGAGGATGCAAACTGCTGGTGGTGTTTGTGAGCATTTCATGGTATATCTGCTAATACAGATTTCTTACAACAGTCTGACCTCTCCCCCCTGTTCCACTGTCAAGTAACAGCACAAGCAGCATTAAAAAATACGGATGTCTAAGGATCAATGTGTCAAAACACGTCCCACCACGTTCAAAAGCTACTGCTGGCACAGTCCGAGCACCTTTGCATCATGGATGTTCCCATTTCATCAACATTTCCTTCCACTGATGCACACTGGCATTTCAGAGGAGTGGAATAACCAGTGATGGTTTTGGAGGAGGTGAGGAAGAGCCGGAAAAAACCCAATCCGCACCAGATTCCCCTGAAATCCAGAGGCTCATCCTTCCCGTCCCAAACCTCAGCTCTTGCTGTGAACATTCACACGGATCCCACGGCCTGCAGTTGGAGTTAATGGGCTTCACACATGTGAAATTAATTGTGGGGATAATTCTGGAACAACTACCTTTTCTTGGAATCCCAGTCAACAAGTACTCTAATAAATCACGGTGCTGCTCATGTTATAATGACCATCAGTAATCAAATGCATCTGCACACTCAGCCTGTTTGCTGACTTAAAATACTAAAAGGGAAAGAAGAGTTTGGTGCCCAATTTCCCACATGCCTGATGTACAAAATGGACACAGATGACCTGACTGCTCTCCTCCCATCACCCTCTGCTACCTGCAATTATTAATTGTTTGTCATCATGCAAACTTGCATCCTGATCCCAATCTCTTTAAAATGTTCATACCTACATACTCCAAATATTCTCCGGGGTTTTTTTCTTTTTCTCTCTTTTGTTTTGCATTCCAATTTTTAGTGTCCCTGAAAGGAAATTTCAGCATGACTCATGAGATTAAAATGTTTTATCTCTAATTACCCTTGTTAGTAGAAAGCCATGAATCAGTTTTCAAAAAGCATCACAGATTCATTTAGAACAACGAGCCATCATTTTGTTATTTCGCTGTTCCTTACAGGGGTTGCCCTCACGCCCTGTGTGTACCCAACCGAGCACTGGCTTTTTACAGGTGGATTTGGTACCAAAAATTATCTTGTCACAAACTTTACAAGTCTGCCAGCCCTTTCCTCCATCCTACTGCAGCTATTCCCACCTACCCTCGGGGTAAAACCAAGCACACACAGACAACTCAAAGCTAAGGAACTTTCTATTGGAGAGCACAACTTCTGGAATTACATATCCACTAGGAGCACTTGTGTCTGCAAATTCCAGATGTGCAAA
Source organism: Aleadryas rufinucha (assembly GCA_013397815.1). Classification (NCBI taxonomy): domain Eukaryota; kingdom Metazoa; phylum Chordata; class Aves; order Passeriformes; genus Aleadryas; species Aleadryas rufinucha. Next base: position 42,943 of record VZTH01010884.1, read on the forward strand.
GTCACTACCTGTAGCCATTAATATTCACTGACCCTCCAATGCCTTAAAAAATTTAATTTATTTTTTGCATCCTTTTCTTTTTCATTGTGGATTCTACCCCCCTGAAATACAAGGCATCCATTTACTCAGTGTAAACTTACACTGTGAGATATGATCCCAGATGAGGTATTGCCTCAAACAGAAGATGAAAAATATTCCATGCATTTTAAACATGAATCCAAGATCATAAGTTACACTAACGTGTAATACATTTCTGCTGTTCTCTGGCAGGAGAGAAAACCAAAACTGGCAGCTATAGCAATTGTATAATGGTAATTATTGAGAGAAATAATTACACAAAAACCTGTTCAAATTATATACAGGGTGGGATGACTCAAAGCGAGAAGAATTTAAAGTGATAGTTAATACCTCAGAAAACCTCACTGTGTGACACCAGGCAGCAAAATCAGACAAATAAATGCATCTGTTGAAATCATTCTACCCTCCAAAGTTTGTAAGAAGTGGGCAAAAAGCAACTGTTCTCACTCAGTGGGGATTTCAGGGCAGGCTGGCTTACCAGAGAGGCTCCCAGCAGCATCAAGGAATTCCTAGACAAAGAAGGAAACCCTAATGCAATTTTATTCTAAACAGGCTGTAATCAATTCTTTATACTCACTCAACAGCCCTCAGCTGCAGGTGGGGTTAGAAAATTAAGGCACCTCTTCAGAGGTGAGAAAGGGAGCGAGATGTTGCAATGGAGCCAGGAGCCCCCGGCTGCTGAGGCTCTGAACTCTCACGTGCACCTCTAAGGCTGCTTCTGTCTGTACCCAAAGATAAAACTTCTTGTTCCAGAGGTTTCCAGCTGTGGTTCTGATGGCTGCCCTCATCCCTTCACCCCAATGTCTACAACACTCTGGATAAAACACGCAGCCACTGAACAGATCACCCTTGAAAAGCCAAGGAAGCCTCACCACATCTTCCCTGCTTTGCTGGATCTCCTTCTGCCTCTCCCACATTGCATTCAAGATTCTTGTTCTGTGTTCCATTCCAGATCGTGCCTCTCAAACACCTCTCCCTACTTCAATTACTTCTGCTTTTCATGTCCCCTCCCTCCTCCCACCTAATTTTTAAGCCTCTGTCCTCACTTCCAACAACTGGCCAAAGCCCTTCTCAAGAGAACAGGTTTCTCATTATATCTACAGGAAAACACAGACAGATCTTTAATCTATCTTTATTAGCTACAAATTTTTCCTAATTATTCCTTTTAGCCTGTCACACTACCTTATGTCTGTGTTGCTATTTCACCTCCCTCTGTATCACATCTAACTTGAAAATGCTGTGACTCAGCTGAGGATTACAAGACAATAAAATATTACTCAGTTTATTTTAAAAGTTCTTCTCTTTGCACAGATCATACTGGCAAAGCATCCCATGCGCCATCCTGTATTAATAATAACTTTTCAAAGTTTGTATTTCAAGGAAGATGACAAATGCTTCAGGACACAAGTAAAAATGGCAAAAACTGTTCTGCTGACAAGTCAGCTATACACAGTGCAAGTTGCTCAAACTGTAGTATCAAAATTTGCTTCTTCTGAAAAGAAAAAGCTGTTACTTAATTTGGCAAGGTGGCTCAAAAGTCCAGCTTAGCTCAGTTCTTCTGTGCAGAGGGAAGAGTAGTGAGTGGTTCATATCACTTACAGTTAATTCCACCATTTCTTTCAGTACTCAGATACTGTATTTATTTCTTCAATGCACATAATCAGATCACTGCATCCTTTCTAATTGTATCAGTTTCCTCTGTACAGTCCTTCAGTGTTATCCTAGGAAACAAAGACAGGGCCATAAAACGAAAAGCCCACTATGGACTCAGACAGAGAGTTGCCCAAATTTAAATCAGAATGGTACTTACAGGAAGGTAATAATGTATATAATTTCAATTTTAGGGTTTATGTGCCCCCCAGTGTTGTTTTCTTTGATGGCTTTATTCTCAAGGCACCTCTGTAAGATAGTGAGGTGAAATTACTCCTAATTTAGGGGTACAGACCCAAAGCACAGAGTGAACTTGGTTCACTCGAGGTGAGTGAACTCAGGAGTTGGTTGGTTCACTCAAGTCTGTGCCAGCCTTGGGATCTGGGAACAGATATTCCCCATCTTCCTCAAGGATCTGACCACCAGAACCAGCTGTCCTTAGTGCACCAAGTCCTCCTCGGAAACACCACAGGGGATCCTTTTTAATGACATTGGCAAAATCAGGGAAAATACTTGTATTACTACAGAGTAAAATACAAATCAAACCCCTGCACACAGGTGAGGACAAGGTGGGAGAAAAGCAGCCCCCTGGGAGATACACTGAGGTTTCCAGGAGCAGGAATAGGATATTTAGCTTCATGTAAATGTCTCAATCTTGCCAAAAAGGAAGATGTTTAGGTAAAAATCCAGACACGTTGGCTTTTCCTACTTCAGCCACTGTGTAAGGAAACTGCTGAGGTTTTCAAGACCAGAAGAAAACTCAACTATTTTTATATCACTTTTATTGAAAAAAAAAATTATATATTTTGGAAGAGGAAAGAAGCAGCTCTCATTCCAAAAAGTCATTAATTCCTATATCCCAAGGCAAGAACTCTCACGTGGAGGGTTACAAGGTCACCCATGAAGCCGCTGGCAGTGCTGTATTTCCCATCCCCTTTGTTGGGGTTAACACCTTCTGCAAAGCACAATCAACTTTTAAGGCACAAGATAAAATTTTAACAGTGCTCCTAATTAGTGCCAACAGTGGCAGTTTCTGTGATGGCTACGAGAGCCTTAGTGAAGGTCAATAAACTCCATTTCACATGGGTCAGCCATCTATCAGGTGATAACCACTGCTCCCTGCTACCCACCTGGACTGCCTGAAGGAGATATAGAGTGGTTTGGTTGGAAGGGACATTGAATATCACCCACTTCCAGCTCATTCCATGGGCAAGGGACACCTTCCACTAATCCAGGTTGCTCCAAGCCCTGTCCAACCTGGCCTGGAACACTTCCAGGGCAGCCACAGCTTCTCTGGGCACCCTGTGCCAGGGCCTCCCCATCCTCCACAGGGAAAGAAATTCTTCCCAAGGACAAGGATGAAGCTGCAATTGCTTCAACTGCTTATTCTTACAGCATATGATGATAGAAATTTTTGTCAGGATACCTGGCAGCAGGCTTTGGTTTATTTTCAGGGCACAGACTTTGCTGTTGTGCATATTTGTTCATGCCACTGTGAAATGCATATTCTGCTACCTCGCTTGGATAAACTTTTCCCAAAAAATCCCCACTAGAACAGCAGTGAATGGGATTTACAGCTCGAGCTTCTGAGCACCTTTACTGCACAAAAAGTGTTTATTAGCACAAGTTTTCCCTTTGTATGTTGTGTTTACTTGTTTCCCAGCAGGGTCTGCTGATGTTAATGGACTCACAGCAGTGCATTCTACTTCTGTTATTACAGGTCTAATTCAGTCATTAACATTTCATTAATGGACTGGCCTCCTCGCTGTTTGCATGGCTGTCTAGATATTGATGAGCTTTCCAGTATAGAAAACTGGTATTTAAGGCAGACTCTTAAAGGTTTATTAAGATGCTCGTGAACCCTCATCGCATCCTGTTATTTATTTCAGCAGATAAAAGCCAAACCCTCGGATGAATTTGCATTGCAAAAGTTTTCAGCACCTGAATAGAAAATTAATTCCATGCAAAAACCCCAGAGAGAGGGGAAAAAAAACCAAAGATTCCACAGTTACATCAATTGGATACAAATCTTGAGTTCCTGCCTTAAAACCAGCGTGGCTCAGCACTGCCAAGTGCACTGTGCTCTACCTTGGAAGGAATTGCATTTCCATGGGACACAAATTGATTCCTTTTTCCAAGGGGGTTCTGCAGCTCCACTAGCTCCCAATTTCAGACTGAACTGGAGTTTCTAATCCTTCCCACAACCCACTCCATCAGGAACTGGTCCAGTGGAATTAATCAAACTGAGAGGCTGCTCAGAATATCGAGGCAGTGGCTTTGGGGACCTTTGACGTCATCACCAAAGAGGAAGAATTATCACGATTTTTAGACTTCAGTAGCTTTCTGGCTTTATCAACAGTGCATTGGAATCTAAACACAGTCTTGATAATACCTGTACCCCAGCAGAAGGTAAATATCCTTAGGAAATTGCTCAAAGGAGTTATGAGGTGCTTCCTTTTACAACATTTCTGCTTTTTCCCAGCTAAAATGTGTGTTTTCAGGCACCCCAGAGAATTAAAATACACTGCATCGTATCGTATGAGTGTCTAATGCAAGTACTTTGCAAAAATTACTAATTTGATGTCATAATTACGCTTGTAATAAGAAATTATTAAGCACTGTCATATTGCACAGTAAATGGAACTTATATTGGTGTAATAAAATGTATTTCAATTCCATTACAATAACTTTAGCATAGTGTTTAATGGGACCCACAGTCAACAAAAATAAGATGCAGCCAGGAAAAACACCATTGAAGAGTACCCTATACTGCAATATTAGGTCACAACAGATATAATTAGTGAGCTTCTTTATGTGCCAGTTTACATTTATGAACACCTGCAACTTATGTTTTCCTGACAAAATGAGATGTTAAAAAGTCGAGCTAGGATTAGAGGCCAGTAAACAAAATCCCCAGTGTAATTTCCCTTAATAAATTCTGCATTATCCATGCCTTTGACTTCAGCTTTATAAATGGAGCTATAAATTTTATTGATTCTAAATTCATATTTTTTTAAGGATCTTCCTGGCTCAGTCAGGCAGGTCTATGCCAGGATGACATGAAAACAAATCTCTTATTATGAAATCTGAAGCTTATTATTTTGATAAATCTAGCAATGTTTCAGCAATCAGAGGCTGGGGGGGGGAAGGGGGGGGGGACGGACAAGAAGGAAGGGACACTATTTTAATAGTAGTATGTTCAAGTGTTTTCCTCCTCAGTAGAACTGTCCCAGCCCAGAATGTATAAGCTACTTATTTAATGGAGGGGAAAAAAAAAAAAAGGAAGAGGAAAAGAAAAAGAAAAAAAAATAAAGAAGAAGAATTACAAGAAAAGATGCCAAATCCCCATCTCAACATTTTTCTTTGTCTGTCAGGGTAAATAAAATGAAGAAACAAACCACAACTGGAGGGGGGGGGAAAAAAACCCAGTCAGCTAAAATGTCATGACTTGCTTCTCTGCAGGTGTCAACTTGACTTCACTGAAATGGCACAAAACTTTGATTTTCTCATCAGGAAAAAATGTTTATTCCCTCTACCAGACCTAACAGATAAGAACATACTGTGTGTAACATTGCATATTTTGATCCTGTGTCTAACTGTTCTTGAGACACATGCTAAAAATATTTTGTGTGCTTTGCCTCAAATTGTTGTCATGAATTATTGAATTGAGCTGTTGCTTTTTCATTAAACTGGCAGCCTTAATAATTTAAACACTGGTCTTTAAGAGACTTACTGTATATTGATGATCTTCACGGGAAGAAAGAGAACTCCCCGTTATTTTATAGCTGCCTTGATTTTTTGGTAGGGTTTTAATGCATTGCATGATTTACCATGCATTACTGGATGCCTGTATTATTTTAGCACACCAGACAACATTTTTCTCCATTTGATTTGTCATTGAGAATTTAGCTCAGATATTCCTGTAGCCAGTTTTTCCAGGCATGGGGAAACTCGGACCTTCTCAATGTTCAGGTGCAGCTCCTGGGTACCGCTTCAATTCATCCCAGAAAATGAGGCAGGAAATAATCTGCAAAGTTTTATATGTCTGTATATGGCCCTGGTCTGTTGGATGGCAACTTTCTTGCACCTGAGCAACATCTGCTGCTCCAAAGGAAAACCAAAATCTAAGGGAAGTGTGAAGGAGCTCAGAAGTTACAGCCTGATTCAATAAAAACCTCAACTTTCTTCTCAACTAATTTGAACTTTTTAAAAAGTGTACTTTCTGTGGGGTGACAATCACTGAAAAATGAAGTTTTTGGGAAATTTGTTGGCAAATCACTGCACTGGTGGCTCTACCAAGTCCCTGAATCTTTCGAACCTCCCTCAATTACACTGCGAAAAATCAAGGCAAGAAGTGTTTCAAAGTACCTCCCCAAAACCCAGAACTCTCAACTCCCGCAGCCTTCTTGTGGTAGAACTAGAGATGATAAAAATCAGAAGTTCTGGGAGTCAGCTGATGTCTCTGATCCACGGTGATGTGTCACTTAAGTAACACCAATGCTCACTCTGCACAGCACAACAGCAACGAAGATTACAAATACTAACTTCAAACACCACATAAAGTATGAATAATCTCCATTGCTACCAATTTTTAAAATGCATCATATTTCTTTCCCACATATGTCCTCGTAGCCTCATAAAACAAACTGCTTCATTATATGGGCTTGTGTATATATATCACAAAATGTTAGCTACTACTAAAAGTAACAAAATAGATTTTGACATCGGAGAATTATTTTCCTACTCTCCTGTGCCTCTGGATCTAAAGGCAGAGCTACTCAGCTGTTTAATCTGGCCTGAGTCCAGGACTGCATTCCATGGTGAGATGCCAAGAGCAGCGATGCCACATGAAACAGGAGTTATCTCCTGCAAACTCGCAGTGATCACAGGCCAATTTGTATTTGAACTGATAGAAAGAACAATCTCGTTTAGTCTTCTTGTCTGGTCAGGAGTGATTTTCGTTTGGGCAACGAAATTTTGTCTTATTAATCAGAAGATGTATGAGATGCTGTGATCGCTTCAGCACACAGCATTTGCCAACCCTTCCATCCCATGTCCATCAAAATGCCTGGCCCTGCCTTCCCTGGGCACGTCTGCAGTCCTGAACTACAGCAGAGGCTCACAAATTGCAGAGAACAGCCATTAAATGTGGGGTTAAGCTATACAGACAAACTATTAAGTGTTGAAACCTAAATGTATATGAAAAAGAAACACTTTTTTGTCCATTTTTACACTTTACCACTTGTCAAAACTGTCAAGATGGGAAAGCCTGTTTGCCTTCTGTCCTTCAACTTAAAGTAGCTGTATGTGATGACCTTTTAATTAATCCCCAATCCAGTCTGCTGTTCAGTTTATTAGCTTCCACAAGTTTAGATGATAAAAAATGTATACATTTAAAGTGGTAAAATTAAAGAGTTTTCCCTACAGTCTACGAAAAACTACTTACCCTCTAAAATTTGAAGAAGAATAAAGAGTCCAGGAAAGGAAGGATTTTCATTAAAGCATAGAACTCAATCAACACTCAGGTACCACAAGAAGAAAGAGAATAAGAGCTAGGAAATTATGCTTATGCTCAATGCTATCACCAGATATCTCAAAAAAAAAATCCAACCCAAACAACATGGATGCAAATAACCAAAAAAATATTGAAGAGTAATATAATGAAATTTTATCTCACCTGCAGCATCTCTCCATTCTTCCTCCTGAAGCTGTTTCTATTTCAATATGACTTTGAATTTGCTAGAAATATTCAATTTCTTTATTATAGGCAATACAATCTCTTCCTGATATGGAGTTACTATAGTACCTCCTGGTGCGTCAGGAACAGCCTATGAGCAAACACTCTTTTATTCTGTGACATCCCCTGGGTGAAAACGTGGCTTTAAAATCCTGGTTCCCCATTTCCTGCCACTGGAGGGTTTAGATAGATATCGGGATGGGGCACACCTATCACACCAGGTGAACAGAGGTGTTAGGAACCACTTTAATTTTGATCCGTCTCAACAGCGCTTGTCAGAGGCGCGTAGGGGACGGGATGCACATGTGCCACGTACAGGAGGCAACCAGGAGAGGATGGAGGAAACCTGGTCTCTGGGGAGGCTTTGTCCGGCAACCATTTCATGTCTCGCATGGGCCAGGCAGCCAGCAGGACACTGCACCCTCCGGAGAGCTTCTCCAAGAGGATGGAAAAGGGTGTCCGCCGAAGGACGGCAGCGAAACCTTGGACCGGGCCAATGCTCTCCTGCCAGCAGGCCGCCTTTGGGAGCGGCCAGGGAGCATAAAGGTAACCGCGATACAATCTCGGGGGATTTTTGGGTCTTGTGGTTTTGCTTTGGCTCTAGCTAGCTGGTCTTTTTGGTCTTGTCCTTTTTTGCCCTACTTTCTGACTCTTCTGCCCTGGCTCGCTCCTCGCTCGCCCTCTCGCCGGGCCGGACACCGGCCGCCCTCCGAGCCTCGTGTGCAGCCCGTGTCCCGCCCTACCCCTGCCCCTGCCCGGCCCAGCCACCGCCCGTGCTGCCTCCCCGTGTTCCTGCCTGCCTCTCACCCTGCTCCGGGATCCAGCCCGACGCTGTGACCGTCTGCAGGGCCCCGCAGCTCCGGCCCGCCCCGCACTCACCTCGTGTCCGCCCGCGGAGCCGTGCTCGGACAGCCCCGGCCGCGTGGAGCTCGACGGCAGCGCCCGAGCTTCCGCTGGGAAAGCCCGCCCTTGCCTGTGCTTCNGCCTTTCCCTGTGCTTCCTCCCGCCTTTCCCTGTGCTTCCTCCCGCCTTTCCCTCTGCCTCCTCCCGCCTTTCCCTCTCTACCCGCTCTTTTTCACTTTCCTTCCTCCTTCTCTGTCTTCTCTACTCTTCTTCTGCAGGACAACCCCCTTTTTGTTACCAATAGACGGCTCTCAGATGCGGTGTTGTCTCGTTTGACTTAATTTCGTCCTAGAGCATCTGTTTTAAAAGAACTCCTCGCAGCACCCCCGACTCCTTGCCCGAAGGTGATTCTTCCACGATGCGAAGCTATGAGTTTAAACAAAAATAACGTATAATATGATTTTACAAGCAGTACATGCAAGAGTGATTAGCTGGCTTCTGCAACAGCATCTAGGTGTAAAATAAGCAGGTGTTTCATGATGCTGCAGGTGTTGTGTGTTTGCACATTCCATCTTCCCTAGATCTTCCAGCTCTCACACTCAAGGAAATCATTTTCATCTGTGCAAAGAGGACACAAACATAAGTGTCCTGGCTTGGTATCATCCTGTAGTGCTTCGGATGAGAGGGAAACATGGGAAAGATGTAAGGCTGCAGAAGAGGGAACTCGTTAGGGAAATACACAGTGGCACACAGACTTGTCCGCTCCTATTGTCATAAAAATACTTGCAGTAAGAAAGAAATAATCAGAGAAAAACTAAAGAGATGTATTAGCATCTAATGGATGATTATATACAGCCTTCTAGAGACCATAAAATAAAATCAACCAAAGTGGAAGGGAAATCTTTCTTGGTTCAGTGCATGTTAAAGGTGTTGAATATTTTTCCTATTGAGATGGGTTGAAACTTGGAGAGATATGTGAAAGGAGATGGAAGAAGATGCTGGAAATATCAAATGAGCATCAGAGCAAACAACCTTCCAGTCTGCACCATCATGTTTCATGAGTTCCACCAGTGCTGGCTGGTGCAGGTTCCCTTGGCCATGTCTGCACTGGGCATCACAGCCCCCATCCTCTCTGGAAGGACCTGGGAACACTCAGCCGAGGGCTGTAAAGGGAATGCCACCACCCCTGGAGGTATGAGCGCCGGGATGAGGAGCAAAGACCAGCGAGCGAACACGGCTGTTCCAGGCATTACACAGCTTTTCATCCCCGAGCGCCTGGAGGCCTCCAGAAGGACGCTCTGGGAGGTTGCAGAGCGCTGTGCAGGTGGGGAGGGACCTCTTTCAGCCTTTCAAAATGTTTCTCAGCCTCAGGGCCTCACATTCCAAGCAGGTTTCACTTGCACATTGCCTCTTTTCCTTCGGACAGAACCGCCTTGCAGGTTCACCTACCCTGGCTTCAAGGTTCAAGGCAAAGGCACAAGACCTTCCCAAAGCCTTGGGAAAATGTGCTCGCTTTCGAAAAGCTTTTCTTTATTGTTTTAATGAAAATTCACCATGGTTCTAATGGAAAAAAAATGCCTTAAACAGACCTTTAGCAAGAAATATAGGAAAGGGGGAGGACTCATTAAGTGTGAAGTTTGACAAGTATTAGTGAAACAAAAGACCCCAGCACACAAGTTTAAATACCAGATAACTCTGTCACCCTCTGACTGCCAGGAGGAGTTAAAATTCAGGTCTCCTGTCTGGAAAAAGTATTACAGGAATATATTCTGAACTTTGCACGGTTCATTTTTTGTTACGAATTAGATCCATCATGAGATTTATTGAGATGCCTCATGTTTAATAAAATACTCATAACAGTTTGTGATATTTCACAGGATAAATAACAGGATTGTTAGCTGTGTTTGTATAGCAGGTCTCAGGATAATAAATGGTTCATTCAATAATGAACTGACAACAAGTTATTCAGGTTATAAAAATATAGGAGATAAGAGTCAAAATAACAAAACTCAAAGGATCAGACATTTGGACAACATTGGAGTCCAAAACCAGGTTGCCCCATCATTTAAATTCTGAAACCATTTGATATAAGAGGGTGGAAATTTCCACATAAAGCATTTTCCAAGGCAAATCCACAGCAGGACAGTGGAGACAACTGTTCTTTTATTTCTGACACAGCCCAAGACATCTCAATCTTCTCATGTTATTCAAATCTAATAAAAGATTAATATCCTTTTAGAATAAAATAATATAAAAGTATCTGAAGATAAACACTTAAAAATTATTCATCCTGTCTCTGCCTCTCAAAGAACACATGAACAGAGAAAGTTCAATACATTTTAAAAAATACATTCTTTAGAAAATATGAAGAAGTGAAGACTCTCTGAGTATATTTGACTTCTAAATAAATTGCTTTCTTTTTTGGAATTGCTGAGAAGGCAGACACTCAGTGAGGTCAATGAGACTTACTGATTGCACAGTGTTACGGAAAATTAGGCTACTTATTTGGGAACTAAATATGGATGTTAAGAGCATTCAGTGAAGTCACACTTTTGAGCATTTTGGAGCTGGCCTACATTTTTAAAGAAAACTTTGAGACTTTGAGCAATAACTTTTTTGGGAGAGCCAGATATTTATGATGTCCTTCGTAGCAATTAAAGGCAATTCACAGAACTGAAAAGATGATTTGGGCAAGGGGGGAGGTGGCTTCAATTCCTGTAAGGAGACATCAATTTGCAATCAGCTCAACTTAACTAGGGTGCTCCCAGTTCTTACCAGTTCTGACTCTGAGGTATTTAAAGGACAAGGAGTGGGTCCCCAGGATGGTGTTTGCCCCAGCAGTATTTGATTCCCACCTATATGTCAGGATAAAAAATGATGGAGAAGAGACATCTTAAAGAGGAGCCACTTTCTGTTATTAGTATGATTGTTCAAATTCAAAAAAAACTCTCCAAAAGTCGTTCTCATCTATTTTGCCCAGGCCAGTTTATCTCCAAAGTTTGCCCATCCAAGTGTCAGCAAGAAGCTGAGATGTTCATGTTGTTTAATTCTTTGATGTTCACAACAATAAAATGACCAAACAATAAAAATTTTCCTCTCCTCCCTCCCCAAAAAAAAAGAAAAATAAAAATGAATGTTTGAAATGGCCATTTCAAACTAAAACAACTGCTATTGCTATCAATTTAAGTAATCACTTTCCCAGCTGACAGATGCAAAGCTCTCCCTTCAGATAATGACTTTTCCAGCTGACGAGAGTCAGGGAACAGGAAGTGTATGTGGGGATAAGTGTTTGGGAATTAGAGGACAGCCAAAGTTTGTGGCTACCTGTATTATCTGCAGGAGGTTATTTTACTCCTACTGGCACATTTTTATCTGAAATCAGCATAAATGGATCTTTAAAAATATGTTTAGTGCAGCAGGATACTTTTTTTACAGTACTGGGCAATTTTAAAAGTTTGTTGGTTTTTTTTTTCTTTTCTGCTTGATATTAAACTCATTCCATCGGGCAGGAGCTGCTGAATTCACCAGAGCTGTCACAGGGCAAGGAGAAAATGGTACATGGTGTTTGTTTCTGTCTGCACTCCAGCCAGACCTGTTCCCTGATTTCCAGCAGGGTTGGAAATGCAAATGCCTCCTGGCTAAAAGAAATAAAGATCTTTTCTGAGACATGGCCCAAGTGGAGAACTGGCAGACTGAGCTGTATTCATACCCTTCACTGTCCTGTGGAGTGTTCAGGAGGTTACTCCCAGTTTGCAAAAGGAGAACCTCAAGACTTATCCAACACTTGGGGCATTTTTCCACACCCTAAATCATCAGTGCTGTCAGATGTGGCTCAAAAGATGCAAATAATCAGCCAGTTCCTAAATGATACCTCCTGTTGGGCTCTAAGAGACCCTGTAGAGTTACCTGTCCAAACTGGGGGGTCTTACTCACCTGGACATGCCAGAGGGGACACACCACGTCCTTGTCCATGTGAGAGAAGAAAGAGTTTAATTCTCCGTGCACCAGGAAAGGAGAGGCCACGTTAAACCTCTCCCTGTCAGGAGAAAATCACTGAAAATCTGATGGCAGTTTCATGAGCCAGCTTTTTCCTGTAGACCAACAAGTCAGACACCACTGAGTTGCCCTAAAATAACAGAACCTCCATTCTATGTTAAAATAACTCTGCTGGGCTGATCATCATAAAAAGTTATAACCCAACATCAAATTTGAGCTTTCACCAGGAAAGGAAAGGCCAGGGAACTTCAGCTACAAGTCTGTAAAATGTCCATAAGCCAGCACATATGACTGTCAAGCTGATATGAAATGAAATATTACTCCTCATGATGACAGACTGAAATTTTTATTGAGTTTGACCAAATCAGAAGCAAAATATTGTGAGGGTTCTAATCTTGTATTCTATATCCTGCAACATTAATATTGTAAAAAAAAAAAAAAAAAAACCAAACCCCCCCAAAAAAAAACAACCAACCAACCCACAAAAAAAACCCAAAACACCAAAAGGAACAAAAAACTCCCAAATTTTATAAAGAAATAAAAGACTAAAACTATTGAGCAGCTGTATAAGTCTTCATGTGAATGATACACCAAAACTGCAAGAGCAGTTACCAGTTTTTCAGTGTAACTCTTGCCTTATTATGTCTGTTTCTATTTCTTATCTCCAGATAAAATTTGCTTCATAGTAATAAATGGAATATGAGGCTTGAACTCGGTGTCTCTGTTTTTTCTCTTCTGCTTTCACTGGAGGTATAAAACAGGGTACATGAGAAAAGTGACACAACACAGAGTATGGAATGGAAATGAACTATTAAAGTCATGATAAGGCTAGAGAGAGAGAGACTGAAATATGTGTGGAGTGAAATATGATGTCTTATAAAAGAAAGAGTATATGTGAAGAAAAAACCAGCATGCAAAGGTAGCAGCATTACATGTTCATACTTCATGCTTCTTTCTTGTGAGATTCTGTCATATCTCACCCCAAAAGTTTGCTTCTATTTGTGTATCTTTAGCAGAGGTTTTTTTAGAAAAATAGAGTTTTTTATTAATAACAGCAAGGAGAAAGGAGAAGCGATTGTGGCAAGATACAGAGTTTCACATATGGAAAAAGGAATGCAAAATGTGGTGGAGTCCCCATCCCTGGAGGTGTCCAAGGAATGACTGGACATGGGACTCAGTGCTCTGGTCTGTCTGCTCTGCTCTGCTCTGGTGGGATCTGTCACAGCTTGGACACGATGATCTGGAAGGTCTATCCCAACCTCAATGACTCTGTGATTCTGCAGAAGAGCAACCACAGCCTTCCACAGAATCTCCCAAACATGGAAAGTCAATTTCCTCATTAAACAAAATTCCATATTGAAGCTTAAGGGAGGTCTCACAGCACACACTGATGACAGGAAAAGCAATCCAAAGCTCCACATCTTGTTTTATTTAGTTTTTAAAAAATTAAACTCC
>VZTH01010884.1:57654-86224 GCA_013397815.1 Aleadryas rufinucha
GAGCAGCTGTATAAGTCTTCATGTGAATGATACACCAAAACTGCAAGAGCAGTTACCAGTTTTTCAGTGTAACTCTTGCCTTATTATGTCTGTTTCTATTTCTTATCTCCAGATAAAATTTGCTTCATAGTAATAAATGGAATATGAGGCTTGAACTCGGTGTCTCTGTTTTTTCTCTTCTGCTTTCACTGGAGGTATAAAACAGGGTACATGAGAAAAGTAACACAACACAGAGTATGGAATGGAAATGAACTATTAAAGTCATGATAAGGCTAGAGAGAGAGAGACTGAAATATGTGTGGAGTGAAATATGATGTCTTATAAAAGAAAGAGTATATGTGAAGAAAAAACCAGCATGCAAAGGTAGCAGCATTACATGTTCATACTTCATGCTTCTTTCTTGTGAGATTCTGTCATATCTCACCCCAAAAGTTTGCTTCTATTTGTGTATCTTTAGCAGAGGTTTTTTTAGAAAAATAGAGTTTTTTATTAATAACAGCAAGGAGAAAGGAGAAGCGATTGTGGCAAGATACAGAGTTTCACATATGGAAAAAGGAATGCAAAATGTGGTGGAGTCCCCATCCCTGGAGGTGTCCAAGGAATGACTGGACATGGGACTCAGTGCTCTGGTCTGTCTGCTCTGCTCTGCTCTGGTGGGATCTGTCACAGCTTGGACACGATGATCTGGAAGGTCTATCCCAACCTCAATGACTCTGTGATTCTGCAGAAGAGCAACCACAGCCTTCCACAGAATCTCCCAAACATGGAAAGTCAATTTCCTCATTAAACAAAATTCCATATTGAAGCTTAAGGGAGGTCTCACAGCACACACTGATGACAGGAAAAGCAATCCAAAGCTCCACATCTTGTTTTATTTAGTTTTTAAAAAATTAAACTCCGTTGCAAAGCTCCTTTGGCCTCACACCCATGGCATCACACTCTATTACTTCCCTTTGAAACACATCTAGTAAACTTTAAAAGCCTATCCTTCCAAAAGCAGAGGCCATACAAATACTTAAGGGGTTAATAAACTCTTCCAGTATACCAAAATCACAAGTTTTATACTTCAACCCTGTGCAGTGGGAGCTCCTAAGAGAGGAGTAATTGCATTGTAGTAACTCTAAGGTTTGATTTAGGTTTCTCCATGGGCAGGATGAAGTGTGTCTTACTCCTCAGGTGTGAGACTTGGCCACTCTGCCTTTTGCAGTATATTATCCCAACCCTGTCAGAAAACGCTCAGCAGCGCCAGTTCTGACTAAACTGGGTGTGTTATAAATCCAGGGGAAGGAGGGGATTTCTTATGCCAACAATGCTTCTCAACCTTTACCTTATTACCACACTTCTTGGCTGCTCCGAGATAAAAATCTTTTAAGCTCTTTTTTTTCCTGCTCGTGTGTGAAATCTCAGATAACGGAGCCAAACGCAGGGAAAGTTCAGGGCGGTTTTACGACTCTGTTTTATCAAAAATGTTGATCTACAAAGCCTGAACGCACAAATTCGTGGCTGTGGGATGAGGTCAGTGAAACCACACCCATTCCCTCGACAGACCTCCCTTCTCCTTCAGTGGACAGCTTTACGTGGGCTACAGAAATATGCCCTGAACAAGGAGAAGCTCTTGCCCCTGGATTGAATGCAGTGCCAAGTAAATCAGGAATTCTCTACGTGGCGGATTTCAGCTCCGTGTGTGCTTGAGACACATTATCTGTGAGTTCTGGAGGTGAAGTCCCTTTTTAATGAAATTCAGCTGAGCAGGAATAGCCTAGAAACACCAGCAGGAACGCCGAGGGAGAATGACAAGACAGGTTTGGCACAGAGGGATGCCTGAAACGAAATAACCACAGCGAAGATTTCCAGAGGGAAAAAATGTGGATTGTCTTGTAAGAGGGAAAGTGTGTGACACGAGGAGCGGGGAGGAATGGCAAACACATGTCAAGCAGCACATTTTATTTACCTTTCATTAGCATGTCTTCCTGGGAGAAGGTTAAATACTCCAGGAGAGGGATGGGATTTTTCTTATGTTAACTAATCCAGACAAAAAGTGAACGGAGATTTGCTTTCTTCAGCATTCATTGATATTAATTGCTTTATTGAACTAGCTGTGGGAACGTGGATTTCCCAATGCCAGCATAAAGGATCATTATTTATAAGCTAACTGATCCCACAAATTCTACACTTAGCTCAACATTTCCTTTGGAAACGCTGTAAGAATCTTTTAAAAAATCATTATATTTCATACTTTACACTAAGGCACACCAGCTAAACCATACAGGTTTTCCAGGGAAAGAAAAACAAGTTTTTAAGGCACACATAATAGACTCCAAATCAGCTCTGAAACGCTGCATATCATTGCATTTTTCCTCCCTTTAGTTTTCATTCTCTCCCTTTTCCCCTGACTTACAGGTGTCCTTAGTTACAGCCATCAGCAAAAACAAAACACATATGCAGGCTATAAATCTGTGTTTGTGTACTAATTCATAAGAGTAAAATATCTTCAGTTGCTCCTTCCAATTTCCTTTCCCTGTTCAATTCATAACTGTGCTGCAGCATATTGGGCTTAAGCTTTCAGGAACTCTACTTTGTCCCAAAAGGTTGCTCAGATGGAGACCTGAAAATGTGGATTCTGGCTTCAAGGGAAGATATTTAGCAGCAGCGAATCCAAAGCACGATTAAAGCGACTAAATAAACACTGAAATCTTTAATCAAAGCACTAAGTTGTCACTGTAACCCTTTGGAGATAGATATGGATGATTCAGTCCATCAGAGTTCATGCAAAAATATACCAAGAAGTTAATAAATTTGAAAGGGAAGCCAAGAATGAATGTTAAGTTCTTTTGTTCCAATATATCCTAACAATGCTTACAGCATTGCTGCAGTTAAGCTCAACTTTGCTGTTCAAAGACCAATTTTGGGGCTTTATGTGCTGGTTTAAATCAAAACTGAGCTAAACATGGTATGCAAATTGCAGAGTGATAAATGTTTGTCTTACTTATATTCCTTCCTCTTTATATCACAGTCAGAATCCTTCACCAAAGCCCCCCAAAGCAATCTTTTTTGGCATAGTTTGGATGCCAAATTTGCAAGCTACAAAGGAAGAACGAGGATATACTTTATAGTTATAATTATTCTTTCTCTGTCAGAGAGAAAGAAAAAACACTTTAAATGGCCTGAAAAGAAGCAAAGTATGCTTGGGGAAGAGACACTTGACTAGAAAGATCATATTATTGCACAGAATTAGGTTAAAGCAGATCCAAAGGTGAGAAAACTTTTTGCCTGGGACGAGCAAAATGCCAGGATACTGAACTTACATTTGGAGATTTTTGGCCAGGTGAGACGCTTCTAGGGTTGCCTTATTAATGCAAAAAGGATTATTAAAAATAGGTTTTTTACACAGATATTGCTGACAATCTGTGTAGGAAAAGTTCCTCATGGTTGTGTTGATAAGCAAAGCCTGGACATGAGAACCCTTGGGTTAAAGAGATGCCACTGGTTGGCTCCAAAGCTCTTCAGCAGAATAACATGAACAAGTGAAGACAAACGTGTCTATCAAGTTTCTAGTTATGTAACCAGTTTTGAGGATGGAATTTCCAAACTTTTCAGTTTTCAGCACCTTCAGAAGAAAGGGCTTGTCCACGTAGGACAACCAGGACTTCATACGTTGTGACACGTTGATGGCTAGGACTTGAGAGAAAAAAAAGGGCTTGGAGGGCTTTGACAGAGAAGAGGATCCTGCAGCCACAAAGCAAAATACCCAGAATTTCCCAGAAATCCAAAATTCATAGAAATCTGAAATATGAAACAAAATTTCAAGTTTTCTTACCAAGACATTTCATGTCAGGCCATTACCACAAAGGTAAGGAAGCACTTAGAGAGCCTCCTCTGTGTTATTTCCAAGACAGCATTTTTTAGCTCTTTCCTGTGTTCCCATTGCTGTTCCCTTTGCAGAACATTTCAAGGTTTCGGAGTCCATTAAATTGAAGATTTAATTGAGTTTATGTTGCCAATACATGGCTTAGCTTAGTATTATTTGTATGTCCATGTGCAAGTGTGCACATGCACGCTGCAAACTTGGAAAGGGACCCAAGGCTTGCTTAGGTGGAACTGGCCACACTTTGTGTTCAGTTGAAGTGTTCAAAGGCAAACCTAAAAAAAAAAAAAGATCTTTACATCTTTTACTCGAATTGGGCTGGCATGGAAAATCATGTTCATATTGTACTCATTTGTGGTCTGCTTCTCAGGAATTTTAACAGATGACAATTCAAAGATAAATTTGCTTTAAAAATAAATGATGAAAAATAACTGGCTTCCCGGCTCCTATTTCATAATCTCGAAAGTATGTTCAGATTTATATAATTAAAGTAGAAAATAGAAGTCTAAAAATGAGACCCGGTTTTGCATTAGAGCAGCCGGCATTTATAGGATTCTTCTTCCAATTCCTTTGTTTTCTGCTGTGGCACCAAACTCCACCACGAGTAGGGGAAACATGGAGTTCTGACCTGCTCAGGCTGTGATTGCTGCCACTGCCCATTAAAACATAAACGTGCTCACAACTGGGCAGGTGCTTTACTGAGCTAAAACCCAAAGTTGGGACACTTTGGAACAATTTTTTTCTACCTATTTATGAGTTGTGGCTTTTAGCACTTATTCCCTTCTTTGATAGAGATGAAAAAAAAAATAAGACTGATTTTCTTTCCTTCACACAGCAACAATTTGGAAGCTGAGAATGTTACTTTGTAACCCAGAAATAGTAAAAAGGGCCAAAACAGCTCAAATATGATCCTGAGGGAGGTGTAGAGTCTAAGGTGTGGCTGCAATCTTAGGATCAGCTGTATCTCTGTCTCTGGAGGGCAGCAAATTGCCTTGCTGGATGTGGAACTGAGCAGTAACCCAGCTCTGGGGTCTCCAGCACGGGAGGGACATGGAGCTGCTGGGACATCCAGAGGAGACCACCAGGGTGATCAGAGGGATGGAGCAGCTCTGCTGGGAGGAAAGGTTGGGAGAGTTGGGATTGTTCTGCCTGGAAAAGAGAAGCTTTGAGGTGATCTAAGGGTGGCCTTCCAGTGGCTGAAGGAGCCAACAGAAAAGATGAAGAGAGATGATTTACAAGAGAAAGCAGTGACAGGGCAAGGGGAGATGGCTTCACACTGACAGAGAGTAGGTTTAGATGGGATACTGGGAGGAAATTCTTCCCTGTGAGGGTGGGGAGGCCCTGGCAGAGATTGCCCAGAGAAGCTGTGGCTGCCCTGGGAGTCATCCCTGGAAGCATTCCAGGCCAGGTTGGAGCAGCCTGGGACAGTGGAAGGTGTCCCTGCCCATGGCAGGGGCTTGGAATGAGCTCAGCTTGCAGGTCTCTTCCGAATACAACCATTCTATGATTCTAAGAGCTACAAAATTCAGGGATGTCCCAAGAAATTAAAAAGATACCAAACAAATGAGCAAGTGAAATAACAAATACAGCAAGAGATCAGTTTGCAGAACCAAAAACTCTGGGGGTAAGTGATGTGGTGCAGTTTGTTGCTCCTCTGAGTGATGTTAATACAGTGAAACTCATACCTGAAAGGAAAAGCAAGCACAGTTTAAACAGAGAATCACTGAAAGAAGTAATGCAAAACCACAGTCAAATTTTACCCTGGATAGGCCTCAAGTAAAATCTAAATTTAGTCATTTGGCCTCTGCACTTTCACCAACTCTGAGGTGTTTGGGTGAAACATAAATTGGATATGAATTTGAAAAAACAACAGCTTGTGTCAATAGAGAAGTGGAAACAAACAACAATTTTATGTGGTAAAACCAACAGAAATAAAAGTGTTTATCCTTTTCAACCAATTTAAATTTTCAGGCTTCCAAATCCATTCAATGAAAATTTCAATAAAAGTGTCAGTTTTCAATAAAATTGTGGGATTGCCTCTTTCTCCTTTTCTGTAGGGCCTGCATAAACCCTGGGTGTTGACCATCCCTTTCTGCCTGTCCTTACACCCTCTTCCTGCTTTACCTTCAGAGTATTGCACCTCTCCCTCTTTATTGTCCATTGCTTCTTCAGCAATGCCACCCCTCGGGTGACATCCATCCTCTCCCTGCCACTCCTCCCCTCATCCATGCTTACATCATATCTGTTCCAAGGCCATCTCTTCCCATTTTTCCATATCTCTGACTTCCATGGTGGCAGTAAGAAATCAGCTTCCTGATGAATGGCTTGAGAGAGATGAACACGTATTAATTTATTGACACATCTCTTAAAATAATTGAGACCTGTTAAAATGAATGGAAATCTTGATACATGATATGAGTACAACATGATTGACTGGATCATCTACAGATCTAAGTCACCACTCATTCCTTGTCATGTTCAATATTGTGCCCAGTTTTTCACCAAATTATTTGAGTCAGGGTCCCTGTCTTCATGTGTGTTTTTAGAGGTTTTACTGCAATAGGATTCTGACATAAATTATAGTCTTGGGATTGCCAGCAATTTTGTTAATAAAAACAACAATAATAAAGCAAAACAATTCCTTGTGCTAGGCTAATCTTTTAAGCTGTAAAAGCCTGGATTGATTTCCGAGTACTAACTCATCTCTTGTGGATGAGAAGGATTGAGCAGCTTGCTGGACACCAAAAGTAAAAAAAACCTGAAATTGAAAACTCCTCATCCAGTCACCAAGCAGAGTGGAATTCCAGTACAGGGAATCACCAGATGGTGTGGGTTAGAAGGGACCATAAAGGTCATCTACTCCCCCTACAATCAAGGGGGACACCTTCCACTATCCCAGGGTGCTCCAAGCCCTGTCCAGCCTGGCCTTGGACACTTCCAGGGATGCAGGGGCAGCCACAGCTTCTCTGGGCACCCTGTGCCAGGGCCTCACCACCTTCACAGGGAAGAATTCTTTCCCAATATCCCATTTATCCCTCTCAACTTTTCCTCAGCAGAGGTGTTTCACCACTCTGAGCATCTCCTTGTCCCTCCTTGGAACCCTCTCCAGCAGATCCACGTCTTTCCTGTGCTGAGGACCCCAGAGCTGGACACAGCAGAACATTAAATTATAGTATTGAAATTCAAAAGGCCTTGTCAAATTGGAGAAAAGACTTAAAATTCCTATTTAATTAAAGACGAAAATATTTGGTTAATTTTTATGGTTAATTAGGAATAACCAGAGTGTTAAATGCAGAACTGGGGATGTTCTGTTAAGGCAACAGCTCTGTAGGAGAGTTCCAAAAACTGGCATCTTAAATGTTATGATACTGTAGAAAAAGTATGCATAACACCTGAGGAAGCCTATGGATACAAATGGAAATAGTATGGAATACTCTTCTGCATTCCTTGGTCTTGATAATACTTGATCCAACTGTAGTGCTATAAACAGTCATTAAATACCCAGGTCAAAAAAGATATGGAAAAATTGGAGACAGACTTAAAAGAGAAGAGTGGGAAAGATAAATATCTAGAAAATCAGAATTTCAAGGGAAAAAATAAAAGGTAGGGAATTAGAATTGTTTGCTCTATAAAAGAAGAGACTGGGGTAAAATACAAAAGGAATAAAAATGCAAACCAGAAAAAAAACCCTTCTGGCTATTTTCTTTGGTGAAATTTCAGGGAAAAATAAAAAAACAAGAAGTATTTGGTTATATGGAAAACACCCCTTGAAAATGAGAAACATTTTGTGCAATTTCATTAGGATTTACATCCTTTAATGTGAGATAGACTTAAAATCTATTTTTAACCAAAGAATCTTATTAAACTAAGAAGATTGCCTGGTTTACTACTTGTAGTTGTTTCAAGCAGTGGTGGCTGATGATGCTCTTTATAAACAATAGGGAATAAATTTAAACAAGCTAAAAGATGTTTAATGTAAAAAAACTGCAGCTTGAGAAAAAATATGTTGTTGTGGATTGCATATTTTACATGCAATTTATGCTGCAGTTTCTCTTCATTAACCACATCTCGCAGATTTTTCAAAGCACCAGCATGAATATTATTAACATGTGTTAAAAATGTGTTTAAAATAATGTATAAAGCTCTGTGTTTAAAGCAAAACTTTAGGTATAATGAACAAGGGTGTCTGTATTTTATATATTGGTTTGTGTGTGATATATAACCCAGAATGTGTGTGCACAAATGCACACATATATTGCTCGTGTTTTAATTAAACTGAACTAGACCTTAACAAGAACATCTAATTCATAATTCTCTCATCCTGTTCTATAGATTCTTATTATTTAAAGCAGATATAATCCATTCTGAAATGTGACATATAGAAATTACCAGCATCCCCTTTTGCTGTGTTCCTTTCCTTACCATTGGTTTCCTTTTACTACAGGAATAACTTGTAGCTTTCAGTTTTAATCTGCGCTACATCCCCGTTGTATGCATCTTCCAAAATTGCTTTTGCCAGACTGGTATTGATAGAAATCCATTGATAATGGCAGACACGAGTCTTGAAAATGACAAAACCCAAGAATCTGAAGTGTGAGCAACCAACAATACCTCTCATTTCTGGTCTTCATGCTTAATGCTGAGGCTGTGGAGGGTGAAGCTGCAGAAGGATTCTGGTTTAAGCAATCCTGGCTGATTCTTCAAGCCAAGACTTGGTCCTGCTGCCTGGAGAGTGCTGAATAGAGGAAGGCATTGCCAGTGGGTTCATGCTGTGCCAGAGTTCCTGGAGTCAACACAGGTTTGAGGACAGCAAAAGTATTAATTGGCCCTATCAACATTATTGTAAATTAGAATTTAATTCAGCGGGTTTATGCATCAACGTGGTCAGGTAACTCACCCAAACAAGAGAGGGTTTGTTAGTACCTACTGGGACATGGGACACGATTTGAAGACATGACAACTCTTTTTCCACCAAGATTTCCATGCCACACGCTGGAATTGCCTCCTGCCTATTGCACTGCCCTTCTGCCTGCTCCCTAAGCATTTATGGAAAAGACACGATCCGAGCCTCCCAGGCTTTCTGTAATACCCAAATGTATTTCACTGCCAAAGCAGAGATGAACCAAAGCTCCCACCAAATCATGAGCACAGCAGATGCATTTATCTTCCCCCACCTTGTTCAAGAACCTCAGATATCTTTGCTGCTGGTAAATGTCATTTCCATAGCTGTGTGTTTCTGCCCTTTACATCAGGCCATGTTAACCAACAAGGAGATAACTAGCTAAAAATAGTGAGTTTTCTCTCCTCTACCAGCAAGCAGTCAAGTCTCTGAGGTCGATATGCAACCCCAAATTCTCGGACTAAGAGTTAAGGCAGCCTTTCCCCAGGGAAAAGCTAACTTCATTTCTAAAACACATTTGATTTCCTTTTTCTAATCTCTCCATAGCCTTTTTACACTGCTGCGTGCTTTAATTTTGCTTTCAGTCAGAAGTTTAAAAACTTTAGCTTCTAATAACTGGAAAAAAATGGTTATTTAAAGATAACTGCAACTTGCTTAACATGCCAGACTATCATATGCTCGCTGCTTTGAAGCTGCAAATTAATGACGAGCAGGAACAGTGACTATCTTTCAGAGGAAACTGACCTCTTTCTAATGGCTCATCGCTAATGTCATCTGTCTGCTGCATCTCATTATGGGAATTTCACGGAGTAAGAAAGTATCTTAAGGCTGTGCACAAATAAAAAGGACCTTCTAGTATTGAGCACTTTGAAAATTTTTGATCTCTCAAAATACCTTCCTTAGATACTGGTTTCCCCTTTTGTGCATGGCACGCTGCTTATGTCATCTATTCTCTGTGACTAATTATGTTAATTTTGTGCCATAAAAGTAACTGAAGGCTGTTAAGGAATAAAAGCTTTTGAGTGGCCTTATTTCATAAACACCCCTTTTGAACAAGGCGCATTTAGTCATATTTGCAGTAACAGAAAGAGTCTTGTGCTAAAAATACAACAAAGGCTCTTGAATATGGCCATTTATTCCTACTTTATTAGGTAATTTATGAAAAGTATGAAGGGAAGCCTTTTTGTTACTATAATTTGCATAAAGCTGGTGCCCCATTAATGAGATAACTTCCTGCCTTTTGTGTACCACCAGCTGGAAATAGAAATATAGGAACTTTTCTGTCTCCCAATTACTTAACCTGCTGAGTTCAGAGTTGGAGAGTAAACAGGATTCATATCAGTCAAAGAAGTTGATTTCTGCTGCTCTATCTAAAATATTTTTATTTAATTAAGGAGCCAGTGAAAGTGAAACATTAAAAATACACTGAAAGTCCATCAGCTCCACGAGACCAAGGCTTTAGACCTGGCTTCAATTCTGCACCTGTCTTTTTGTGCTGTCAGTCACAATTAGTTGTGCTCCAGACTAGATCCATCACGAATCAAGGCAGGCATCTAAACCCGACAGTTTGAAGGGCTGTGGGTGCCAAAGGATGCAGATGGGTTCTAGACATCATTTAAAAATCACCTAGAAACTCAATTGGCATCCAGGGCCCAGACACTCTTGGAAATCCCATTAATTGCCTCTGGTGTTAATACTTCAGATATTGTGATTTCGACAGAAAACTCCCTGCTCCAGGAGGAACAACTGAGCATTTCCCAATGAGAAGAAAATTCCTCCTCTATACCACTGATCTGTGTGCCAAAAGTTCAGTCTGCCTTTGGATTGGCTCATATGGAGCAGTGATTCTTGTCACTCTGCTTAGAAACAGAGGTATTCACATTAGCATTTTTTTTTCATCAGTTTTCCAAGTTAATAGCATCATTTTGACTGCTGAATTAAAGGTATTGTTTATCAATTGTAGCATTTGTACATGAGGTGATAACTTAGCCATAAAATCAATGGACCAGCTCCCCTATTTAGATATTTTTACACTGTTTACTATCTCCAAATTTATTTCAAGTGGCTTAATTATAATTAGGGTAATGACAACTCCTTAAAAGTGTGCTGAAATATAGGCAGGATACAAAAAAAAAAATCTATGTATATAAAAGGAGTTTAAATTTCAGCTGCACAGCCTTTGTGTAGTTTGAGGTCAGTTTGTTGGAGCATTAAAAATTGTTCAGTGGTCAAATTGCTTGATTAGCCCTACCTGCCTAATTTGTTAAATCTGAATAAAAGGCATCCTCTGATGTGGAATAGAGCATGTGACAGGTTTGTACCCACTCTTTGGTTGTACTTTGGGAATTTCCCTGCTTTCCCATTGCAGGGAAGCTGCTCTCATCACCATTCAGCTCTAAAGGAGGAAAAGGCAATCAAAATCACCTTTCAGACAATCAAATGGATTCAGTCCCAGTTTAAAGAGTCCTTTGACACTCCCCTGAATATCTAAACAAATCACTGCAAACCCACATATCACCTCATCTAGTTAAAATATGGATATATTTAGAGTAGCTGCAATGGAGTTTCCACTGTCATTTTAACTATGAGCTAAACCACGACTGCTGACAGGCTAAAGGTTGTCACAGTCGAGGTCCTAATTACTCTACAAATTGCAGCCTGATGATAAGATCCATCTCCTCTTGCTTGAGGCACTGGGCTGGGGAGGAAAGTCTCCAGACTGGGGAGGAAAGTCTGCACGGGCTCCTTTCAGGGGCAGCAGAGACACACAGACCCCTCCAGACTGGGATTCACAACTCCAAATGGGCTGATTCAGTCTCAATTTAGAAGCCTTGAATACAGGCTTAGGAGGTACGAGCTGAGAATCCAATTATTTTTAGCCCAGTTTGCACTTAAAATAATGGTTTAAATTGTGTCTGAAGGGCTGTCTGAATTTGAATCTCCAAGTAGCTAATAATCACCTAATTTGCTGCACCAGTGCTGTGTTTCTACCTGTGGCAAACAGTGAAGCCCAAAATTTTTCCCAAACACCTTTCTGCCAGATTTTTCTCTGACACATTCGTGACTCTTGTTATTTTGTGCTGCCAGTTTGGTGCTAGAATGGGCTACTTTGCTAAAAGGCTGCATGAAAAAAACGCATTTAAAGAGCCTGATAAAGACCTGGGAGAAGATGAAGAGTTATAATTCCCAGTACAGGACATTTTGCTGGATTAATGTGGTTGTGGTGCAGCAGCTCAGGCAGGCTGGGAGCATTTAGAGAAGTCAACAGCGTTGATTCTTTCTTGTGTGTGAAATATTTTCAAGAAGAGAAGCCCTGCACTGCTGCAGAGAAGCCCATGGCATCAACCTCATGTGTCAGGAGAAGGGATTCCATGGGGACCTCTGGCCAGAAGAGCAGCAGCTTCTTAAATATCCAGAACACCCGGAAGAAGTGACTGTTTCCAAAACACCTACTATAAAATCACGTTGTAGGGTTACAGAATAACATAGGAAACA
Source organism: Aleadryas rufinucha (assembly GCA_013397815.1). NCBI lineage: Eukaryota > Metazoa > Chordata > Aves > Passeriformes > Aleadryas > Aleadryas rufinucha. Next base: position 69,915 of record VZTH01010884.1, read on the forward strand.
CAGAAATGGAGGTGAGTGGGAGCATCTCATGGGCAATACTGGAGTATGAAGTTTTTCTCTAGAGTGACATCAGCCAAAGTCACTTAAAAGCAGCATTTTCACTCCTGACAATGAATAAATAAATTATTAATTCAGAGGATTTTCTCTCTCCCCACTCTCAAACCTCAAGACTTGTTCTTTTTCCTGGGTGAAAAGTCTTTTTGACCCTCTCACAAGGCAAATTCCCTTTCATTTTTCTCCCAATTTTGGTCTGAGTCCTGCAAAGGGCTGCTCCATCCCCCAAGGGAGGAGACTTGTCCCTGGGAGGTGTCCCTGATGTCCTGAGAGCCTTTTTGTGCACCACCTTTGCTCCAGTCATCCCCCTGCACTCTTCAGGCTGGCTGCATCCATCGTCCCCTGGTCCTGCCCATGGATTTATCCAGCCAGAGAGGGAAAGGCCAGGGAAGGTGACATCAGGGAATGCAGGGTGCTCCTGCTCCTCTTCCTTTCCTCGTTGCCCACAGGTTCCAAACCTCAGCCAAGCACTTACCTGGGAGTTATTTTTGCACGTGGCTGGCCCAGAATGGTGCCAACCTCCCAGATCTTTCCCCAGCTGCATCACAGTCAAAGGTCAGCTGCTGTGGAGGGAAGGGAAAAAGAGAAAGAAATGCATCTTCATCTGCAGGAATGTAGGAATTTGCCTAGAAAGGCTTTGGGTGTTCAGTGTTTAAGATTCAGTGGAATATGAGTCTATATAAAACTTGAAATAAAAGCAGCCCATTGACCTATTTAATGGGACTAGTCATTAAAGCCACGAGAGCCAAGGAAAAAACAGCCTAATGAGGAATTAAAAAAATAAAAGAGGAATAAAAAAACCCACCCCTCTCCATGCCCACTAGCCCAGGGCTAGATTAATTAAAGTCAATGTAGAAATCTGCAAGAATCAAGAAATAAACAGTTAAATGTGTTATTTTTATCCCCATATTCCTGGCTGCTCATTCTCTGTGATTGGTTTAATTCTCAAATAAAGCAATAGCCTCTTGTTTGCTTTCTGTTCTCTGCCTAATTTGGATAAATATAAACTTTGCTAGGCAAACCCAGAAAATCAGTTGTTGCCCTGACTATGGAGCTCTGATGAAGATTGTTTTGCGATTCTGATAATTACGAATATTTATAGTACGTGGTTTCAGAGGGCAGCACTAATTGGACAACGGTTTCTGGACTCTCTTCTCAAAGCACTTAAATGATAAATCAGTCACCAAAGACAGATAATATAAATAAAGCGATAGACTGGCTTTCCCTCTCTCTTCCTTTCCTCTGATTTACAAAACAGTTCCAACGAGCTGTCTGTGGCCAGAAAGCCGGGCTTACACCGGGGTTAGAACGTTGTTATGTCTGTTTACAATGATTTGGGAGACTAGAGGGGAAAAGTTTGAATCAACAAATATTTTCTGCATTCCTACTGGCAACTCCAAGGCCGGTTTTCAGGGTGGGTTTTTTTTTTCCTCCCTTGTCTGTTACAAGTTATGATGTGTGGATGAAGGCTTTTTCCCATGCAGTAATGACTGTATACTGAGATTTCAAGGGGCTGTTCATGACAATCCCATTTTCTGTGTAATTTCATGGTTGTCTTCTTGAATGAAGATATTGGCTGCTCTGAAGCAGGAGGTCAGATGCTCCTGCTCCCTTTCAGTATTGTTCCGGAGTATGTTTCCTTTCAGCTGATGAAAAGTAATTCATCATTTACACCCTTGAATTCTGCCAGCGTTTTTTTGAACAACTTTTCTTTCCCCGTGGTACCTTGGGCCCATGAAAGAGATAAATAGGTTCAATACAACGCCGGGCCCCGGATCCTGGGAGCAGGTTCGGCCTTGGAGGCCCTCAGCTGCCCCTTTCTCATGATGGAGTTTGTCACCTTTCTACCTCGGGAAGTCAAATCCTGTCGACTCAGCCATCTCTCAGCCTCTCTGAAGTGGCTTTGGCACCCACTGGGGCATGTGAGCTTAAAATTGATTTTTTTTTAAGATCTGTCAAGTTCCCTTAAGGGAGCGGGCAGACAGCCGGCCCCAGGCCCGCACAAAGCGCTCGGTGTCCGGCGGGCGCCCGCGGAACTTCCCCGCCGGGGGCTCAGGGTCCCGGCTCCCCGCACCCCAGCGTTGCTGGGGAGCTGCCCCCCGACAGAGGAACCTTCCTGCCTCCTGCCCAGACCCTCACTTGTCCTTTTATTTCAGAAATAGAGGCAGCCAGGCTGGGTGGGGGGCCCTTTGGAAGCAGGGATGCTCCTGGCTTGGGCACGGCGCCAGGTGGGGACTGCTCACCTCTGCTCGGGACAGTGGGATCGTGTCCCCCGCATCCTGGGAATGCTCTGCACTGGGCAAATAATTCAGTGCAATGCCACACAAACCCTCAGAAATCAGCACTGGGCAAATAATTCATTGCAATGCCACACAAACCCTCAGAAATCAGTGTGGGACAGGTGGTCACCAGCAGGAGAAATTAGGATGCGAAGGGAATAAAGATTTTCAGCTGAAAAAGAAATATGTAGATACATAGATAAAGATAAAAATATAAAAATATATGATATCTATTCCATTTGCATGTGTTCATGTATTCATATATGTTCTTGTATATTCATATATATTAGTATAAATGTTTATAAAACACATAATATATACATTATATATACTATACACTATATATTATATATTATATACTATAAACTATATATTATATATACTATACACAATGTGCATATATAAAGTGCATATATAGTAAATATTATAGTATAAATTAAAGTGTATATTACAGAATATACAGTATTTGGTGTGTATATATAGTATACATATACTATATAGTATCTATATGTAGTATATATTATAATATATACTCTAGTANTACTATATTATTAGTATATATATATTCAGTATATAACAGTATAAATAGCTATTACACTACCTATATATAATACAATTTTAGATCATTAATACATATATATTTAGTGTATACCCCATTCTTTAAATGACTTAGGTGCTTGCAGCAAAAAGCATCTAAAGGCAGGACTGCTGATTGCAGGAAATGAAAACCCCTTTGCAGAGCGAGGCTTCAACTCCCAAAACTTTGGTTCCTGGTGGGCAGGGGGGCCAGAGGCTGCACCTCCCACACTGGGGCCATCCCACAGCCTTGCAGGTATCTCCATGAGCATTTCAGAACCCAAACAGGTAAAGAAATTAATTTTGATGGAAAGATGTCAGCAGATTTAATCACTGGAAAGCAAAGAAAATCTTGTTACAGCAACACCTCTGAAAGGGGCTCAGTCTAAGTAATAATTTCAGTGCAGGAATTCCAAGTTATTCCAAGGCCTGCATTTAAGCATTCTCAGACACAAAGAGCTTTAGCAATGTAACCCTTAATTTATTTTTTCAGTAACTCTCTCTTGTTTGGAGTAGTCTTTTAGAGGAGTGAATAATCTTTCAAGTTGATCAGTTCTTGTTGATTTTTCGCTCAGCACAGAGGTCTAAAATATGGAATATTCCCCGGGATAGCTTTTTATTTAAATACTGTACGGTTCCCTCCTCCCTTTGCTGCAAGGGTTTGTTAATTTAACAAAAGCATCCTGTGCATCCACATTATCAACACTCGTCTGAGTGGGCAAAAGGGTTGGTTAATCTGCTGCTGTCGTGACAGCAGGGGGAGCAAAAATCACTGTGTCAGGGGGAATTCACAATAATCCTGGCTATTAAAAACTCACTTCTGCAAAGAAATACACACTTTCTGGAGAAAGCAACCCGTGTATGCATTTGTTATCACCAGCCAAGCTAAAGCTGTAGGGTTACCCCAACCTTTGCTATGCAAACCTTTAGCAGAAGCAAACAGCAGCTAGAAGTAATTACAAGTTTGAAACAGAAGTCAGGAGAGAGCTGAGATATTTTTAACTCGTGAGGGGAGTGCTGGAGCTCCCTCTGGAAGGAAAAAGGGACAGGGAATATTTGCAGCTTGTCTTTTACTTTTATTTTAGCTGCACGCTGTGCTGCAGGGGAGGGAACTGCAGCCCAGCCTGTGCCAGGAGGCCTCTGGTGCTTCACCTCCAAAGATTTGAGGTTAGAAAGGGCACTGGTGGTGCCACAACTCTGACCCAAATACAGTCCCAGGAGAAAATGGTACGAGACTCAATCAGTTACATGATTAAGTTAATATTTATGTCCTGGAATATATCCACACTTCCTTCTGCTCACACTTTCCTTTCAGAGTTCTGGGCTTACCCTGATGGATTTTGTGGCTATGGCCATAAGCAATGCTACCCATAGGTCTGGTTTTCTTTGAAGTTTGATTGACTCTTGGAAACAAGACCGATATTTTTTTGCATCCCTTATTGCCAATCAGGCCACATTAAACGACTGTGAGCTGGATGTTGTGATATCTGTCGTGTTTGTCAGTTCCTCAGGTGAGGCTGCACGTGTTGCCACAGAAAGGAAAACACTCCTCCTTTGTTCAGCAGCTCTCCATCTGCCCAGCCATGCACCCATCTGCCTCTGTGTATTCACACGCAAAAATAAAACCTGCTGAACAAATCCGTGACGCCTTTGTCCACACTACAGTGATTTTTTGGATCTATTTTTCCTTTCAGTTTGCTGGAGTATATTCACAGGATATTATTATCATCTCAACCATTTTTTTTTTCCCCTGCAGTTAGCATTCAGCATTTTCTCTTTGCTTTTCTAATTAGCCTTTCAGTTTGCTTCTGCTTATTTTCTGTAGCCTTTCAACTGCTCCACCTTACCAGATTTGGTATTTTTTTTTCAACACCTTGTGCTTACTGCTTATCTTACTCTTTACTATACAACTCTACTTAGCCACATTGGGCATTGTTACCTTTATCCTTCTTTAGACTTAAACCAGGATGAATTTCAAATGTCCTCCAACTGTTTCTGAAATATATTCCAATTTTCTTCAGTAGATTTACCATACATTATAATAAAATCCTGATAAAAATTCCTTAGCACACTCTGCACTCCCTGAAAGTCAGCCTGCCATAAGGCTTGCATTGCTTTTTTTTTTGCTCCTCAACAAATACTTTAAATCAAATGATGTCAAGATCACTGGATCTTTCATACCTCTCCAGTTCAACACCCTTTATTACCCTTGGCTCAAACCCTTGAATTAATTCAAATAGTTTCTGAAAGACAATTCAATAAGGCCCACGAGGAACTGGAGGCAATCCTGCGTTGGCTTTAGAGACGTGAGTATTCCCTGCCTAGTTCCACCTTCTTGCAGTCAATAAAGGAGTAATTAAAAGCCATCCTATCAAAGTTCTGACGCTCTTGAAGGCCTCTCTCATCTGTAAGCAAAGACCTAAAAGTTCAAAGAAGCCTTCAGAAAGCCACCTGACTACCTTTATTGTGCCTAACTTTTATCAGCATTGACATTGCTATGTCAGCCAAAATACTCGCAGCATTTCCCTCTGAAGACACTCATCTCCCAGGAATACTGATAGGGCTCCTCCTCCATCTACCCTTCCTCTCCACAAACCCCAGCCCAGTATCTCAAAACCTCAATTTCTTGCCTCAACCATATCTATGCTATTCCAATAATATCATGCTTATCCTCGATACTCGTAGTTATCATTGATAAGTCTTTGATGTAATAAATCCTTGATATAGTATCATACTTATCCTTGCTATAAGATATAATCAAAAATGAAAGCAGAAACTTAAGATACAGAGTAAAATATATTACTTGCCAATTTTCCACAGTAACTTTTCATCATTACTCCAAAATTACTTTTTAATGCAAAGAGTAGTTCCAATCACATAGAGGCCCACATGATTCAGATACTATCATAATCACAATTAGATTACATTACTGCAATCAGGAATGGAGATCATTAAGAGAAAGAATATAAATTGCTTTAGTTTTACAAGTACTGAGCTAGCAAAATTATAATTAATCTCCATTTATAATCTTTTCTTTCATAGAACTGCAAAGCATGCTACTTTTTTTAGGCCATCAATACAAATTAGAACTAAGTAATAAAGCCCTAACTACTACTACTGTGCAGTTCTCAATCGTAGAAACTTTCACATTACACAGAGAAGGCTTTTCATGCAAACAGTGCCCTCAGCACAGAGGGGTTTTCAGTGCAATAAGTCCAGCCATTTCTACAGTCAGTTTGCTGTTTATAACACAAAATGCAATCAAAACTGTCTATCCCTCCTTGGAAAAAAAATGGATATGAAGTCTGCTTCTGAAATTGGATGATACGTTTTGTGAGAGATGAGACAATAATGACTTAGCAGAGGCAAAAAAAAAAAAAAAAAAGGGACAAATACCAGATTTCACAAGTTTTCAGAATTTCCACTAAAAAACAAATCTGCAATGCTGTCAGGAGCTGTGAGATGGCAGGCGAGGCCTCATCTAACTCCAGTACATGCAGCCACATGGAATATACACTGCTCTGAGTGGAATTTTTAAGCTTGCCATGTAAGTTTTTTCCTTCATTTTAATTCTCCATTTTGAGAAAAAAGAACAGCAAACTCAGCAGCAGTATTGACCACGCACTAAATATTCTTCTAGACCCAAACTTTACCCTCCCTGACCAATAAGAAAAAAATTACATGGAAGAAAAAAAATCAAAAAAGTAAAATCAAAAGCGGCCCATTTTTAAATGCATAAGTAACTTTATCTCTTGGTTTTACACAGACAGAGCAAACCAACCTAAAATAATTGTTGGGGTTTTCCTGCTTAAATGATCATCCCAGAGAGAACTTGCCTTGTGCTGTCTGTATGGCAAAGGAATGAGTTTTAAATCCAAGTGAAACGAATCTGCAGGAGCACTATGGATTCCCTTCAGTTTTCCAGCTCTCAGGAGTTAAGTTCTGAGGCAGCAACTGCAGGAGAAACTACAAAACAAAGAGATTCATAGAACCATAGAAAAACAGAATGGTTTGGGTTGGGAATGGTTTCGGTTGCTCCAAGCCCCATCCAGCCTGGCCTTGGACACTTCCAGGGATCCAGGGGCAGCCCCAGCTTCTCTGGGCACCCTGTGCCAGGGCCTGCCCACCCTCACAGGGAAGGATTCCTCCTGACTGAAGGGAAATTTGTACGACTGGGGATGTGCAAACCAACTTGAAACCACGTTGACCTGTTCAAACACCCTCTTCCTTCATCTGCTGCAGATAAACAGCATCCAGGATGACTTGGAGAAGCCATGTGGAAAATCAGTGATGGAAGTCCACTTTCTACGGGGAAAGGGCCACTGGAATGCTTTAGTTCTCTAGGATCCAGGGTTGCCTGCTTCCAGGGAATGCCCAGCACGGGATAAAGCCCAATGAGTGATGGCTTTGGATCTGTATGATTTGTGGACTTCCCCAATACCAAAAACCTGGAAAAAGCTAGAAAATTTCCAGAAAAAAAACCCCTACCATGGTTTGCTGTTTACATTAACCCACGATCAGTTACGAATCCCAGCTCCATCCCACCCAGGCCTCATCCAAACCGCCAATGAGATGATCAATAAGGCTGAAAACCAACTTTTATACTACATAAGCTGCAACCAGGCAGTTTGTACATTACTTTAAAAACTTGCACTCGTAACAGCAGCTTATTCTCATCTAATCTGAATCTTTTAGTACTTTAATTCTGTGCATCCCATCCTCAGGACCCAATGTTTTATTGAACGCAACCTCCTCGCTCCGCTGCTTCCTCAGACAACGGAGCACTTACTTCCTTTGAACTGGTTTCACTCAAACCCCTTGGCTTCTGGAGTCTGCTTTCCTTGCTCCTGCTCATCAATAATTGCTGAGTGCAGCCTCTTAAAGTGTTAATACATATAAGTTACAATATAAAAGCTCATTTCCAGTCTTCCTCAGCAGTTGCTGCAGTTCAGGTGGGGAGCAGCACACACACTGTCTCGTTTCTGTAATGATTTTCTCCCGTGCAAGCAATTAGGAGCTGTTCTGTGTGACAAGTGCCAGGCACAGATGTCCCCTGGGACATGGTCCCCACAGCTGCCTGGGACCAGGTCAGCAGCTTCTCACAGAGAGCTCACTTTCCCCCCACCAAGTTCAGTTTTCCAGGCTTAAGCCTGTCTGAACAAAGGCAGTTTTGGATGACAATCTTGGATGTAGGCCTTTAAAATCTTTGTACACTCTATTTCAGATATGCAAATGCTCTTTTGGATATGGCTCTTGATCAAGTTTTCATGAACATCCACATTCCTCTGCTGAAAAGCGTGTGAAATCAGTCATCTACCAGACTCATGCAGAAATTGCTTGATTTCAGTTTCCTTGTCTGCCTTTTCTATATGCCTGAAATTGTCTTTATCATCTCTGTCTATGCACTATTTATATTAAAATGTTTTTCTTATCTCCTGTAACCAATTCAGTTTGGGTCAACATTAAAACCTTTCCACTCACTTCAAAGAGAGCCAAAAGAATGCAAGAGAAATCTGAGGAGAAAACTATGAGCATTTGTAGCATCCAGGAAGCAGAAAAAAGCCAACATTTTTGCTGATGTTTTTTAGTTAAAAAGTTAAGGGTATGCAGTAGCATATTAATTAAATGAGCAAAAAAATATTTAATCTAATAAGATGCCACAGATCTGGAACTGGGAAAACTCTTAATGAACATTAAAATGTAATTCACATGCTTATGTTAAAACAGCTGAGGGGATACACACGTTAGAGGAGTTTCTGCTTTTGGTTTGTGGGCTGTTGGTGGTTGGTTTGTTGTTTTTTTTTTTTCAAACCTGCCAGCAAAAGAACACGATCTCAGTGATATGTCAGAGATAAAGTTGAAGCACCAGAATGCCCATGGCAAATTCAGGGAACAAAGACTCACTCATACAGAATAAGAATGAGTGGTTATGTACAGCATGCTATTAACTCAAGGTGTTTCTGGAAACACGAGCCCTCAACGTCAGACAAATACGTTGATTTTCTTACACCCATGAGTTTTCTGCCTGGTGTGGTGGAAAAGGAGATTTGGAGCTACTGTTTGGTGGACATATTGCTGGAAAACAGATAAAGAGAATAGAGTTCCAAAATTATCCTGGGTGTAAGAAGGAAAGAGCCACTGTCATAAAAATTAGGATTCTTCCTGAGGCAGAAGGAGAACTTTCCAGCTGCAGCACAGACCCATGTGTAGGTCAGGCAAATACATGGAGTAGGCAACCTGCTTTCAGGTGAGATGCCACAGTGAAATAAATCTCCTTTTGTGAGGAAAACCATTGAAGAGACAGATATGAAATCAGCGTGGTGCTCACTATTATTCACACCGAAAACAGTAGGGAGGGGGTGGTGTTTGCTTCTCTCTGTGTGTCTTTTTTAGGATAGGTCCAGTTCTTGTAGGATCTGGTGCAGAACAGACAGCAGGAAGCTCTGTGGGGACAGCACAGGGAGAGCTGGACCACTCCGGCACCTTGCTGAGGGAGGGGAAAAACAATGCAGTGATTACACAGAAGATGTGTCAGCGAGCAGTGTCTGTGGCATTAGCTCCACTAATCCTCTCCCTAAGTCGGACTTGTCTTGTGATGGACAAATTATCCAGCTTAGTGAGGTGTCTGGGGTGGTGATAGAGTCTCAGCCCTTCTGTTCCCTCGCTTCTCAGAGACCTCCTTTCAGCTCATGAGAGCACTCAAACACCCCCCCTCTGCAGAGCACTGTACACGGGGTGGAGGTCTCACAGTCCTTACTCTCTGCCCTTGTGGGGAGGAAAAGAAAAGGAAAAACAGAAGTATTTCCTCAAAAAGTTAGCAATCTGTCCAAGTGGAAGTGGAGGTTTGAATGGGCACAATCTTCAAATGAATATGTTCCAGGCACCTAAACTAAATGTGTGGTCGATATTCCCATTCCCACCATACAGGGTGGGGGAAAAAAGCCCTCAATCCCACATCAAAAGACAATAAGAGGAGCCAGTGTAGGACTGAGACAAATCCTAATTTCCCAGTTTCCAAAGATTATGCTTTACCAGTTCTCACACTGGACTTCCCAACTACACAGTGCTTCATAAACACTGAGTTGCAAACTCTTAGTAAACTACTCTGGGAAACACCACCCTCAGTACAGTGATTGCTCATAAAAGTGTGTCCTGAGTGCTCCCTGCACAGCTATAATTTGTTTTATTTTTAATTTATTAAAGTTACAAAAGATTGAAAATAGTTGGGTAATGTAGGTAAAGAGATAAAAACAATTACATTCACTTTATGTGAATAAGGTAAAAATATTTGTGGGTTTTTTTAAAGTCAAAGTAACAAAATTTCGTGGCAGCTTACCAGAGTTGAGGGTTTACCATCAACACATGCTTAAATTAGAGTTATGTTTTCTTAAAAATATACAAATTTTTGAGTGGGAATTAATTTAGGGAGCCCTGTAGTCTGTACAGTGTGGGTCAAACTCTATCTCTGCAATGGCTCCTTCTGACCTTCTGAATTAGATTAATAAATGGTTTAGTGACCAAAACACTATCTTAAAAAATTCAAAATACTCTCTCCAAAAGCATAGATTTCAATACCAGGAGGGTTCAGCCAGTTCTTTATCATTCAGATGTAGATAAATTGAGTCCTTGCACTTTTCTCCCTATCTCTCTCTCATAAAATCTAAGTTCTGTCTGTTCTACGTAGATATTCATGACATTTTCTCACAAGAGCTGTGATTTACTCCAATGTCTTCAGCCAAAAATATTTCTTCTCCCCTCTGTTCTGTGTTATGTGCTTGACTAAAATTAAGTGGAAATAAGTAGGATGGTAGTGGGAAAACAGCAACAGAAAGGCCAATATTGCCAAATAAATACAGTTTTCCATCTATTTTTTTAAAGAACTGAAAGTAATATCTTTTGCTCAAAAAATCTTGAAAATGTAAAAATCAGAAACGTGTTATACCAATAAGAGAATTTTTTTATGGGGAAAAAGATTCAGAGATATTTTACCCTATAATTTCAGGAAAATCAGATGAAAAGCCAGAAGAGATGAAGGAATGGGAATCATACTTTGGAATGAAAGTTTTCTGAATTCAGAATTCCTGCTGCCCATGGAATGTGAGTTCACCAAAAATGGCCTGACCTGTAACAGGAGAAAAGCAATGTATTGTATCTGCTGTATACACAGTATATATCATCAGGTATTTTGGATATCTACCCTTCTTAATTAAGTTATGACAATACTTTTGTTGTTAAAAATAAAATCTATAATCACTCCTGTAAGAAAATTATTTGGATTATTTTTCTTTACCTAAGGAATATATTGCATACTAGTGAATAATATAATGCAAGAGAAGCTATGTCCCAAAATAAAATGACATTTGAAAGAGAAAGTGTAGGTGTGTATTTTCCAGGGGGAAAATTATTAAAGCATCAAGGTTTCTGGCAAGGATGGCAAGAGACTAATTCCAAATAAACTGAAAATGGGTTTATTTTGTTCATTGATCCTGAAGGTAAAATTTAGTCATTTTAAAGAATAAATAATTGGTTACTTTTTGCATAAATTCACTAAATAAATAAAAAAATGAGAAAAATGACAGAACATTGTGACATTTTAGAAGTGAAGCTCCACAAATGAAATAGAAGCAATTAGCTGAAAATCGATTCAATTTTCCTCCAGGTCTAGGGCTGAGGTACAGGTCAGAAATGTAGCTGTGTAAATAAAGTTTTAAATACCCAATAAAAACAGCCATTCTGGAAAAGAGGAGAGGAGTCTTATTTATGCCTTAATTAAAATCTGATAATGCAGGAAAAAAAAAAAAAAGCCAACTTTGGGACTGGTGCAATGACCTGAAAATGGGTCCTGTCTCCATGAAGAAGATCTATTGTGTCCCAGGAGAGCATCTGAGGATGGGGCAGCTGAGATTTCTGCTTCCTGCTGTTGTGTGTCCCATGAATGCAGGGGTCATCGAGGGGTTAGTGAATCCCTTGGGAGCTGAAATGGTGGGAATCTGCCAGTTGAACTCTTCCTGGTTGTCCTACACCGGAGCACAGCCCTTCAGCTTTCCTGCTAGACCCTCCTCATGAAACATCCTCCTCCCAAAACCACCACAGCTTTCTTGCAGGAGATTTTTCTGCAGCTGAAATTTCCATCAGGGTCAATTTTGCCCATAACTCTTCGCAAGAGAATTATTTATGTGTTGTTTAGGAAGTATTGTGTGGGCTGATATCCTGGAGAAGTTTGGCATCTCCTGGTAGCAAACTTCGTGTGACTGGATAGGGGTGTCCCCTTCATAAAGCAGTCTGTAAACTAAAGATAGTTGGTAATCTCTTGCAGCAGTTTGGGTGAAATTATTTCAAATTACTTTCACTCGTCTGTCAAACTTGCTATAGGCTTGCAGAAATATTTCACCTTGTGAAACATTTGTGCTTTTTTAGAAGTATAATTTACTTAAGTATAATATACTTAATTAAGTATAATTTCAGCAGTTCAGTATAAAATATTCACTGACAAGTATCTTTGTTGATATCCAAAATGCGGAGGAATGTCCTCTGCATTTTGGATATCAACATATCTTTAGCTAAACTTAACAATGGTTGTGTGTGTGTATATGTATATATATATATATAAACTGTGTATCTATGAGCTGTAACCCAACTCGTGGCTACCACTGAAACTATTTCATAGAATCATAAAATTCCAGACTGGTTTGGGTTGAAAGGGACCTTAAAGCCCATCTCATTCCACTCCCTGCCATGGCCAGGGACACCTTCCACTGTCCCAGGGTGCTCCAAGCCCCGTCCAGCCTGGCCTTGGACACTTCCAGGGATGCAGGGGCAGCCACAGCTTCTCTGGGCAGATTCTAAAACCAGGTTTAAATTCTCAAAGTTTCAGAATTAACCAGTGTTAACCATAACCAGTACACAATCATGGGTAATGTCTTCGGGTAAAGGAGAGAATGTGCTTTCATGAGAACTCTTGGGGCTTCATTCAGGATCTGAATAAGACGAGGGATAAACCTGAACTTTCTGTATCTCTACAAGAAGGAAGAAATTTTGCTTTTTAGAGCTTCTTTGGTCACTCTTAGTGGAAAAGGAATGAATGGCAAGGAAGGGAACTGTTTCACCCAGAAAGATGTGGTAGCAATTTTCAGAAATGATGAAGGGTATCTGTGGTGCCGCTGGGGTGACTTCTTGATGCTTCTTACGAATATAAGAGAAAATGAAATTGCAGATAGAAAGAAAGGTAAGGTAAGGGGTCAGGGAAAACTTCTGGGCTGTCAGGAGAGTTCCCAACTGAAATAATATTATGAGGAAGTTAGGAAATCTCTGTTACTGCTGGCGTTTAAAAAGAATTAAGCAAACATCTGTTGAGACCGACATAGGTACTGTTGATCTTACCTGGAGGCAGGGGTGCATTGGGTGACCTCTCTTTTGCTGTATCCTCTTTGATTGCTGAGCCACGTCTTTCTTCTCCACCTCCTTGATGTCTTTCCTTATGCTACCAGACAGGAATGTTCACTAATCAATTCGATCCCTACAGTTAATGCCTTTTCTTTATGTAGGCAGTTGGCTTGAGGAATCAACTGCAGCCTTAATCAAAACAAATTCTTAATAAAAACACTCAGCATATGTGAATCACTCCTCACTCACTGCTATGGAGTTGTGGTGTAGGATGGACTGGAGCCACAAACAGCACTTGGAATAAAAAGAAAACAACTCACAGCACAACTTACAGCACCACTTATGAAACCACTTCTGTCTTTCAAGACAGCTTTGCATCATTTTCGAAAGAAACAGGTACAGATGCTCTCAATCTAAAGAGATCAAGTTTCTTTTGCTCATTGTTTTCATCAAAAATGAAAGAACATCACAGTTGCATAGTTTTTATTACTTACAAAGATATATTTTTCAGCCCTAAGGATTAGCAGCAGATATTTATTTCTGCTCTTTTCATTTTCTACCTTTCCTGTCTTCAAAATCACCAAGTACTTTTTAGCAATGTTTATATTTTGCTGGAGCACACTGGTGCCATATAGAATATTTTGCAGTGTTTTCTTCAAGGTTTGAATATCAAACTTTCTTACAGGTGGATAAAACATTCTTTCCTAGACATTCTTGACATTAAAAATAGGTTTATTATATAATGGAGAATGAACTTAGAAAGTTCAATTTTCATTTGGAAAGGCCAAGAGACCTGAAATAATATTTTTATAGATCATATAACATTAATTTAAATTAAGTCATTTGCCCCAAGAAAAAATGTACCTGTGTAAATGGAGTTCAGGGGTTCTTAGATAAATATAAAGGATTAGGAATTTTTTGTTTGCATTTTTATTTATTTTCTTTCTTTTTGGAAAGCATTTCTATTTCCCTGCTGGGCTCAGACAACACATAAATATTTTCTTTCCTTCACCATCCAATGTCTACACAGAGGGAAGAACAGAAACTTTATCAGCATTTGCTTTTATCTCGCTGCCCTTTTTGCTCTAGACACATTTTTGCCAAGTTAATAACTCAATAACCGTAACTGGTAACTCAATAATAATCACATTTGATAGTGCATTATGTAGTAGGTTTTCATTTGTCAATCTTAAAACACTTCTCCAAGGAAGCCAAGTCTTGCACCGTGTGATCCTACCGAGATACAGACTCCTGATGTAACTTGCTCAAGGGCAGACAGCAGGACAGGGTCACAATGGGAGCAGAGCTGACATTTCCTTCAGCTTTCCTTCAGTCTGACACCCCCGGGCCTTTTTGCCTCATCACTCAGCCCCCATGTTGTATAATTTGGTTATATCATTCCTATTTATACATTCACTTACTCTTTTCAGGATAAAAATGCCCAGCTGACGTCAGTCATTAGCAATGTGGGATATTAGGAATGTGTTACTGCTGAAGGTGGTGAAGGGTCTGGAGGGTGAATCCCGTGAGGAGCAGCTGAGGGAGCTGGGGGGGCTCAGCCTGGAGAAAAGGAGGCGCAAGGGGGACCTCCACAACTCCCTGACAGGAGGGGGCAGCCAGGGGGGATTGGGCTCTGCTCCAGGGAACAGGGACAGGGGGAGAGGGAAGGGCCTCAAGAGAGGCTCAGGATGGACATAAGCAGGAATTTCTCCATGGAAAGGGTGGTCAGGCCTTGGCAGGGGCTGCCCAGGGAGGTTTGGAGTCCCCATCCCTGGAGGTGTCCAAGGAAGGCCTGGACATGGCACTCAGTGCCCGAGGTGGGCAGTGGGCACAGCTTGGACTCAACGATCTTGGAGGCCTTTTCCAACCTCCGTGATCCAGAGTTTATCTATTCTATCTCCACAACGACAGAAAATGAAAATCAGAATAGGCCACAAACATCACTTTTAATACAGACAACTTCCAGCTCTGTTTGTGCATAACAAAAGTATCCTCATTATTTATGTCCTTACTAGAGGCTATTTAAATGCAAAATACCTACCTTGCTTTCAGGTTGCTACGCTATTACTCACTGGGTAGGAAGCCTGCATCAAGGAATCATGTAGGGATTTTACTTCCTATATTTTACACTAAATTAACTACCTATTTTCCTGAGTAATAATAGGCTGCCCTAACAGTAATAATGCATTCAAATATCAAACCAGTTTGAAGTACATGTACATACACACCATCTCCTAGTACTGCACTCAAAAAATGCACACCCTTGTAAAAAAAATTTGGAAGAAATTGTATAGGTCCACAAGACAAGTTTCTGTACTAGAACATGTAGTAAAGATGTGCCAAATTCAGGAGATAATATCTGGACAGCATTTAAATCAGAGCAAAAGGGCGCCTATTAACTTCCATGGGACACAGAATTTACCCAAATCTATAAATTAGCTCAAAAGAATGAATTGGTTTCTTCCTATTAATACCCAACTTTACTCTGTAAACTTTGAGAAAAAAAAAATCTGATTTCATAAAAATATTCCAGCAATTTGATCCTTCAAGATATTAGCATACTTTTAAAATGCAAAACCAGAGTTAAATGTTTTTAAAGCCAGCTCTTTAGTGCTTCTCTTCAAATAAAATCACTGGTTTAGTTGCTGAACTGGAGTTTAGAATCAAATTTTTTAAAAACGTTGCACAAAGGAAAAAATAGCTGGTTAATGAACAGCTTTATATATAATTTTCTGTAGAATATTAGCATTTCGGGCAACATCCAAACGTGAGCTCCCTTTGTAGAGCAGATATGTTGCAGAGATATTCACTGCTGCTTAAGTAATCTCATATTCAAACTACAACACAAGGCAGTGTTTAATGTTCCAGAGCTTCAAATGATGGAAGAGAGGGGTCTTGAACCAGTTGTGCTGACTGGAATATGGCATTAAATCAGTTGTGAGAAATCCAGTGCAGACTATTTAAACTTCATCTTGAAGGACTTCTTTTAAAAATTAGCTAAAAAAAAAAAAAAAGGAA
>VZTH01010884.1:86285-106285 GCA_013397815.1 Aleadryas rufinucha
ATTTAAAAAAAAAAAAAAAAGGAAAAAGCACTACTCAGATGCTGATTCTGCAATCCAAGGTACAACTTAAATGTGAGAATTGGTACTCACTTTCTGCTAAGGATTTCTGTTTGGCATGTCTGACTGGGATGTGCCCAGCACAATATTTCCTGATTATCCATGTTTCTGGTGCAATTCCTGTAAAACGCTCTTTTATTTAATGGAAATATTTTGATTTTGCATCTGACACGCACATGATTTCTTAGTTACCACCAGTTAATGTGTATGATGGAGGAGTAAAGTTTAGGATTAATTGCCTACCATATTTCACGACAGGAACAAAAATAAGTTGTGTTAAAGTTTCATAAACACAAAAATATACCTTGAAACTAAGTGAAACAGTGCAGGCAATGTTTTGTTCTTTGATGGTAAAAAAACTAAGTTTCCTTAAAGTAAATTAACAATGAAAAACAAAAATCAAGCAAACAAACAAACAAAAAATCCCCAAGCTACTGGATTGGTTTTGGATTGCCTGTGGTCTGCAATTTCATGTGCAAAGTTGGAATCCAGAGGGAATCTCAAGCCTTCGTACATAAACTTTGTAATGGAAATGCTGTCAAATGCTTAAGTACAACAAGGCAAATGGCACAGCTCTAACATGTTAAAAAAATATGAAAATGCTCTGAACCCAGGGTGAAGGCGAGCTGTCTTGACACTGAACATAGAAAGGTAAATGATTGGAACTTTAATTACTTTGATCCGTCATGCCTTGTAGCTATATGTCAGCTAAGCCAACAAAACTGACACAGAACAAAGGCCATGACTGTTTCAACATCTTAACTCATTTCTTATGGTTGATTAATAAGTCTATTGAATGAAACATGTGATGAGAATGGAGAAAAACATCAAGTGTGTGTTTATGCACACACACACACAAATCCCATGTGTGGGGTTGTACGTCAGGGGGTGTTGGAGGCTGGGGCAAGGTGGGGATTGGCCTCTCCTCCCACCCATTCACCAGAACAAGGTGAAANAAATCCCATGTGGGGTTGTACGTCAGGGGATGTTGGAGGTTGGGGCAAGGTGGGGATTGGCCTCTCCTCCCACCCATTCACCAGAACAAGGTGAAATGACCTCGAGATGAACCAGAGGAGGCTCAGGTTGGTCATGAGGAAAAAAGTTTTTCAGTGAAAGAGTGGTTGAGCACTGGCACAGGCTGCCAAGGGAAGTGGTGGAGCCACCATCCCTGGAAGTGTTCAAGAAACAACTGGACATGGCACTTTGGGATATGGTTTAGTAGGTGTGGGGTTGTTCAGCTGAAGGTTGGACTTGGTGATCCTGGAGGTGTTTTCCAACCTCGACGATTCCATGCTGTGTTGTTTCAGACTGTGGAGGAGCAGGCAGCTCTTACCATGAGTGTTTTTCCTGGGAATGAAGGTCCATGAGCCATCCAAGGGGACCCTTTTGTGGGATGTCATCCTTCTCTAGGATATTCCTATGTTTCCATGAACCCACCTGCAGTAACTTCTGGAATATCTCTGATTCCTTGGTCTCTCATTAGTTATGGATTAGCCTCAATTCTTGATAGACTGAAAGTGACCACCAGTGGTTTCTTTGAAAATAAGAGAGCCCCAAAAGCCAGAGGAGAGCCTGTACTGATATAAACACACTTTTCACAGGGATCTTGTATCCTAGTCCACTGTCTCCTTCCCTTTCCAAACCCCATCCTCTCTCTGAGTCCCTGACAGCACTTCAGTCGTCTCGCACAGAAATCCAACGGGACAGCTCATGTTTACGATTCGTACTACAGTGATGTCTTTCATTCCTGAAGGATGCTGCTGATCTGCCAGAATGAGGCAACCACGAACTTCTGACCCAACCCTGGATATAAAGCTTTCACTTTAATTTCCTCTTCGCGCAAACTTTTCGGTCCAGTGCTGATTTCAGGGGTGCTCCTATGGCTCTACTCGTATGCTCGATGTTAATAAATGTAGTGTCCAAAATTATGACCTAATGGACACAGTTGTGATGAGCCAGAATTTGGCCCCTGTAGCAAAACATAAAGCCAATCATGGTATTTATAACAGAGAGCATGAAAACATTTGTTCTGATCAAAAACTTTGGGAGGTGTAGCAGAGACTGATTTCTGAATTCGATTTATATTTGAATCCAAGCATGAATTCAAACAGTAAGTGCTACTTTTTCCAGCTTAGAGAAGGAAAATGGGGTTTTATTAAGTCAAACATTTAACTTGAATCTTGAGAACAGTGTCCTCTAACTAAATAGAACAAGCATATGTTGAAAAATTATAAAAAAAAAAAAAAAGGAAAAGCAAAATCAGGAATGAAATAACCCCCAGTTAATGAAAATGACTGCTGGAGTCTTGCCCTCTCTGTACCATCCCTTTCTCCACAGCTGGCCTGCACTGGCTGGCTGGATCCACTTTTTGTCATGGCATTTGACAAATTTTAGTTAAAGACCCCTTGTACATGATTGGATACTGGTGTTTTATATTCTCCCATGTCCCCAAACCTTATTGACTGCAGTCCACTCAACTCTAACACAGGGAAAATGTAATTTTCCATGGTTTTCTATAAAGTAAAATGTCGGATAGCTTTACAAGCTTTGCTTTCACAAATCTCATAGAAAATCTGATGGGTTTATTGCACATTAGAGATTGAGAATGGAGGTATAGGGTGCCTATTTTTTGGCACAGAAATTCAAGATGTTTTGAGAAACAACCCACTCTGCCTATATCCAGTAGCAGACCTTCACCCAGCCTGTGTTACCACCACTCCATAAATTTCACAGACTCTTCCAGGCCTTCAGAAATGCAGTCTGGAGAAGAGAAGGTGGATTCAAGAATATTGGTGCAATTTCTTCCAAATATTCTGTCCTTACTTGGAAGGATTTGAAGAAACAGTGACAAGGGGAGACAGAGGAGACATAAGCTTAGTCCTTCCACGTTATACAGTGAATAATAAGAACAGAGCATTGTTTGCAAAAATCATTCCTGAACGGAAAAGGAGGCTAATTCAAAATTAATTTCATTTATAATAAATACCTCCACCAGCATTTTTATAAATAAAACACCAGGAGCTATTGTTCTACTATGTATTTACAAGAAACAAGCAATTCTAAGAAACAGTAGAAGGACATCCCAGTCCTCAGAAAGTTTAGGACTGACGAATCCTAAGGCACCACCCACCTTGTCAGAGTCATTGTGAGCTCATCTTGCTTCAAACTCAGTCAACATATGTTTTGCTATTTACCTTGATAAGTGGAGAATCAAGCCCAAATTTCTGTCGTTGCTCCCACAGGCATCTCTCTTTTCTCCCTTCGATGACTTTTTAAAGTTCCCAGAGCATGAAACATCACTTTGATGCTGCATCACATCCAGTTAGGAAGCTCTGGCATGTAGTGTTATGTTTAAACCAACATGCAAATGTAATCAGGACTGACACGTCGTCCCGATAAAGCAGTCACTCAGCTCTGAGGAACCCGAACAGACAGCTTATAAAACAGAGATTCTGACAGCCACAGGTTTGGGCCTTTGGAAATTAATCTCTAAGTCAAACTTAAAGAAAGTTTGAGAAGGATTTTAAAGATGTTCCATGCCGGTCAGTGTTTAAGAGGCATTTGGATAATGCCCTTAATAATATGCCTTAACTCTCGGGCAGCTCTGAAGGGGTCAGGCAGCTGAACTAGATTATAATTTTAGGTCCCTTCTGATTAAAATTCCATTATATTCTATTCTAAAATCTCAGTCTTTAAAACATTCCCTCAGGGCTCTTGAGCTGGCCATGGAGATCTGAAGGAGAAGGCCCACAGCTGACATGTTGCCACTGGAGCATTTAAGCTGCTGTGAAAGCTGAACTCCCCGATCAAGTAACAAGCTCTAGGACAAGACTAAATGGCATCAGGTTGCACCACGAGAGGTTTAAATTGGATATTAGGGAAATTTTTTTCACCAAAAGGGTTGTCAAGTCCTGGTACAGCTGCCCAGGGCAGTGGTGGAGTTCCCATCCCTGGAGTTATTAAAGATATGCAGATGTGGCACTTGGGGACACGGGTCAGTGGCGGCCTTGGCAGTGCTGGGGGAACAGTTGGACTTGATCTTACAGGGTTTTTTCCAATCCAAACAATTCTGTAATTCTATGGACATGCAGCTCTGAGGCTTTCCTGCATCATCTCTGCAACACCAGCAGGCTCAGTCAAACATTCCCAAGCTACCGAACCCAAGAACAGGAGGGGGAGGAAAGTGGGATTTTTCTCACCTCTTTTCCAGCTAATTCTTGTTAATACTTATTGAGAAGGCCATATTGTGCTAACATCCTTTGAGAAAAGCCCTTGCCATGTCCTACTCACTGGCCAAGAAGATTATGAGTCCTATCAGGGTGGGAAGACCTTCTCCCCTATCCCTGTCTTGTATGACTCCCCCAAATAGGGCTCTACATGCTTTGTTAAAACAAACCTCACATGCTGATAGTTGTTCTCTGCCTCAACCCTCTGGATCTGGGTTAAGGACACCAGATCCCAGTGGAGGGTTTAAGTGCCCGGTCTTTCAGGTCTTAAACAGCACATCCACACTTGTGTGGGCCTTTGTGCAAGTGTGACCCTCAGCGCCTCACCAGCAATATTGATTTTGGCTTTACAATGCTCCTGTTATCCCTATTCTAAGGACTAGGGGAAAGGCACAGCTAAATCACTTATCAAGGCTGACAAAAAAAAGCGAGTGTCGGAGCTGAGAATAGAAACCAGATCACCTGAGGTTTCATTGCTGGGAACATTTCCCCTTCCCTCTTCCTTTGAATCTTTGTTTAGTCCTGGGGCAGGTCACTGGAAATCTGGGCAATATGCAGATATGTTTTCTTTCCCAGAAGGAAACCAAGCTTTACAGGCTCACTTCACAGAGGCAGCCAGTCTGCTTGGGCTGCCGAGGTTTTTGCAGCTCTCACAGGACGCTGCAAAATCCAGCAATCAGACCTGAGCAGCCGGAGCGCTGTCGGAGGAGACGGCAGAGCGCAGGAGCAGCACATTATCTAAAAACAGGCTCGCACAATATGTTCCTATGGACATCAGAAACTAATCTTTGAAATGGTCCCTGATGAGAGCTGGATTGGCCCGGGCTGCCTTCTGAAAACGTTCCAATTCCTCCTTTGCATCCGGTGTGTGTTTATTGGAGAAAGAATAAGTCCTCGTTTAAATTCTGCACATGCATTTGCACTGTGACCTTTTTAGCTGTTACCTCATGGCTATATCTGAAATTGGTAATAAAATGCAGCTCGGGATAAAGAACTGCTAGGTGATTTTACACAACTATAATTTTACACTCTCAAAAGGCAGAATGTGTAATTCCTTAAGCCACACACGGGAACTCGGTGATACCGGGCTGGATTTTTACTTTCAAAGCCAACAGGGTGTGAATAAAGCCAACTCTGTACAACAATACAAATAATGAGTTAAACTGATATGCTCAGTTCAGCTGATCCTGATGCAGTGAGAAACCAAAGTGAAGCCCCACTGAAATGAGGATGCTGCACCATTACAGGTATAAACAGCTCCCACAGCAGATAATTGGGCATCTTAGTGGTTTGATTTATTTACCTGTAACTCTTACAGATTTTTTCTGAAGAGTCTCCCAAATCTGACACACTTTAAACAATTTCCAAGACATCCTATTCATGTGTGAAAAAATGCAAAAGAACAGTGTAATGACTGACAGGGAGAGTGAACCTTGAAAACTGCTTTTATAATTGGACTCTACCTTTTCTTATACTATTTTATTGCATTCCATTGTTCTGATTTTAAGACTCCAGTAAGGAGCCTTTGAGTTGGGTGGTGGTCACACGCAAAGGAAACCCGAATATGAAAATGTCACTCTGCTTCCCTATAAAGTCCACCCAGGCAGGGATACTGCTGCACACAAGGAGCACTGAGCTCAGTGGGGCTCTGCCCAGCCATGGGTTCAACTTCACTGACCCAACAGTGCAGATGTCATGGAATTATCAGAGAAACATGGAATGCTTTGGGTTGGAAGGGACGTTAAAGATCACCTTGTTCCACCCTCTGCCATGGGCAGGGACACTTCCCACTATCCCAGGTTGCTCCAAGCCCTGTCCAACCTGGCCCTGGACACTTCCAGGGATGCAGGGGCAGCCACAGCTTCTCTGGGCACCCTGTGCCAGGGCCTCACCACCCTCACCGGGAAGAATTTCTTCCCAATATCCCATCTAACTTTGCCCTCCTTCAGCATAAGGCCATTCCCCCTTGTCCTGTCACTACACACAGTTGTCAAAAATCCCTCTCCAACCTCCTTGTAAGGTAAAACTATTTCAACATTTTCTAAAAGAGCTGAACAATCAAATCCCAGTTCCTTGTTTAAACAGAAAGGCAGAGCACGGTGGAAAAGCCATTTAAAGCCAGACTCTGAAACACTCATACTGTTATCAAATCAAGCCATGGATATATCCCTAACCCCTAAAGAGTGCCAACAGGTATTTAAAATGTAAAAAGACCTACCAGAAAGGTGGAGGTACAGCAAAGCAGCAAGATATTTGCCATCTGGAGCTACCCACAGGTACCCATAGGTTCCCCACTCCCTGTGCACCTGCAGGGAAGGAAATACTCGTCTGCATTTCAGAACTGACAGCAATTGCCACCCATGCAGGTCGTAGGGTGAAGTTTAAACTAGAGGCACACTTTGCAACTGCACCAGCATCTTGCTTTTCCACTACACATTTATTTATTTCAGCTGACAGCAGTCTCCCTGTCCAGATTTGTAGTGGCACAATACATTAGGAAAACACTTCAGAGTTCAAGTTTGGGTTTCAGTTTAGCAATTAACACCAGTGTAACAAAGCCCTTAAGCGTTTCTAGCACCTCCACTGATCTGAGAAGTACCATAACTAGTAACCCTTAGGCAACAAAACACACTGAATCTGGATAATTCTGAGTTTACAGGCAGTTCTTCATGAATCAGTGCAGAAATTGTAGTGACAGAGATGCCTGGATTTTGTGTTGGATTTTACCTAAATTATATGTATTTTTGGTTTATATTTATAGCAAACCAATCATGGAAGACCCCCCAGCACCACTTATATTGATGTGGAGTTTCTAAGCACAAACTTTGCACAAAACATTTCTATTTATATTAATGCAATCACCAATCTCCAAAAGCTTATCAGATAGTTATTACATCTACAACACTTTTCATAGGCAACAAGACCAAAAGGGATCTTCTGGGTCATCAAATCCATCACACTTTCAAATCCAGTTTATAATTGCTTTCCTGAACTGATCCTGGTTCACCTTAGAGCCATGTTTTTGCTTCCACAGAGATTATTTGGGAACATCATCTTTCGAAGGGCTAAAAGATTTCTACTTTGTTTGTGATCTGTTGAAATCTGTTCCACATTTTTTGTGCCTACGCTGCCTTTTGGCTCAAACACATCCCTGTGAGTACATCCAGAAATAAAATTGGTGTAGGTGAACGATCACTCAACCTGCTTAAGAATAAATCTGAGTTGTAGGTGTGCTGGGATTTCAGTTCATGCTTCATCCCTGGGCTCACCTCAGCCTTGGAATGATATTTCACGGCTGATTTAAATGTAAGATCAGAGCACCTCCAGAAGGAGCAGATTCTGTTTCACAGTCCCTCCATCCTCCTCTGTCGTGTCACCAGTGAACCTTTAGGTGTGCTGGATCAATTTACCTGCCTCATTGAAACCCAACAGTGTGAAGAAAATAATTTATCTAACTCCAGTTCCAGCATTTGCTCTTTTTTCCAGACTAAAATAATGTAATTCGCTTAAGTGCTGTCAATAGAAAAAAAGTTTTAAAAGAAACAAGTATCCATCAGTCTTATGGGGAATTTACTGACCTTCTGAAAATGTTCCTTAAAACATCTTCCACTTCCTTCCTCTACATCTGTAAAATCTGATTGCACAAATATTTTTTTGACCCAATAACTTGCCAATTTTAACAACATCTAAAACTTCTACTTCTCACTTCGGGGGTCACCTTTATCTTTAGGATATTTTATTTTAGAAATTAATTCCTGAGATGACATTTTAGTAGATGCATTCATAAGAATTCAAATAGCATTTTCAGCATTTTTAAAACATAACTTCATTTCTGGAAGCACCTGTAGAGCTTTGTTTCTGTCACACTTCATTATATTTTTTGGTATTACTGTTGTTTTGCCCTTTAAAAGCAAATCCACTATGTTTTAATGAAATTATAACACTTAATTTTTTTTTTACATGTATTCTAAGTATTCAATTTGTTTAAAGTGCTCATGAGGGTTTTTTTTCCCCTAGAGGTGATTCATTCTTCCTTTTTTATCAAATTATTCTATAGATTTTCAATACACTTGTGCAGGATCAAGTCTAACCTAAACACTGGGTATTTTTGCAATTTCATTTAGAAAATACAGAATGGAAGTGCCTTTCTTGTTGTCTGTCAAGGCAGAACAGCTTCCAGATTTTCTTTTTGTAACAGAGAAACATTAAAATATCCTGTATCTTTACATTAGTTCCTGATTTCCATATTAAAATACTTCTGTTATTGTAGAATAATATTAAGGGAAAATAATAGATTTTAAATGACAAAAACCTCGTTCAAACCTCACCATAATGTCTCAGCTCATTGGGAATAATCTTCTCCACAGTGTGATATTGATAGTTGAATTCCAAATTAACATTCATCTGTAAAATAAGCACAAAAGGTCATAACCTGGCTCCTGATAGGCATCCTGGTCTTCTCCTGAACATCCAGCCAGCCACATCTGGAGCTTGACAATGCCATATCCCCAAATACAGTTATGATCCCAAAATTTCCCCAGGGTTTCTGATTTATTTTTTTTCAGCGTGAAGAAGTACAAACAATTTCTATATCAAATGGGAAGACTTTTTTTTCAATTTAAAATGACACCTCATTCAAAATATTATTCAAATACGTGTGGAAAAAGCTTTCCAAAACACTCTCCCATCATAAATGACAACTTTCATTTTGAGTGGAATGACATCTTTTCTTTACCCAGAAATTATAGTTCAATTTTTATAGCTCCAAAATATTCTTTTTTAAGTAGTAATGAAGGAAACATCAGAAAAGTCTCTTTTTAATTGTTAGAAAACAAACAAACAAAATTTTATGCAGTTCTCTCCATTTTCTAGTTTCAGGATAAAATACTCCTTTTATAAATATTTCATTGTGAAGGCATAAGGGGAGCTGAAGACAGAAAGAGGTAGGGGAAAAAGGAAGTTACATTGGTTTAGCTGTAGAAGATATTTATTATTTTATTACTGTAGTTTAGACATCCTGGAGTGAATTATGGCAGATGCTCTGCAAAGCCAAGCAGGGCCACAGAGTCTCCAGAAGCCACCAGTGAAATCTCTTCTTCCTACAAAATCCCTCCTGCCCAGAGCAGATGTCAGACTGGTAATACACCAAAGACACCAACAGCAAAGAAAAGTTAATTACTCAGAGTGGTTCCTACTACAGAAAAGAAAATAGGAAGTTTTTTAACAAGTTTTGCCACAAATGTTGGGTCCCCTCATTGTGTTTTTACCCCAGAGTTTCACTCCTTGGTGTTGCAGAGCCTTCCTGCAGCACTAAGCAGGGATTTGGGACATGAACCCTCAAACCCTCCCCAAGAATTCCCATTGCAACAAAAACTGACTCAGAATAAAATATTAATCCTTTTTTCCCCTGTATAACTTGATGGTGTCTTCTTATACTTTTAGGTTTTAGTGTATTTATTAGTAAATAAGTAAAATTGACAAAAATATTAAAGACTATGTTTTCAGCAGTAAATCTTGCCCTGAAACACTGGCATGAAGTAGGGTTAGGTGAAGTGAACTTCCATTATTTTCCATCAAAACAAAAAAATAAAAACATTTTCCCTGAATATCACCAAAAAGGGAAGGAGAGCAAGAAAAAGTTTGATCCTGATTATCCTTTGAAGTGTTCAATCTCAAAAATCGTAAATTCATGCAAGAACTCTCTCTGCAGCCAGGGGTCCAACGTTCTCAGACAGATCTTTGTGTTGTAACTCAGGCACCACAATTTTCTGCTCTCAAATCACTGTGTGTGTGGTGCAGCATGTGCAAAGGATGCATTCTGTAGATGAGGACAGAAAAATCCAAAGTTTAGGTGTTCCAGGTGGAGAAAGGACAGTAGCTGCAAAACATCATAATCCAAACTTCAGAGGATCGTTTTCCACTCAAGTTCTACACGAGGGATTGAGTGCTTCACCCCAGTTTAATTGATTAGCTCAAATATACCTCAATAATCACGTATGGACAAACCACGGCTTTCAAGAATTATCCCTTCCATAATTTTAAAGATGAAATGGAAGAGGGATAACACCTCATGTACCTCCCAAATACTGAAAACTGTACAGCATTCCATTCCCAAAACTGAAATCTTACTTAGAAAAATTTAAATGGTTTGGTTTATTTTTTTAAATTTAATTTCTCACACCTTTTGCAAATTGTAAAATTTACCATCATTCCTTGCCACAGAATTTCAGTTTTGATCTGTTATCACTTCTGGGTGAAAAAGCTTTGATTAAAAAGCTCAGAATAAGACATTTGATTAGGCATATATGTTATAAAAGCCACGTGAATAATTCCCATAACCAAAGTCCAGCTCCCATATCCAATCATTTTCCATGGAGCACTCTCCACTCATCTAAAACACAAAACTTTCCAAGCCAAGAGCAGGTTTCACTGGCAGTTTTCAACGCTCAAGACTGCTATTGAGAGGATATTTTCCTGCTATGTTCCCTGTCATCCGTACTTATCCACAGTGACACTGGGATTTTTTTTCTGTGAAGTCTAGAGAAACATTTCCTTTATGTGGTCTGGAGTCTGTTCAGAAAGACATTGAAACCAAGAAGTTAGAAGAGGAATTGGAAAAATTTCAAATAGGTGAAGGGGAATTTGTCCATCTCATGAGGAGTGATGCTTCCACAGCGCTCCTCCACGCGACATCTCCGGAGAGACAAAGCTCGGTTCAGGGTTTGCCGCACGTGAATCGAAGAAATCCAGAGGCAGGATATTCTGATCCTCCCTGACAACTGGATAACGACACAGAGCAGTCCTGGGGCACGTGTTTGGATGTAATTGCACATCAACAAGAGCTGGAGACGATAAACAGAAGAGCAGTGCAAAAATACACTGTGGTTGGCAGCTGTGGGTGAGGAGGAACTCTTGGCAAATCCGAGCACAGAAGCTTTGGTGGAGGAGGATGACTTACCCAGGAGCTGCTTGTTTGTAACTTTGACAAGTGTTTTCTTTCAACATGGATGATGTGCTCGAGCTAAATGTATTGTTACACCCAGATTGACAGCTCACATTTCCAGTCCTGTCCGTTTAACTCACGAGCAGCAGGCGTGTGACGAAAGTCTAATGGCAGCAACACTTTTAGCATAACTCTGTGGAGGAAAGATTTCCTGAAACGTTTGTCCAGCTTGGATACACCAAAAAACTGGTACAACTGAAATGAAAACAGCCAGCCCAGGTTGGGAAGGTGATGTGATGGGCAAGTACATCACAACCACTGTCTCCTGGAAGTTGTGAAAGCTGAGGTGGCCAACAGAGCAAAGATATCGACAATCATCTTCATGTACCTAACATGAGTTCAGCTGCCGTCCCACACACTTCTCAAGTGCCATGAAATTCAGATGAAATACTCCAAGATCCATTTTTCTAATCAAAGTTACCTGACTGGCAACTCAGATCCACTTACAGCCTCCAAACCTGCACAGACACCACAGTGGAATCCTTCTGCACGAGCAGGGCTTCACGAGAATTGATGTTTGATATCCACATGGTCAGCAAAAAGCCAAGAGACTCAAAATAAGTTTTCCACAATCCCTCCTGAGCAGTGTTGGGCTTCACCTGGGCAATGCCCTCTCTGATAGGAGCAGCTGACCCAAGGTCCTGAGTAATTATGGATATTAAGGATTTAATAAAACTTTTCCGAGTGTAGGCATGTGAGCTCTAACGCCCTGGCCAAACACCAATTTGGATAATTATTTTGCCCACCTAAATGTCCCCGTTTTCATTGGAATTCTTCATTTCCAAAGCTGTTCTGCAGCGCTGTTGAGCGCTGTTAAACAGCTGCAATATCTCACCCCAGAGATGGCTGCGTGTCAGTGGTGGGTGATGTGATCCAAAGAGTTTGAATATCAGTTTAATCACTTTGGCATCCTTCAGGAACAAAGTCACTATTTAAATGTAAGATTATTGTAGAGAATAAAATTGTCAATAAATGTAGTAATGTCTATCTCTAACTATAAGCAATTACAGAGCTAATCTCCAGCTCTCAAAAAATAACACCAGATGGTATTTTTCAGAAAAGTCAAATGTAGAATATTATATTTTTTTGCATTTTTCAGTACATCATGATGGCAAATAATATTATGTGAATCCTGCAAGTACAAGAAAAATCTGCAAGTATAACATTCTTCTCTTCCAGCGAACATCCTGTGAATTCATAAATATTTACATTTTGCAAGTTATAATTATGTAGCACTGGAGGAAAAAAAAAAAAGAAAAGAGTGACTGTATATACAAGTTTACAAAAGAACATTCATAAATTAAAAATGTGCATTGTTCTGAAAATGATACCTACTGTGTTTTTTGTGTCAGCCTGTCAAACCATAGGATACCTCCCAACCTCTCCTTCAGCTGCGTAAAAATGATACTTTTAGGTTTGAACAGCTATTGATTTCTTAGTGTGGTTACTATTAATAGTTTTAAATCATTATGTGTGAAGTCATCACTGGAGGGATCTGTTAAGGCAGCAAGAAAAGTTTGTATTGCGACAGGGATAATGCTCCTGCACAAACACAGATGCACTCCAAAAATGTTTGGAATTTTGTGGAGAAATCCTCACACACTTGCCTAAATTCAGACAGTTCAGTGTTATCCTGTCACTGTCTCTTTTTAACTGGAATTCTGTATTAGTTTTCCTGTTGCAGCAATTTGTATACTAAAGGATAATTTTGGTGTTAACGAACCTGAACTGCAGGAGAGTCCTGGAGCTGAGATTTCAGTCGCAAGAACATCATTTTCTCAGCAACCAGCAAAAACTATTCATTGAAGACTATTTTTATTGAAGGAATTTTACCATTTTGATTCATGAATAATCCATGAACAGATGTTGATTTTTACAAGTTCAGTTGTTATTTGAAATTGTTTGAATACTTTATACAAACATATTGCAACCTCTGGGTTATTTGTATTTTTTTTTTTGTTCTATTACAATGTTCAACTATTCATTGTGAGATAGATTGTCTCCTCATACAAATAAATCCTCACCAATGTAAAAAAAATAAAATGGTTGGACAGGTGACCTAGGTGTATTATTCATGATGTAAATTCTTTAAGGGAAAAAAAATAAATTACTTTATGACCAGAAAAATCAGCTTTTGCAAATAGGAGAAAAGGAAGGAGAAAATTATTTGTACAAATGTTTAATACTGGCTGTGGGATGGTCAATCCCTCTGAGTGTTCTTGTGAAAGCAAAAACTGTGCACAACCATTCATGCAAATAGATAAGGATTTATGAATATGGGAGTTACTTTGATATCTTAATTAATAGCTGTGAAATCACCTTTCACTCTCTCTCTAAAGTATTTGTTCAGTTGTATTGTTGAGATAAAAACAAAACCACAGTGGCAGCACCTTTCTCTTGTAGGTGTTTTCAACCTGGGCTGTGTTTCCATTTTCCCCTGGCTGTTTCCCTGCAGGCAAATCATGCAATTCCTGCTCTTCCTTCTTTTCTACCGTGCCAAATTTGCATCCACACCAGACACTTTATCACAGGAGAAGCCTGTGAACACAGCAGGCGACTTTTTAACCGTAATTTTTACCTCGTTAGCTTGTGCAATATTACCCTAATTCCAGACAAATGATGCCACATCTCCCAAGAAGAAGGAAGTCACCAAAAAAAGGTTTCCAAACCTGATTTAAGCACCTAAACCTGAAGTCCTTTCACCTGCATTTGCACAACATAAGTACTTCCCTTTTATCCTTGAGTTAGATCCCTTTTAGGTTCCTTCCTGGACAGACATTCATTGAATAACTGGGGACAGTTTATTGGATCTGCAACCTCCTGGTTTTCATAGAATCATTTAGGTTGGAAAGACACCTAAGATCATAAAGTCCAAGTGCTTTCTGACCATCTGTGGAAAATTTACGTGGTTTTATATGTAAAAATAACTGACCAAACTATGCTGATCTTCAGGTCCATGTTCTGGGAAGCAATTAACTTCTCTGGGAAACTACATTTAAGTAAAAGAATTGCTGTCAATAGGATCATGGTGACAGAGAGGTGCTGGGTGTCCAGCTTATTTAAGAATTTGGGGACTGCAGGTGAGAAGGCTGGTGGGATATTTTGATTTCTATCACCTTTCAGAGCTTGTTTTTCACATGATCTGGAACACCTGAAGCTGGTTGATTGTCGTGGCTATGAGGAGCCTGCAGTGACAGCACAAGGGCAGATGGCTCCAGCTGAGAGTAGGTTTAAACTGGATAGTGGGAGGGAATTGTTCCCTGTGAGGGTGGGGAGGCCCTGGCACAGGGTGCCCAGAGAAGCTGTGGCTGCCCCTGGATCCCTGGAAGTGCCCAAGACCAGGCTGGATGGGGCTTGGAGCAACCTGGGGTAGTGGAAGGTGTCCCTGACCATGGCTGGGGTGGGATGGGATGACCTTAAAGGTCCATTCCAGCCCAGAACATTCCATGATTCTGTCATTTTGCTCTTGGACACCAGCCCAATACCCCTGACAGCCAGAGAAGAAAACTTAAAACTCAAATTATAAGCAAAACAGAGATTTTTTTTATTTATACCTGTAAAACATACTAAGATTGTTTTGCTTTATTTTTAATGCTTGGGCAGTTGGTAACATTCTCTGTGAGGCCACCACGAGATTTTTATTCCTGACTCTCTCCCTGTGCAGCATCTTCGTGGAAGCTGCAAGCCAAGCCATCAGCCCAGGTATGTTTATGTGTTACCACATATTTCAGTCTCTCAAATGAACTAATCCCCATAGTTGACAGCACTTATGTTGCAATGACCTGCAGTCATCTGATCAACTTTCTGAATACTTACCAGCTATAATCAAATATATTCTCATCTCTTATTTGAACAAATCAAACAGAAATTGAATACATTTTTTTTATGAACACTAGCAATATGTTCTCTTCTCTGATAATTTTGACATTAAAATTCCATTTTAATAATCCCATCCTTCAGGCTTTGCAGACTCTTAAGGTATTAAAGCAAAAATTATCCTAAGCAGTTAGATTATAATGTATTTAAAGATTAGACATTTCATGTTGAATATTAACTGCTCCACTTCCCAGGGAAAAAAAAATGATGCAGGAGTTTTTTTCTTGTATAATTTATACATTTTTGATGGGTTGACTATACAAAGTTCAAACCTTTTATGAAAAAAATACTACAAAATATACTCATAGTTCCACATTGTATTAAAAAGCTGTATATAAAGGTACGAGAAAACATTTTTGCTGACATCATTAACATATTTTGATCCCTCAGAAATAGGCAAAATGGCTGTTCAACCTCAGTGCAGCCTATCTGGCTTCAGAGCTGAGACAAGATAGTAAAATATTTGCAATTGAAGGAACTTTTATTTACATATTATAAGAGATGGGTCACATAGTTGGACTTAAGGTTTCATAATAATATAAAATGAAGAAGAATTACTAAATTACTTCTAAACAAAGCATATTACACCCCCAAAAAATTAACCTTTAGCCTAATTCATGAGTATTTCGGATATTTGCCTCGATCATGACAATTCTTTATGAACAGTCCCCATCCCTGGATGTGTCCAAGGTCGGGTTGAGTGGAGATCTGAGCAACCTGGTCTATGGAAAGTGCCCCTGCCTGTGGCAGGGGGTGGAACTTGATGGGTTTTAAGGTCCCTTGCAAGCCAAATCATTCTGGAATTTTATGAATGCTCAAACACAGGTCTGAATTCAGAATAATAATTCAGCCACAGCTCCTGGCATGGGCATTGTCCAAGCACTGGCTGAGCAAGACTTCCTCTACACTGAGCAAAAATGCTTCAAGCTCACCCACTGCCCTATTCTGA
The DNA here is from genome assembly GCA_013397815.1 of Aleadryas rufinucha. NCBI lineage: Eukaryota > Metazoa > Chordata > Aves > Passeriformes > Aleadryas > Aleadryas rufinucha. The sequence goes on from VZTH01010884.1 coordinate 102,397, forward strand.
AATAGCTTCTCTGCACTGAAAGACCTTCACCTGCAGAGAGAAAAACAAGTTTTCTTTCTAGAGTTTCTACTTCTGAGTATAAACTTGCAGCATGGCTCAAAAAGACACCAACCCTGGTGTGCCAGCTCCCCCAGCAGCAGAGGTACCTGGGGATCCCCTCCAGGGCTTTCTCTCCTCGAGGGCAGCAGCTCAGGGTGTTCCTACTCTCTTTGCATAAACAGGGGGAAAATCCTCCAGTACAAAGGAATCTTTTTCCACTGGTGGGTAAACAACATCAGAGACAGCCTGACTTTGTTTGCACACTGGATGACACCATAAATACACACCCTTTCCTGTGCTGTTGCTTGTTCATTCTTTAACAATGTGCTTGTGCTATTAGAAGTGTATTTTGGGTTATTTCAGTGGAACATTTAACATCTTTTCTTTTCGTCCTTTTGCCTTGCCCTTCAATTTTGACCGTGATGGATCTAAGCATATTTAGGACATTAAGGGCAAACTAAATTGTTGTTTATACAGTTAAATGTAAAAAGCATAATGGTAGGGTAGTGTCTGTATTCTGGAAAATAAGTACACTTGTCTGATTTTTATTACATATCTTCTCTCCTGATGTGTACTGAGCAAATTGTGGGGTCTCTGCTGAAAATGCAACATGAAAGTTTAATTCATCTGCAGGATCTGTCAACCTGAGCATGCACTGAGCAACTGAAAACAAAGAAAAAACATTTGTGCTTTAGGAGAGATGCTCTAGGAATGTTTAAATGAACCCTGTGCAATCACAGGACTGGTGAACACAGGTGAGTGATGGACATGAGTTATCTCCTTCATCAACAGCCTGTTCCTGGCATCAGCATCTGCCCCGGCTCTGCAGGCAGCTCCTGGGGCATTGCCACCCCGAGGCAGGAGCTGAGAGAGAATCCCAGACTGGTTTGGGTTGGAAGGGACCTTAAAACCACCCAATTCCATGGGTAGGGACAGCTTCTACTATCCCACGGTGCTCCAAGCCCCATCCAACCTGGCCTTGGACACTTCCAGGGATGGAGCAGCCACAGCTTCTCTGGGCAACCCTCACAGCCAGGAATTTCCTCCTAATATCTCATCTAAAACTACTGTATTTCTGTTTAAAGCCTGTCCTTTTCCTTGTCCCTTGCCCAAGTCTTCCTTGACTGCTGGAAATGGCACGGTTCCTACAGAAATCCCTGTGAAATCTGGAGACGAGGGCCCAGCAGGGCATTTTCCAGGCAAGACACACGAGTCTGGTGGCCTGTGCGTGCAAGGGCTGCTAATCCATCCCCAGCTCCCTGACCTCACACACACACATGCGCTGCTTTGCCTGCCCAGATGTTTTCTGATTAATAATGAGGTCACCCCCAATGCCAGAAGCGCGGCCTTGCAGTTCTCCAACGCTCTTGGAAAGCCACGGAGTGTTTAAGGGGGATGAAAATTTTAAATACAACATGAGTATAAAACACAATAAATCAAAGGAATTTGTTTAGATGAAAAGCACTTTTTTGTTTCTGTCAGCACAGCAACTGTATATTCTACAATTATTATAATGTTTTCTGACATAAAACTGCTGTATCTGACCCAGGAGCATGGTTACACCCCTTCTTGCTGTACAGGATGGTTCTTAAGAAAATGTCTGTATTTTACCATTTCCGAGGCTAAAATAGAAAACAAAAAACATGAAATTGGTATGGGATAGTACCCACCATTACAGTATCTGTTCCTTGGTCACTATCCCTCTAAAAAGGCATTGAGGAAAGAGTGGAAAAGGCTCAATTCTTCGAATTTCTGCCCAAAAACGATGGGCAAAGCTGCAGAGACAACTGAAATTCCTGACCCTAAACAAACCAGAGGGGAGACATGGCTGTGTCAGTCCTGCTTCTCCCTTGAAGAGCTCTTGGCATCTCCCTCATGACCATTCCACTCTACTGCTTTTACTTTGCGACTTTAAATTTAACCACAAACAACTCCAAGAGGTCTAAAGCCCAGCAGCAAACAGCTGAGCGTGGCTCCTACCATAATTTTTTGGAGCCCCTGAAGGCAGAGAGACCTGGAAAAGGAGATGCCTGCAGAGACCAAGGGCTGGTCCTGCCCCACGCAGGGAAGCAGGGGCTGGGGACCACAGAGCCACGGGAAAAGCAGCTCTTTTTCCAGGCTCACGCAGCACCACCTATAGACAAAAAGACTTCATTTCCCTGGAGTATTTGGGAATGGCAGAGCCTCCCACCCCTGCAGTATCGTGTGTGCTGCTGCTCCCGCTGCCTGGAGCGCTCGGGGAGCAGCAGGGCTGCAGGCACTTTGCATCCCTTTGATTTAATCCAGAAAGAAACCTTGAGAAACCAAAGAAGGTGAACGAGAGCGAGTGTCTGGCACTAAATCACAAGGATCAAAGACCCAGAAAACCGAGTTTTGCATAAAAAGTCAGGCAATTCCCGAGGCCTCCTCACCCAGAACCAGGTGCCTCGATAAACAGTTTAATTTGGGGGATTTTCTCCTGTGATTCCATTCCATAACACACAGACATCAAACTGGAAATCACGCTATTGCTAACAAACAGCACCCTGAGTGCTTCTGGCTTTCCCAGCTCCTTCTGCACGTTCCAGGCTCCGTGTGGTGTCGGAACCCCAGCGCTGCAATCTGGGATCTGCCATGATAAACCTCTCTGGAGCAGGGCTGCACGCAAGAATTCACAGGTTTGGGGTTTTTTAATTGTGTTTCTCTGCTAACAGAGATAATCTTGAAAATGTGAAGTGCATCACGCAGGGGCTGATGTAACTCAATTTGCAGAGAGTTTGGAAAGAATTGTGCCTTGGGATGTGAGGCATCCCATTCTCCTTAGGGCTGAACCTGGAAAGGACAACTTCCAACACAGTGAGAAATGAAAATGGGAGTACAGAAAAAAATATTTTTTAAAAAAATCAAAACTAATTTTCACATTAATATCTGTTTTACAGAATGTATTTTCATTTATATTTCAGAAGAAAAAATTAGGCAAAAAACCCCACAAAGCCTCCCCAAAAAAACCACACAAAAACCTATGTCTGAGATGGAAATCAAGTCCTAGAATCTGACACTTGTTGCAGAATTTAGATGTGGTTTGATATAGAGCTAACACAAAAGAATGCCTCTTGAACTGAAATATTCCTGATGGACCTTTGTTCTGCTGGCTGCTTTCCTAATTTGATTAATTGTAGAACTTTGGACGAGTGCAAACTTAGAACATTTGGGGTTTTAAATGCAGGATTTTCTGTCACATTTTATGCCAGTGAGTGATAATGACATATCTTGAATTTCAAAGGTGTCTAACCAATTAGAGATTCTCTGCAAGAGAAAATGCAGAGACAGAAAAATAAAAGAAAAACTGTTTTTGAATAGTGTTCCACAAATGCTGAATATTAAGCACATTTTGAGAATATTTGCTTAATATTAAGTGCACAGCTTGCTTTAAGATGATGAATAATTTGACTTTTCAGGATAGAAAGCGGTGCCGTGAGTCTCCTCTTGAGCCCATCTTTTATTTGTACAGCCCTATAACACCACGATTTCATGCTACATGTGTTGCTTGTTATATATCCTAAAAATTCAATTTTCTTATCCCAGAAGGAAGGAGCTATAAGTGAAGGCAGTCATTTGATCATAAAGTGTTGTCAACGTGAAGGAAACCGCTTTGGAACGCTCTGCCACCACCCTTATTTGTGGTAATCATGCAAATCACCGCAAACTGGTCTGAAACCTGAGTTCCTCTGGGTTTCAGTGGAGCTACAGCAATGGTGGGCACAAAAGGAAGGAGAAACAGCATCTGATAAATGTTTCTGTGAACATTTATCCCTGCCAAGATGGAAAAAAGTGCACAAGCGGTGTTGCACCTACAGTGCTGGGATATATG
>VZTH01010884.1:111285-149399 GCA_013397815.1 Aleadryas rufinucha
GATGGTTTCTGTGGGTGTAAGAGCTCAGCAGTCCTGCTCTAAAGGTTCCACTCTAATTGATGGAAAAGCAGCTTGGTTTGTGAAGATTTGGACCTATTTTTTTACACAGACTGTGAAGACAAATGAGTGGAAGGACCTGCTAGAAAGCAGTGCTGTACAGAGCAATCCTGTCAGGTCTGTTGCACAACAAGCACTTCAGAAGTTTCATGAAACCTCTAAATCTACCTACAGCAACGAGCTGAGGCTGGCCTTGAACAAGCCAATTCCTGCAAAAAAACTTGTCCCTGTTCGTAAACTTTAGTCATTTTCAGTAGAATTTCATGTTCATATGATCACAAGTTTCCCATAGATTTGGCTTCCTCCAAACCAGCACAGAACGATCACAGAAGAGCTTGGATCTGTCGTGAGGCACTCAAAAACCCCACACCTGAACGTGAGGAGCTGCTAAAAACACCAGTTCAAAAACCTCACACCTGAACGTGAGGAGCAGCTAAAAACACCCAGCAAATTGAACCCTGCAGAAGATAGAGAGCCCATTGCACAAAACCTTGCAAGAGGTTAGACAGGATCAAAACTTGCCCATTAAAGATTTTTAACAAAGGTCTGGGAAAATGGGTTGGGTTGACTGAAACACTTAATTTCATTTTGGTTGTATTGAGAATGCCCTGGAAAAAAAACCAAAAACACAAAACTGTTTTTGGGGGGAAAAACATTTAAAAATGAAAATGTAGATGGTTCCTTTAAAAACTTTTGATTTCTTCCACCGATTTTCTTCACAAGAGTGTGGTAGTAAAGACATGATNTTTTTCCTGCTGAGTGTGTTTGTTTTCTCACCTTAAATCCTGGCTCTCCCCAAGCTGCCTGGTTTCTTATTCCATACCTCTCTGCAAGAGTTTACAGGCTTCATATATAAATTACAATTCCCCTTTATTAATCTAATTGATCGTTTGGTTCCAAATGCATATGCAAGATCTTTTGAAACCTTTTAGACCCCTGTGGTTCAATATCAATCTCAAAATATTAAAAGCATCTTGTGGAAAATTAGAAAGCAGATGAGACACTTTGGGACTGGAGATGCTGTAGAAGCTGAAACTTTTAAAGCAGCATTGACACAATTATTGAATGCTGTCATTGCTCAAAAGGGCTTTTTATTTTATTGGTTCTTCTGTAATTGTTTTGTAGTTTTACTCTGTCTGTGCAGTGCAGCTGCCAGGAATTCAACCTTAATGAGCAACAACGTTTAGCTGCAATCAAACAAAGCCCTACACCTCGAGGTTTTGTTTCACTCTACTTTTTCATGTCCATTTACCAGGCCCTGATATTTTGTTGCCTGGAATTTACAGAATCCTAGAACGTTTTGGGTTGGAAGGGACCTTTAAGCCCATCTCATTCCAGCCCCTTGCCATGGGCAGGGACACCTTCCACTATCCCAGGTTGCTCCAAGCCCTATAAAACCTGGCCCTGAACACTTCCAGGGATGGAGAAGCTTCTTGGGTCATTCTTCTCATCTAAGAATAAAATATTTTGGAAGTGCAGGTTCTCATTTCCAACTGATGAAAAAACTCCTTGAAAAGCACAACACACAAAATTGGAATGCAGCTCATGCCACGTGGATGACTTTACAAATTTCTGGTTGCTTACATCAAATTTAGGGGAAAGGTTGTGTGTTTGGGGAAGGGGCATTTTCCCATGGTGACTTGGGAGTTTTTGGGAAGCCAAAAAAGAGGCCACTTCATTCAGGAGCGTACAGCATGCAGAGTCGTGACTGCAGGTGGCATGATTGTTCCAACTGAATTAATGTAGCAAACACTGCTATTCTCACTCCTTGCAAGGACAGCGGCTGTTTCCTCAAAAAACCTAAAGGAAAAATATTCCTCTCCTTCTTTTCTTAATTCTTGTCAAAGTGCACACTGGAAATGGGTTGAAAGGAATCGAAACAACCACGCTCTTTCTCATGGAGGAAAGAATAAACCTCGATTGGTATCACCAGAGCAAAAGATGGTTGTTGAATTCAAAACACCTTTGTAGGGCCTTCCTGAAATATTCACTTATGAAGTTTAAATTCTTGTGGAGCACCTTGAAAAACAAGGGCCCTTTGAGAGAAAGGGGGTAACAGTCTACTTGGCCTAATTTAAAACTTTCAGCCAAATTTAGAGGTGAATTTTAAATATTTAATTTTTTTTTCAGTGGAGTGAGGCAGTTTAAAACATGTAAAAATACTAAACATAATATTGCAAGTGAATTGTTAGGAAATTCAAGCAAAATAAGTCTGGAAGCAGTATTTTTTCTTAAACTCTTTGCTTCAAGATTTTCATGATGACCATGGTAAAAAAAAACAAAAACCAACACAAATAATTAGGAGAAGCTCGACAGAAGTTCTTGAATAACAATTATTAAAAAATAAAACCACACATACCATTTGTTGCATTTCACTCAGACTCTTAAGTAATTTCTTTTATATATGACTGTATCCCAAACAAGCTGAGTTTAGAAGTGGAGAACCTTGGGCAGGGGACCACAGTGAATCCAATGCAAAGGAATAATGAAAGAGCTCTTGCCCAGAATCAGGAAAAGTCACTCAGCTGAGTATTAGGGATACTAACAATTAATAATAGGAGGATAAGAATATCAACACGAAGAAGTTAGGAAAACTAAAGAAAAAATATTCAGAAGATTGAACAATTCAGAGATTAAAGTAAATTGTGAGACTTTGCATCGTTCATTTGAACATTTTCTTTACTACTTTTCCCAAAACTATTTCTTGTTTTAGGGAACTTAGTCATGCAACTAAATCTGTCTCTTTCTTTGTAACTCCCTCAGTGTGCAAATGGCTTACACGAATCTAATCCTCCATCTCCAGGCTCTCCAAAAAAGCTGCCATGAAACCTGTCATTCTTCATTCCTCAGATATGGAGCTTCTCCAGTAAAAAGTAAGACTCATAGAAATATAGAAGAACTGGGAATATTCACCAGCAGATGAGCTGGAAGATGGAAAATGCAGGGATCAGCACTAAAATACTTCTGTGAAGGCCAGAGCTGTCTGTCTTTATCTAATTTAGAGTTAGTCTGAGAAAAGGGAAAGGCTACCTGACCACACAATCCTAATTCAGCCAGGGAAAAGCAGTCAAAGGAAAATCATCAGCCTGGCTCAATTGTGAAGGCAAAGAAACAAAAAGAATGCTTTTATATGGCTAAAATACAACTTACAAGTCTACTCATTGCAACATAAAACCATATAAAAAGACAAATTGCAATCTTTTGAGAAATCCAGCTTTTAGAATTCTGATTTTACCAGTTGTCTGCTTTAGTTCAATAAAGGATTAATGGATGAAAAATATTTAGCATGAACTTTTTCCACCAATCACAATGCTTTTCAACCTGCACTCAAAACCTCTTCCTTCCTCACACCTGAGATCTATAACTTCTCCCCATTCTCTTATGTAATGTTGTCCTTTACTTGCAGAATCATTAAGGTTGGAAAAGGCCTCCAAGATCATCAGGTTTGGCTGCTAAATAGCAGAATCATGCCTGAAGTTTCCCCCTTCCATGTTCACTGGCCACACCAGCTGTGGTTTCATTAACTCCACCCTGTTAATTGGCAACTGCCCTGCTCAGTTGACTCTGAGCTGGCTCAGCCATCTGTTAGCCCATCTCCATAATACACCTAATACATCCCTTTTTTTTTTTTCCCCTCCGTTTGAGACCTCCAGCCCAGAATAGTCCAAGATGACTCCCTTATCTTCCCAGTCCACAGGTGAGCAGCACCAGAGGCCATTACTTCAGCAGTGATTCGTGAGCCACTGGTGACAGCTCCCCCTCAAACCTCCTTGCGAGGAGGTTGGATAAAACCGCGACTAGGTAGTAAGACAAACATTCCCAATAAACCCTGACTCAGTGTCACTCTGCAGCAAGCCACAGCATCACTCACCTGTAAATCAATAAAGAAGATGTAAGTTGGATGTGATTTGACCACTGGACAGTGCAAAGAAGCCAGGAACTGTTCCTAAATTTGCTTTTCCACCGCCTACCCTCTCATAAGGTGAGGTGTGGGCAAGGCTCACCTCCTGTTCTCCAGCCATCTTTTGGGATCAACACATTGTCTGCAAATCTGGATCTCCACCTTGCTCTCAATATCACCAGTCAATTACAATCAGAAAAGACTCATATTCTTCCATTTGCTCCTACTTGTCAACATTATGATCTAAGCAAAGGTCATAACGCTCCAATATCCAAAATCCAGTTAATTGATTCCCTCTGGGTATCAAATCCCCACAGCACTGCAGTTATTGCTGCATCAATCATATTGCTATTCATACCAAAGAATTAGAAGGATGTCCAAAACACTGAAATCTCTTACTCCTCCTGTCCCCAGCTTCTCCTCCGGCCATTTCTAAGCACACCAATTTTCTTGATAACACATTTGAAATTCAATTTCCCTCACAGGATTTGATTGTGCCTATAAATCTGAGCCTGGCCTCTGATCAGATCCCCAAAATGTTCCAGCCTCCAAATTCCTCCCAAAATTCCTGCCTAACTCTCAGTTACTGTGTCCATATCCTAACAAAATACTGTCCCTGCCACCTGTTTGGCGATTAGAGCACCCAAGAACTGCTGGCAACTCACATCAAATATTTCTACATCATTCCCATTTTCTGTAGCCATGTATAACATTTCTACAACTTTAATTTCACATCCAAATACATCGACTTTCATCTTTTTTACCAATGAGATTAACAAAGGTATGAGATTGCCAATCATAAGAGTTTTCAGGTTTTTTCACTAAATAATAAATCCATTCAAATAACTTTCAAAACAGAACCTGAGAGCCAGTTACCTGCCCAAGCAACTGCTGCAAGTTTGCTACTCACAAAAAATTCATCAAAGCACAAACAAAATGAAGTCCTTTAACATTATCTTAGACCTGAAAAAAATAGCTTCACATGAGACTATACATTCAAATATAAACAAGGATCAATACAGTAATTTTGCTGATGAATTTCTGTGGTCACATATAACACCAATAAACTCTCACTGAGTTTGAGAGATGGAGGCCTGTGGATGGAGAGCTGCGTCTTCAGCAATGGTGAGTTGAAGGGCTCAGCCTCTCCCTCAGCAGTTCCTTCCATTGATTTTCTTCTACTTAGGGATATTTGTTCTCACTCTTAAGGTGATTTTATTTTTAATGCCATATTATTGCTAAGAACTGTGCCACTAGAAGGAAATTACTGAAAACCTGGGCTCTACCAAGGGACCAGATACAGCCAGGGAGACATGAGTTACCTTGGGAATCCCTGTGGCCATCCTGACCTCCCACAAGGCAGGAAAATTGAAGATATCATCATCCTTCCTGGGAGATTTTCAGCAGCTCGGGTTGAAAAGAGAAGATCAGTTACCCATAAGCCTTTTGTGGAGCCCAGTGGAAGGATTAAATGAATGGTAAAACATGGTTAAAATGGCAACTAAGTCATCACAGCTGGGCAAAACCAAAATCTTTTGGCCTCGGAGACAACCACTTTAGGCTGAGGTCAGAGGTGCCCAATCCACAGACAGAGTGGGCACCTGTTTGGGGCCAATGCCTTGTTGTTTCTGTCATGCCTTTTACACCCACACTTGTCTTTCAACTGTTCGCAAAGGTGATGAAAAATTTTGCTGCAGAAAATGTGTTTTCTGGGAAAACATGAACCCAACAATTATGGAATTTTCAAATTGGAATGTTTTCTAATCACCTGGTATAAAGTATGTCAAGGAAGTTTCTTTGACTAATTAGAGGAGCTCTTCAAGATGGGATTGTGCTTCCTTACCCTGAGCACAGCAACAGCATCAATAAATAATATTAATTGCAGGGTGGATTCAACTCCAGCTATTTTATTGCTGAGGAACTCAAACAACAAATAATGCCAGAGCATCTATCAAAGAGAAAGCCACACGAGTTCACCGAACCATCCTGTGTGCATTTATCTAAAATAAAAATTGTATGTAAATGTGTATGCAAATTAGGTGTGGCCCTCAAGCTCCTGGAAAGTCGCCAAAAAAGCCTTCGGTGTTGCAAAGTTGAGCATCCTATCTACCATATGGTGGTACCTATCAATCTCGGGAGGGAAAAGATACCAGCTCCTCGTGCAGATGGCACCCATCATAGTACCTGTAAAAAGTTTGGGGATTTAGCGATGAAAATGAAGCGTTTTCAATGTTACGGAAAACATTCAGAGTTCTAAGAAGAGTTTAACCATTATTATTACAGCAATATCACAAAAAATTTATTAGGAAGGTATAACCAACCTAAAATTCTTCTGGGAGGGTTTATTAACCAATGATAGAAAATAAAAATATTTCCAGAGGTGTTTCTTGATGAGTGGGTGCATTTAACTGGGAAACGTACCCCCGGGACAGAATAGGTACAATGAGCTCACAGAAACACAGAATGGTTTGGGTTGAAAGGAGCCTTAAAGTTCATGGGCAGGGACACCTTCCACTATCCCAGGTTGCTCCAAGTTCTGTCCACCCTGGCCTGGGACACTTCCAGTGATCCAGGGGCAGCCACAGCTTCTCTGGGCAACCTGTGCCAGGGCCTCCCCACCCTCACAGGGAAGAATTTTTTCCTAATACTGAATCTGAACACACTCTCAGTGCAAACCCATTGTCCCCTGTCCTGTCACTACACTTCCTGGTGAAGAGTCTCTCTTGAATTCCTTGTAGGCTCCCTTCCAGTGCAGCTACAGGACTGAGTTAGATCAGATCTCCAGTGGTCCCTGCTGATTGCTCCTTGATTTTCTTTAATAGTGCCAGGTCTCCAAAAAAACAAACTGGATTTCTTCTGAGCAAAAAACCCAATTTCTGAAGCATTTATTGGCTTCAGCATCATGGTTTGTGTGATTGGGCTCCCACTGCCCCACACTATGATTGATGGATGTGCCCCCAGCAGCACCACAGGACCCAGAAAATCATTGAGACCTGTTTTTGCACGTGGTTGCTGCAAAGTATCTCAACTTTTCCCAGTAGTTTGGGGGCTTTCACTTCTCTGAAACAGAGTTTGGAGAGACGATTTTCACTTTTGCTATTGAGCACTCATGCCAAAGAACATTCCCGTTCTCCCATGCATACCATTAGCACAGTGTACATCTGAAAAAATGTATTTATATATCTCAGAATGTGAAGTGATGTGTAATTAGGAGTTTAGATGAGAAATTATCGCGGGGAAACAGGGCTTGGGAGTTGTATCATCTGTCGGGTGCAGCACTCGCGCGGCTCCGCGAGGAAGTTGCACGAACACCGCACGGCACTTTCCCTATTTATAAAGCACCGAGAACTTCTCCGCTCGGCTGCAAGGCCCACTCAGCCAAGCTGTGGGGATATTTCATAATGAGCAACTCATTTGCAAGATTTTTGACTCTTTGTCTGTTTACACGTTGCTGTTTAATGGCGAGGTATTTATTCCTGTGGTTTCTGCTCGAGCGAACCACGCGCTGGAGCGGGTGGGAGTTTCCCTTGCTCGGGGCAGAGCATGGATCTTATCATTTGGCCCAGTGGGAGATGAGGGTGCCCAGAAAGGTTGGAGTGCCAGGAAAGGAAAAGAGCTAAGGTTGTGTAGACAATGTGCCTTAGTCTGATCCATTGCCAAACAAGATGCATAGATTTTGTGTAGTGTTGCCTGTAATCAACCTACTGTGGTAAAATTAAGGGACTGGTTTCGTTTAGATATAAGAAATGAACTCTCCTTCTCAAATGCAAAATTGGTCAAGGGGTTGGTTGGGTTTTTTATATTACTCTAGTTTGTTTTCTTGCGAGTGAAGAGAACATTTGTAATTTCTGTTCTTTCTGTTGTAAATTGTGCGGCGCCGAAAGTTAAAAAATATCTGGCAAGCACACATTGCATGTTGCACTCCCCATGATTAGTACAGGTCCACTAGTAGAATGAAATCAGCTCAAACAAAGGGTAGAAATAAATCATTACTGGGTACATGAGATCTGAGATGGAAAAGGCACTAATGGTTGTTAAATGAGGTATATTGCATAGAAGGATTATGTTTTGAATGGTGTTAAAATTGCTTTGGGAGTGAACATTCTGACTAATATTATTATTTGTGTACTTGAACTCTGACGTGATGGGGTTGTACTCCTGTAAAGAGTTCATGAAAAGTAGAAATAGATTATCGATGTCTTTTTTTTCTTTTACGTTCTGAATAACGAGACGACAAACCACACTTACAGTGTATGAACTGCAGCTTTATCTACCTCTCACTATGAGCAAATCAAGTCAGAAATGTACTTAGGGTTTTTTTCATAAAAACATGTTTTTGTGTCAATGACAAAGGATTTCATAAAAATGTATTGATCCCCAAATATAAGAGAAACGTGTCTCAGATCAAGCTGGGATTCAGGAAGAGAGGAAGGAACTTGGAGAGAAAGATCTTCCAAGTCACGATGTAAATATTTAGTAAAGACTCACAAGTACAAGGTGGTTGGGCAGTGACCTAAAGCCTTCCTTGTAGATACATGAAGCAACAGAAGTTGGATTTTGATGATCCTTGTGGATTCCTCCCAGCTCAGGATATTCTATAAGTCTATCACTCTGCAGGTCTGTTTTAATGATGCTTTCTAATAAATCCTCATGGCCATTGTGCAGGGGACACAATCCCATCCTCTGGCTTTCGCCACCAGTGCCACATTCTTCCCTCTCCAGGGGCTCCTGGACACACAACTCCATCCAGAAGATGTTGCAGGAGATATCACTCACTTCTTCTCCTTTCTCCTCTTCCTGCTGTTATTTGGGGGGGATTTTTTTCCACTCTTACCTTTCCAGTTGAGAAATTATTTCTAAAATGTGATGCTTTTCTCTGCTGTAAATCTCAGTTTTGGTTCTGTGCCATTGTTGAAGGCAAGCTGGCAGACTGTCAGATTGTTTTCAGTAAGTTATACCGCATTCAAAGTTAAAATGGGACCATTTATCCATGTTTGTATTTCTGGGATCATGGTTTGTAGAAACAATTCGTTCCAGGAATGGAACTTTTGTTATCGTTTTCAGAGGAACATTTGGCAGGATAGGCCCATGAATTAAAAAAAATTTTTGAAAAAGTCTTGAAAAAAAGCAAAAGAAACACAACTACGCTTTTAAAATTCTCCCATCTCTGAGTTATCAATAACTACAGTGAATGCTGCACTCAAAATTTGATAAAATAGATATTTTTCTTTGAGATCTACCTCCTCTTTTATTACAGCTTCTCTCACACACAGGTATCAGTGAGGGTGAAGGTTGCCTCAGATTTTCATGTGATTTAAGTATTTTTTGAGTACAAGTAGTGAGGGGAGGATACAGAATCAGGCTGAGGCTGAGTTAATGTTTGATGGATCTACTCTGAATGAGGGCACCCAGCAGCTCTGAAAGGCTTCAATTGGTGTATTAACACTGGGGAAAGGGTGTAATTTATCTCAGATCACAGGCTGTAAAATCACTCAGAATTCAAACTTGCTGGCAAACAGGGTCCTTTTTATTTGCCTATCAGCTAAAAGATGTTTTTGTTGTCCCCCCCTCCTCTCCCCGAGTAGAGTGGATGAAGTTTTTCTCTAATTACTAATACATTTCACACAAAAGAAATAAAAATTCTGGGAAGTAATCTAATCACAAATTCAGATCTCATCTGATAAAAAGGACCACAAGACAGAGATTTTTTTCCAATATTTGTTTGAAATGAAATGTGCTTCAGAAATGACGCGGTTTGTTTTGACGCTTTCAAAGTGGAGCTGCTGGGGGGTTATTTTTGAAGTTAAAATTGAAAAGAAACGGATTCAGAGTAGATTAAAATGTTAAATAATTCAAAACTAATCTAAACATTTCACCTTGGTCAGCTATATCAGCTGACTTCAGGTTTTAAGAACAAAAATATTCTTAGCAATTTTTACTGATCCTTTTTTTTCCCTTTTATGCCAAAAAGGTCCCATTGATTCCTATTTAAATTGAACCTTCTCAGGTTTCTGCTATTTTTTGTAGTCTCACCTGAAACAGAGCAAATTAATTATTTTCCCGGCTCTATCATGGATTAATGAGATCATAAATGAATAAACTGCAGTAAATCCACAGACTGTCTCTCTTTCTTCTTTCAGCCAATTTTCACAACTTCACCTGTTAATCATCTGTATTAAAGGCGCTACATTTTGATTTCTTTTGGACTAGAAAGTTTTCTTCCCACTTAAAGTTTTCTGGAATTTCAAAGGTAGAGTCATCTGATATCCTGAAAACATTCAGTACAAACTTCAAGGTCTCTGAACTTTCCTTTGATGCAATATTTGCACCACAAAAATGGCTGATTTTCACTTGCACTGAAGACTCTGTCACGTAATTTTGAACATTGATAGTAAAAGGAGATGATTTTACAGAGCAGCTTTATGTCATCGTTTCTCTTCAGTTACATTTCCCTGCAATTTAATGCAATCAACAAAATTTGAGAAGTTGCTTTCAATATTATGTAGCACCCTGTAATTTTTAACATAAACCTCTGTGGACCCAGGATAATTTCTAATATGTCCCACCACTAACCCTCTCAGCTGGTACAGGGTCCATTGATTGCTGGTGTGCCACACTTTGTTTTGCGTTTTTTAGCCAATTTTAAATCCATTAAACTCAACTTTCCACTTACTCTGTGGCTCCACATCTTAACATTAACCTCTTAGAGAAAACCCTGTCAAAGAATGTCTGAAAATATAAGTATAGGATGTCTGTTGCATTGCCTTGTCTCTCCTGGCAGAAATAATAGCGATAAAGGATTCCAGTAGATCTGTCAGAACTAAGGACTTTCCCCCACCCAAAATTAAATTTGCTTTCTCTAATCGGGCAGTGCTTGTCCCAGTGTACCTTTCATTTGATTCCTTAAAATATTAACTAGGACATTCTCCACAGTTTATGCCAGCGATATGCTCTTTCCCCATATGTCCCTGGACCAATTTTAAATAATTCCTTTATTAAATTTCACCAGCCTTCAAGGATCTGAAATTTCTAATAGAGTCTCCAATTTGCCTTCTTACTTCCTTTGGCTGTCTTGGATATATTTTGTCTGATTCTGATGTTTATCAATATTTTTAAAAGCCTCTAATCTTTTGACAGCCTATTTGAGTGATATCTGGATGCTTTCTAATTCCTCATTTTCAAGCTCTGAAATCTGGTGTCAGATTTATTCAAATGAAGGGGGCAGGTGTACAGAAGTTGTCTCAGGTAATTTGACTTTTTTCGTGTCTCCTCTTAACTATTTCTGAGAATGCTCTGGGTCTTTACCAATGCAACAATTACTGTCAACCTTAAATGCATTTAAGATGTTTTGTAGAATATTTTTAGCCTAAATTTGATTTTGTGTGCCTAAACCAGATTTATGGGTTTAGAGTGATGCCCACTAACCTTGCTGGAGTTCAAGCTCTGCCAGCACTTCCACCTAAAACCAGTGCTGCTGTTGTAACTTAGCTGTGAAAACCAGCCACAGGCTAAAATAAGGCACTGGAAGTTCCCTCCAAAGGCTTTTCATTTGGGGTTTTTTAAGGGTTTACATTCAAAACAAGGAGGCTTTTTTTAGCACATGCTTAATTTGAAAACAATAATAACCAAAAAAAAGGACTTCATAAAGAACTTATGCAGACTATTAGTCCCTAATGTGGACCAGACTCGTGTGTGTGTGTGTGTGTGTGTGTGTGTGTTTGTGTGTGTGTGTATCTTTTTAAATGATTAACTGCAATGGGAAATTATTAGAAACAAGAAATTGGAAGAGGTAATTTTTTTCAAAGAACAGTTTAACGAGGATGGATTTGTTTTAGAAACCAAACATCCTGAAAACACCAGAGCCAGCACCCAAGAATCACCAGACTCATTTCACGTGTGGGTTGAACAATGGTGTGAGGACAATGGCATCTTCAGCTGCTGAATCCTTGGTCCTACAATGTCCCAATCCCTACAGGCTGCATCCCATAGAAGGGGGACACAGCCCAGGCTCGGACAGAAAGTTGTGCATCTGAATTTTACATCACGGTCCAAAGGAAATTTCATCCATTGTGGGTGCTCTCCGTGACTTTCCTAAGGTGTAGGGCAACTTTTCCACCTCAGACCTCTACTCTAAGATTTTTGGTAATGCATTTACATAACAGTGATGAAAAGTGAGAGAGGAACAAAACAATTTAGGATTAACAAGTGGAAGAGTTCTAGACCAGGTTGGATGGGGCTTGGATCACCCTCTAGTGGAAGGTGTCCCTGCCCATGGTAGGGGGTGGAATGAGATGAGCCTTAAGGTCTTTTCCAACACAAACCACTCTGTGATTCTAAGATACTTTTATTTAATTGCTTTTTTTAAGCTCTCCAGAAAATTAAATCCATTCTTTTATCTCCGTGTGCTTGTCATGCCTTCCCTGGTGCCACGAGCTGTGAACAACACACTTAATGTAACAAAACACCCAAGTCTTAGTGAGAGTTTCACAGCGGGTAACAACATGCTCTGATCTAAAGTGCAGTTGTGTAGCAGATTTAGGGGATCACACCTCAGGAAAAACATCATCTCCTGACCCCTTATCTACAGCATCCCAAAGTTTAGGGCAGCTCCTGAGAAAGGGAGCTCAAACCTCCAGCCCTGATGTCTCCATGAAAGAATCTGACTGCTGGGACTGGCCCCTCGAAGCTCCTTCCCGAGCTTTCCACATGGAATAAAGCACATTTATTAGGTGAGGGAGCTTGTTTAACAATCAGGTTACATTCGCTCGCGGTCACCTGGGAAACATAGGTTGCAGCCCTTGATATAATAAATCATTATCAGGATTTTGCACACATTGGAACACATGGGATGCTTTGCCCCGTGCTGCGTTTTATGCTGAAAGTCCTGAGCAGTTTGCATCTGGATCTAAATTGCCTGTAGGGTTTTTTTGGAATATTTGTGACTGCTGTTTCAAAGCATCTCTGGCAGGCAGCTCTCCCGTGATCTGCTTGGGCAGCACCGAGATTTGCTTCCAAGCTGTTTAAAGGGTATGGTTTTGTGAATGAGGACAAATAATATTAATATAAAAAGAAGACACAGATATAAGGATTTAGGCACTGAAAACTGGAGGTGGTGCCATGGTGCTTCAATAATTCAAACCTGAACATCACAGATTAGGTAAAACCAGATTTATATTAAAACCAAGCAACTATTAATTGAATTCATGCTTCAATTTAAATTTCTCAAAACCACGTAGAAACCCCTCAAGTCTCTATAAATGTTGGTCATTTGAAAATGTTACCTGCAATATACTAAATGTATTCTCTAAAACACAGAGTAGACACAGTTGTCACTTGCTGGGTGAATTTGGCCAAATAGCCCTTCATGTCACAGGTTGCTTAATTTGAAACAAATATTTCAATGAAAAGTTATAAAGAATAAGTTATAAAGAATGATAAAGACTGGCAGACAAGTTTGTATTCATTACATGTTTAAAGTTAGTTTATAGCATTGGGAGGTTTTATTCTTTTACCTGGGCAACCAGGAATTATAATCATAAGGACATTCAGACTGTAGATTTTGTAAAATGTGCTGAATTCTATCATTTTGTTGACACCCACTCCAAGTTTAGCCACGACATGTTCCTGTTCTAAGAAGAAATACATCACACGACAGTGTTTACAGAGAAATTTCAAGTAATCAAAGATGTGCTCCTTAAAAGGTGACCCAACAGGGTCCGTGGAGGTCACAGGCATCTGCCAACTTACCCACCTAAATGATATAAATTTACACACTGGAAAGTCCAAACAGTTGAAAGCAAATCTGTTGTTGCTGCAACACTGGGATCTGTTGTTAATAGGTATGACAAAGCAGTAATAGCATCCCAGCATTTTTTGTATTTCCACTTCAAACAGCAAATCCGACTGAATTTACCTAATACTTCAATAATCCAATTATAACACTTTACCAGCAGAAATCATCGGCGCATAAGCCTCGGAGTCAGTTAAACGAGGGCTGTGTCGAGCTGCTCACCCAAGATGCATCGCAAACTCTGGCGAACGAGTTCCTCCGGGATCGTTGTCTTACATGAGGAGTGAGTGCAAAGTCCTCACTTCAAACACAGGGCTGCCAAGCTGGTGGCAAATCCACACCAACCAGGGCAGTGAGGGTGGAGGCAAGACACCAACCAACATGGGGAAGCGCCCAGCCTTCAAATCAAACCAGGACACAACCAAATTCTCAGCCTACGCGTCGGCAGAAATGGCGCATTTTGGTGTAACGCCCAGAAACTGCTGATTTATCGACGAAAATCCATTTATACAAAGCGCTGTGTGTTCTAAACACAAATTGCTGATATTTTTCAATTCTGGAGGATTTAGTGCCCATAAGTGTCGTTTCATTTCTCTTTTCAAGGCCGTATCACTTCCTTTTACTCCCTTACCCCATAAATCGGCGCCCAGTGGTGGCGGCTCTTGCATATCAGTCTGACACCCTTTTTCCCCCTGCATGTAGTATTTATTTAATGGATCAAGGGAACTATCCTTCAAACAGAATGAGATATTCTATTCACAGCTAGAACGTTAATATGTCAGTAAAGTTACTTGCCTTCAAAGTAGGAGAAAATAAATCTCGAAGGCTTGGATTCGTGCAGGGCTGTTAATGAGTGATGATGGTGTGATTTTTCAAGGATTACGTGATAGAGTCAATTCCTTAAATTTAGACAAGAGTTTCAGTCCATATTTTAGTAATTTCAGCAGAAACACCATATGCTGCCCAGGGAAGTTGTTGGTGCCTCACCCCTGGAAGTGTTCAAGGCTTGGAGCAACCTGGTCTGGTGGAAGGTGTCCCTGCCCATGCCCAGGAATGAGATGAGCTTTAAGGTCCCTTCCAACCCAAACCATTTCTGATTCTATAAGATTATGATTTAAAAAATTACTTTCTGTGTGTCAAAATACACCCTGCTACTCAGGAAAGGCTTACAAATGTGTGACGACTAGAAAAGGCTTGTGTCAGAGTTAGCCCTAAAAAGTAAAATTAAACCACAGATTAAATATTACCCACAGAATAAATACTCCTCTACTTCCCCAAACTGATGCTTCTACTCAGATCTGAGTTTCCTCAGAGGTTCAAGC
Source organism: Aleadryas rufinucha (assembly GCA_013397815.1). Lineage (NCBI taxonomy): Eukaryota > Metazoa > Chordata > Aves > Passeriformes > Aleadryas > Aleadryas rufinucha. Next base: position 126,356 of record VZTH01010884.1, read on the forward strand.
CAATAATTCATCTGGGTCCACCTCTTTTTTTTTATTTTTGAGAAATGTATGGTTAAATATCAACTGCAATTAATCGTGTTATGAAAGATAGATTATTACTGTAATTTCTGCTGACATTTTGTGTGCAGTATGTTTTTCTTTACTAATTAAATACCGTGAACTGTTTTCTGAGGGTTAATATATTTCACAAAATTTCCAATTTATAAATAAGTCAAATTCAGGATATTTATTTGTAATTACGTGGCAATGTAAACCAGAGATGGGATAAAAGAGGTAGACTGGACAAAAAGAAACATAGATTGTATCTACTCTGTGTTTGGCAGTTGGCTGTGGAAAATATAATCCAGTCATAAATCTGTGAACCAGCCCTGAATTTCTATTGCATTACTTTTAAAATAATTGCAGCATTTTCACATCCCCTAAAATGTGCCATAAATCCATAAAAATTATCCATATGTTATATATCTAGGAATGAATTAATTACTTTTCACTGTACTGTAAAATACAGATAAAGAAACTCTACCCAGAAAGTTAAAAACGCCTTTAATAGATGCTTTTCCATATGCATAATAAGGAATTATTGCACCAAGGGATTATCTAAAAACTGAATTTATATGACAAACAGTTAAAACAGGAATTTAAACTGATGCTTCTCTCTCTCTAAGAGCCTTTTTGGGTGCTAGTATTTGGGAGCAGATGGAGTACAAGTTACCTGTGCTGACAAACCTGGCCCAGGTTACACCTACTGAAAAGCCCAAATCTAGTGGTACTCATCTTCCAATAACATAACTTTGATTAAGTGCTTAAATGCAACTAAAGTGCAATGTAAAAAATGTTTTTCTCGTTTTTTGGGACAACAGCATGAGGAGTCTCATCTGTAAGGTTCATAAACCCTTTTCCTGTGTCAGTAAAGAAGACAACACCTCTGAGAGGAAAAGAAAGGAAAAGGAAAAATTACTAGGGAAAAGGTTTAGTTTCTTGTAGAAGCGTGGCATTACTGAGGTTGAAGAAGACCTCCAAAATCATCCAGTCCAACCTTTGACCAAAAAACACCACACCCCCTAAACTGTGTCACAAAATACCACATCTACTTATTTTCTGAGCACTTCCAGGGGTGATGACTCCACCACTTCCCTGGGGAGCCTGTAGCACAGACTTTCTCAAACTCATTCATTCTTTAAATGTTAAGGGATTGGATATCCCTGTCCAGTAGAATTTCAAATTATAAATAAATAAATTAATTAATTAAGAAAGTGAACACAAAACTGGAGCGTGTCTTATAAGACATTTAGAACAAAATCAAACNCTAAATAAATAAATAAAAAAATTAAGACCCTTTTTCCCCTGCATGTAGTATCAATTATTTTACAAAACAGGAGCGTGTCTTACAAGACATTTAGAACAAAATCAAACCTGGGTATTCCCCACAGCCTGTCTTTTTAACCACATATTCCTCTAGTTCCCACTGCCCCTTCCCTCGCCATTGAACACTTTTGCTGTGCAAATTTTCTTGAAAAGAAACCAAGTGGTGTGCGAGAAACTGCAACTCTGAAGGAGCCTGGGTTTTATCAGCTCATCATGCCAAGGCTGATGGCTGGAGCCTCCCAAGAGCAGCCGAGCTCAGGGATGCAGGTCTAGGTGATGACTCACCCTCAAAGGGCACAAAAATGCTGAGGAAGGGAGACCAGAGCAGCTAAAAGCCCTAAAGTTTAGACACCAAATATCTGGAGGACAGCTGGAAAAGATTTAAGGAGTGTTTCACTCTCTCTCCAAGCAAGGGGTGCCAGCAAAAAACAAACGTAACTCTTTCTCTCTATATATTTTTCGTGACAAAAGCTGATTCTCAGCTTGGGGATGTTTTTAATATCTAGACAGAAAAACCTAACTCTGAAAGGGTATTCAAGAAGTGTTATGAAAAAGGAAGATTGATACTTCAAGAAACAGAAGGGACAAAGTGAAATCACAAAGGACTGGGACTGATCCAAGACTAAGAGCCAACCCCCCTCCCCAGTCCTGAGGTTCCCACTAAATCTTGGATGTTGATGAAATTATGGTTGTGTCCTGAGACAAACATTCCTAATTAATCCCTGCAAAGGAGTTAAAGTTTGCAAAGGAAGCACTGAGGCCAGGGTGAAATGTGGCGGGTGAATATCCCCGTGGTGTTGTTGAGATATCTGGGAACATGCAGTAAAACAAGAAAGGTCTGAGGTGAAAATGCTGCACTACAAAAAGGGCAAGATCTAAAGAAAATAGGAACATGTCTGCTGTGGCAAACAAATCATGTAAAGGAAAACCCCAACATCCAGAAAGAGGTACAAACTTTTAATTGGGAAGAGATTTTAACCAGACATGAAGAGCTCACAGTGTGAAGAAACAGGACAGCAGCCTCAATACCTTGGAGAAATTATTTCAAAGAGAGCAAAGAAACAAACCACTGACATGTGACATTTATTAATTCTTTGCCAAGTACTTACATCCATAACATGCTGGACATAGACAGGGCCAACCCAGAGAGCTGGTATTGTTTGGGCTGCCAAAAGCTGCCAGCACTTCCTCTGTGCTTAGGATTGCACAAAAAAAGGCTCAGGCAGAGCCAGTGTTAAAACATTGAGACCTTCAGCTACAACTTAGGTGAGTATCCGGCCTCATGTAAGAAGTTGTACCACGGCTTTACCCCAGATTTATGTCTTAAACTGGGGTCTTAGAGGCTGCTGATGGCCCGTGCACACCATGCAGAGGTGACACCTCAAACTCCTTGTACACAGAGCCAGAACTCAGAGCAGAAACCACATTTGTGGGGCAAAATCCCAGCACCTGGGCGAGAACATCCAACACCTTCACAAACACCTTCACCCTGATGTAGTTTCATCTCTACTACTGCTTCCACCATGAAACTAGTGCAAGATGCTCTGTGAGCAGATCCTGACATCACCATGTAAATTCTTGATTTTTCCCTGTCTTGAGACCATTTTCTTTAATGGTGTGTTTGAACAGTGCCAAGCGTAGCTGAGGTCTCCTTGGTTGGGACCTTAAGGAATTTTTTCAGCACAAAGAAACACAAACAAGTAGCTAATAGCAATCTATCACACCTAAAATCCATCCAGCAATCGCTCTGTGGTGCAGCCCTGCCTTTTATGTGGTTTGTTAAATGCCTTGCACAGTGTGTGGGTGTTGCATAAGTAATAAATAATAATAACTAATATTTGTAATGCTTCTAACAGTGACTAAACCACGAACATGCTGACTAATACTGTCTCACTGGCTACCTCCACTGTCTGCAATCTAAATGCATTCATCTCAGCTCCATTTGAACCTGCTCTTTCTCATCTGAAAGAAGGCAGGTTCAAATTAGATATCAGGAAAAAAATTCTTCCCTGTGAGGGAGAGGAGGCCCTGGCACAGGGTGCCAAGAGAAGCTGTGGCTGCCCCTGGATCCCTGGAAGGGTCCAAGGCCAGGCTGGACGGGGCTTGGAGCACCCTGGGACAGTGGAAGGTGTCCCTGCCCATGGCAGGGGGTGGCACTGGATGAGTTTTAAGGTGCCTTCTAAACCAAATCATTCTGGAATTTTATGGCTCTCTGATGATTCTTACACAAGAAGTTGCCAACCCAAGTGTAACACAGGAGAGACACTCCTACAGTGAATGTATATTAATTACATCTTCATGTGGACACATGTGGTTTACAACAGGACACAACCAGCCAAGCCTTTGCACACATTCTCCCTCCATCTTCTCCTTCCGAAGATGTTTTATTTACCCAAGGAGTGAAATCCACGTTTCACCTTAGAAAGGGAAGAGCCAGCCCAGAGATGGGCATGTAGGGTGATGCTTGTATTTAATGTGCTTGTGCTTTTATCCAATCCTATTTCAGGTTCCTGCTATTTCCTAAGGAGCTGGGGGAGCTGCTCCTCTCTTCTTGTGCCTCCTGGGGCTGCCCTGGCTGGAGGATGAAGCAAGTGGGCTCCTGGATATGGACTCGGAGAGCACTGAAAGCAAAGCACATAGAGGGGAAAAGCAGAGGGAACTGAGGTGCAACAGCAAATTTTTTATATCAGTACAAATATGAGGAAAAGTCCAGAGGTTTCCTTATTGGCCAACAGCTCTGGCAATCAGAAAAGAGCAGGTGAGATGGAGGGTCTGACCTTTGACTCCTGAATCATTGACAGGTCCTAAAGGATCTGTCAAAGTGCTCTAAATCCACGTTGTGCAGCGCCAATCCTTGTGAGGCTGGAAGGATAAACCCTGATGTGATTTGACACCTCTCTTTATCGCGGGTGGAACCAGGCCCCGGATTTTTAATACTAATGCTTTGGGACATTTAAAATCCACATGTGAGGCTTGGCTCTCTCCCTGCTGTTTACATGATAAAGTGACATTCTGATTCAGTCTATCTCATCAAATTCATGATTTCAGAAGTTCCTCTGAACATGTCTGCAGCATCACGCTAACTTTTCAATACCTCCATGTCAATACATGCCAGTTGCTTAGGGTTATTTTTTTTCCTCTTGGAAAGGAGGTCAAAACGGCAATGCAAATATATTAGGGGGAAAAAAACGCATTCAAGTAACATTACTTGTTTCTGGAGTCAAGATGCCAGTCCATCTTTAAATCACGCAGCTGAGTATTCAATTCACAAATACAATGAGGGTACTTTTAAATTTTAACTGTCATATTCTGTTATGTGGCCTGATGTTAAGTTGCATTATGCTAGCAGTGAATGGGATAGGACAGAACATAATTCACCGCATTATAAACAGCATAACATAACTTGACAACTGGAATTTGAAAGGAGGAAATTCTTTAACCGTAGGATCATATTGTGTGTTCCTATACATTTATAAACCCAGCAGCGAAAGAGCCGAGCAGAAAAGCTGATCGTGTACCTATTGCCAAGAAACAAATGTTGTCTCATTTGTGGGGCATGTAAATAATTTGGGGGAGTTTTCTTTACGTTTTAATTTCCCGACTGCACAGCTGCCACTTCCCTTCCTGTGCTACTTAGGGAGGCTGGTGGTGGCATCATCTGAAAACTTTCATACCTAAGTCACAGAGCAGCATTCACTTTTACTGAAGCTGTTTTGTTTGCTCTCCTGGGCTAAAATAAAGAATGAAGTAACACATTTCTTCAACATGAATATGCTAACAGCCATAAATCTGCTCCCTGGCATTACTGTAGAACAAACCATAGTAAATGTTTAAAAATGTGCTCCTAAAATAAACCCTGACTGAGCTTTGATGTCACTTTATTTAATTCACATTGGCATTGCATACACAGCTCAGTTTACCAGAGAGGATTCATTCTTTACTGAAGCATAATTACATTATCAGATATTCAGTAGAGGCCATAAACCACAAAATGGAAATTAGACTGTCAATGGCCATTTTATACTACAAGGATTATTGTATTTTAACATTTGTGTTGTCAACTGCTGTGCTGGCAATCTAGCATGTGGACCCCAATTTTCAACATCACTCTAACCTGAATAAAATTTAAATATATGAACACCAAATTGAACAATCAATAACAATCTTTTAAGCTATATAAGCTTCTGACTGGCAGCAAACTAAGCAATAGCACAGAGGCGAATCAATCAGGAAGCTCTGTTTTCCTTCCTAGTCCTATGCATTTCAGGCTGAGGGAAACTTCTTTTGGGGCATTGTTTCCCAATCTCCAATATATATTAAAAAAATAAATTTAAAAATAAGCCACAACTTTCTCTCTCTTGCCCACTCAGATTTGTAAATGGAATTTATTGCACGCAGTGTCCTCTTATAGATTAAATTAATGTTATTGTAAAGAGGTTTAATGCTCAAAGATATTTATGACTCATGCTGAGAAAGAAGCTGTACTCAGTTATGATGATTAATATAATTTTCCCAAGTTCTCACAGATGAAATTGCTCCATGTGCATATTTTGAGTACAAAACAGATAACCGTAATTCTAAGGAAAGGCAGCCATGATTGTGTTATTGATGCATCATTTGGAATTAGCGAGGTGCTTGTGGAGCTCGTGAAATGTTTTTGCTGGATTTAGTTTCTGCTTGATGGGCAATGGGATAAGCAACTCTCATCACCCCAACCTGCGTCTGTGGTTTTGATCCTGGCATAACAAAAGTTAGTGCTCACAAAGAATTCGTTTTTACAGTCAACCACTAATAAGACAGGCTGTGATTTAAAACTTATATCCTCTGTCCAGGATGAAAACTAAATGAGATAGGATTTGACAACTTCTACCAAGGAACTGAAGATTTACCAACTCCTCAGGCACACAGGTCAGCAAATGGCACAATCTCAGCATTGTTGCAGTTAAAGCCTGGAAATGGATCACACGTGTCTCATTAGAAGAGCTCTCCAACAGCTCTGCAAGGTCAGGGAAGATTAAACCAAACATTTCCCAACACCAGAAAGATGTTGACCTGTTGGAGCAAGTCCAGAGGAGGCCACGGAGATGGTCTGGGGGCTGGAGCCCCTCTGGAGCCAGGCTGGGAGAGCTGGGGGTGCTCACCTGGAGAGGAGAAGGCTCCAGGGAGAGCTCAGAGCCCCTTACAGGGCCTAAAGGGGTTCCAGGAGAGCTGGAGAGGGACTGGGGACAAGGGATGGAGGGACAGGACACAGGGAATGGCTTCCCACTGGCAGAGGGCAGGGATGGATGGGATATTGGGAAGGAATTGTTCCCTGGGAGGGTGGGGAGGGGCTGGCACAGGGTGCCCAGAGAAGCTGGGGATGCCCCATCCTAGTGGAAGGTGACCCTGCCCATGGCAGGGGGTGGAATAGGTTGAACTTTAAGGCCCTTTCCTTCCCAAACCCTACTGGGATTCTATGGATTCTCTGATCTCCATTCCTTACCTTCTTGATGGTCAGCCCTCACTAGTAATTAACATTACAAATGTTCATTTAACGACCTCCCTATTATGGACTAAACTTTGCTGTAATTAGATTGAAGTGCTGTGACTGTTACACACGTCAGTTCCAAACTGTGAAATTCCTTTTCAGATTTTAGCCAATCTTTTTGTTGTCCTGTGAGAATAGCAAACTAGAGTCTGCGTAAAAAATGGGGAAATTCTTCATATTTGATAGACTGCAAGAATTGAAGGCAATAATTACTTCAAATAGAAATACGTTGAGTTGTAGTATTTCCCCTCCTTCTTACATTTCTTTACATTATACCTAAGGAGCTGGTCAGGTTGCTAAGGTCAATAAATCAATGTTAAATGTTATCTGAGTTGAAACAATTTTATAATTTAAGTTTGATGATACCATAAATGTTATAGGTATTAGGAACTCAATACCCTTTCTGCACAAATCACACTTCCCAATGTGGCTCAAAGAGGGCAGAATTTGGTCTGAAAGTGCAGTGAACAATGTACAGCCACAAAGGGACTATTAAAATCAATGCCAGACAACGATGGGACTGATGTATATTTTAAAAAGGCATTAAAAAGTGACAGAAAAAGTTTCTCCAAACTTTTCACACACTTCTGTTAAATCTCCTGCTTAAAACTTTTTTTCCCCTCTAAGTAATATTTAATATTATAACCAACTTTGAAACAAATGTTTCTTTGAGGAAATACAAATATATTTCTCTCTCACTTCATCACATCATTGGCCCCATGCTTCAATTTCCAGAGCCCTTTTGAAAACCACACACTCCAAGTTAATTGGTTTAATCTGGTTGTGGGAATTAGCTATTTTTACCTGCAGTTACATATGAAACAATTATATATGAAATATTGATTGTTCATTAATGTGGGGGATATCTCCCTTAATGTATTTTGTAATAGTTCAGACTCCTGGAATATGGAAGCTCTGGAAAGGTCTAGGGAATTTTAACTAGCTTTTAAAGTTGTAAATGTTATTTTAAATTGCTTGACATCTGAAGTCAATATGAAGGTGTTACATGTATTAAAAAAGGCATAAAAATGCATTTAAATAAAAGAGCAGCATCACTGTACTCATAAATATATGTTATAATTCTTACAGCTACTCCTTTCAATTTCTAGGCAGTTAAAATGAGAATACATTTGTGTTTACAAAGGCATTCTCTCACTTTTGTCTTGTCTGGGAGCTGGTCTGTATTTGGGGTGCTCATGCTTGTTCATCATTCTAAATGAAATGGTCAAATCATTTGTGGTACAGATGCAAATAACAATAAACACAATTTTCTGCAATGATATCAAGTAATACAAATACCAGTTTTAAAATTTGCAACAATTACGGCTTCAGAAATCAAAAACAATTCTCAACTCCCAAATGAATTCAGTCCAAAGACTGAATATTAAATCATAGAATTGCAAACCAGGTGGACTTTAGCTCTCAGAAAGCAAGAGAGGATTTGTTATAAAGTGCCTTAATTGTAACAAATTTAAGGACTCAACTTTGTTGGTGAAGGTTGAGAACCATTTCATGTGTCCGTTGTTGCTTCTGGAAGGATTTTGATCACAATGGGATTTCTGATATTTCATTAACGTGCAGAAATTCCATCCTCAGTAACAAAAGTTTACAAAATTTGCAAAGCCAATGTGCTGTAATAATGATTTTTAAAGGAGAGCATTATGAAATGGTCAAAGTTCTACACGGAGAGTAGACCCAGGTGTAAACCCATTCAGCCTTAAAAAAATAAGCAGTTCTGCTTTCCCAGCCCCTGCCAACTTAGGTTCTAAATACCCTTCAATCATAAACCCCCAGTCTGTCATGCTGGGAACAATTCACACTATTTAAAAGGTTAAAAAGGTTAAAAAGTTTGGGTTTTTTAAGGGTCCTGTTTAAAAGAGGTTGAATTTCTCCAAAAGAACATAGAAAAATTTGAACAATGTGCTTTCTTCCAAACTCTTGCATAACCTGATTGCTACAGAAATCCATGCAATATATCAAATTATCAGGGACCTATCCATCGCATCCACCATTTTTCTCAAGAATTACTACAGAAGATGCTAATCCAAATAAAAATTCCCAGAAATCTTTCTTCACCCGACAATTTATTCCAGTTTCCATCCTCCTCCCTCTTTATGATAACTCTTGTCAGCTATCATTATAAGTGAACAACACAAAGGCTTAAAGACATACCCTCCAGTTAAAAACGAAAAAAATAAAAAAAAAACCCACAGCTTTCAAGTGTGAACCGGATTAATCACACATAATAATTATACAAAGTGATAACACTTATTATAAGATCACATAAACACCGTTAAACCAGCAGTGGCAGTAACCTTTAGGAAGGAAAAATAAAGCCACCAAAAATAATACGACTCAAAGTTTCTGTTGGGAGGACTTCCTGGCTGAGGCTTCTCCGAAAGCCTTGATGAAGCTAATGTGCAGCGTTTCAAAGCAAACGACAGCCACGGCTGATTTACATGTTCCACACATCTTCAAAACGCAGCGTAAAAACCGGAGACAAAGCAGGGGTGGGGAAAATTCCCGGTCCCCAATCTCTCATCCCTCAGCACTCCTCAGCAGCACACAGGCCTCTGTTCCTAAGCTCGTTTTCTAGATCGTCAGTGTAATTATCCAACAATTCCTACTCTCCATATTAGCAATTCTTTGTTGAGCTTCGTGCAGTTCTAAACCAACGCTTTCAAAGACTTTTTTAATTCATTTTTTTTTCTTATTGCATTAGCTGTGGCTTCAAACACATCAGCCTTTTCCTTCCAACTGCTTTGTTTTTCCTTAAGAAACTCCACTCTGTTGAAAGTTTCGTTTTGATCTCATATTATCACTCATTTTTATAATTCCCACTAAGTATCTGAGGAATAGTTTCCAGCAAATTCTTCATGGACAACCACACTTTTTTTTTTAAGCACAAGCAAATCCTTGTGAATTCTGGTACCAAGGAGAGGATTTGCTACTTCAAGTCACCGGGTGAGCAGAAGATTGTGAGGCACTTCCACAGTGGAGGACTATAACCTTGGATATGAGGATAATTCAGGCCACAAACCTGTCACAGCTTTCCTGTTCCAAGTCAATCACTATTGGAAATTTTCCAAAGGTCCATGAGCAGCTGTGGTGGGAATCACGATCTGGTAGACAGGGTGTGATCAGTCAAAGGTTGGACTTGATGATCTCAGAGGTCTTTTCCAAACCAAATGATCCTGTGATTCTGTAAAGATCGAGGTCAGGCAAAGGGGGAAAGTGGGAGAGCAATATGTGAGGTATAGAAAATTAAGGAAGATGGAATAAAAGGAATTTTTCTCTACAGGCAGATAAAAGACAAAATATCTTGTAATTTTTCAATCTCTAAATATATTCGAAGTGCAAACTCATTATCAAGTGTTATGGAGAAGACAGACTTAGGGCGTGGCAATGGGTGTATGGAATTACTGAGAGCACAGAAAATATGTATTTATTTAAATAGAAGCAAAATAATTAGGGATGGTAGAAAATTCTGCTGGTTGTGATCAGAACTGGTTTTAGGCAATATTCTCAGTATCACAGAGCAGAGAGAGGGCTTGAACTTGGACTGCCCAACATCATAAGAGGTGGAATTGATGATGGTGAAAAGAGGGGTCTGAGCTGCTGACAGAACCTCTGATGAGAAAGATAGCAAAAAAAATCACAGAAATTCTCCAATAAACCTTCGTCCTGAAAAAAATTCAGAAATAAAAAGTACACCTGGCCTTGCTAAATCTCTGTACAAATGTAGCACTAAAATGAGGTGGGTTTAGCCTTCATATTAATTAGCAGCATGTAACAGCTACTACAAGAAAAATAACTGCAAACATAAGAAAGGAACAGCTTGTTCACGGATTTTTTTTTCCTCTCCTCTTCCAAACAAGTGACATTTTGCTATTTGCTTATTGTCCAAGAAATTGCTTGGGATCATTAAATATATAAGGGGCTCAGATATCTATATTTTACCTTTATGTCAAATATTTACATGTCATACACAGGACCTCACCAAGGAGTTGTTGTGATTAGTTGCCAAGAAGCATCAAGAATCAAATAGGATTGTTAGTGTTTAAGGGTTTTCCTGTTTATTTCTACAAACATACAGGATAAACACTGTCAGGCCAAAGTAAACTATAGAGTACACATTTTTTTTCCAAAACTAATACCCTATAAAAGCCCAGGATGGTTGAAAACCACATTTCAACCAATTCATTCTGATGACTTGCACCATGCGTGAAGACTCAAGGATATTTCATAACCCAGAGACCCTGTTAATTAATTAAAATTAAAATTAAAAAGCCACCCCTGGTTTAGACCTAATAGTCAATGAAGTTCCTCCTAAACACACCAAAATATGGTCAGCATTTGGAAGTGATCAAAGTAAGTTAAATAGATATGGGATATAGTTTTATGAAACAAAACCTCAAATTCAGCTTAGATGGAAAGGAAAAAGCAGCAGCCCAGCACCACATATGTACAGTATCATAAAATCTGAGCCACCACGCCAGGGACTGAATTTTGAGTGACATTCAAAAGATTTTCATTAAAGTATCCATTTGTTTCAGTCATTTGAGAACTATTTAGTCACTTAACTCTCCCTGTTGAATTTTTTTCAGATGCCAATTGACAGAGAAAATTCACTCCAACTCAAGATAAATCCCTACTTCCACTGCCAGGGGTTTTCCTGCCATAGACAATTATTAGTCTAGAGAGGACTTTTTCTTTCTTCTTGAAATTTAGCTCCTTCTAAGAAACTTTTGTTCAATTAAATACTTCATTAAACTGACAAACTGGTAAGTCTACCTTTGTGCTTTGTTTCTTCTGAAGCAGAGTTAAAGAACATGAAATGGAAGGAACATTCATATCTAGAGATCAGTAAAGAATTTGTTCTTCAATTCAGCAGCTAGAATGGCAAAATGGGGTGAAAAAATTCAATTTAGGCCAAACAAGCACTTATTTTATTAATTGTTTTGGTGTTTTTTTAAAATATTCAAAATGAAACAATTTATTTTAAAATGGAACATGCACAGTAATATCTCCTGTCTGTTAGTTAGTTTTCTAGTATTAATTACAGCACACCATTACCCATGAAAGTATTGAATCCATTCAGGTTTGTCCCCTGTGCTCTCTCCTGATGTGTTTTAATTGGCCAATTTATTATGAAGCTTCTGAAAATTTCCTGTGAAATAAACTACGATAAAAAGGGCAGAACAGAATGAGAAATTCCATAATTTGAAACACTTAAAATCAAGTGGCAGAGTAAAGATGACTGATCAAAATTGCTCAGAATTAGGTCCAAAAGGACACAGAATTCTGTTTGCTGAGAAGTTTTCAGAAAATCACCATATTCTTGAAAAACAGGATAGTTCAAGTAATAAAAATATAGCATTGAAAAGGAGAAATATTATAGTAGTCTACTGAATACAGGTAGAAGCTTTGTTTGGTTAAATACATAATTTAATGTATCTTCCAGTGAGGACTAATTAAAGTGTAATTTAAAATACATAATTATGGCTAAAAAACTTCGTGTCATCAAAAAATTGTTGGAAGAAATTTGAAAAAAAACATTTTGCTTCTTAGAAAGTTACGTAGAGCAAGAGCCATTCTCAGCAGGACAACTTATGTTTAAGTGAACCTTTGGGGGCTCATAAAATGTATTTTTTTCCAGTATGGTTATGGCACAAATAAAGGTCTTGGCATTTGTGACCTGTGCTATGCATTTGAATCATTTGAAAAATTGATAGGACTGCATTTTGTGTTGATGTTTACATTCAAAAAACTACTCACCATGTCACAAGAAACTATCTAGTAGAAAAAATTAGGGATTTTTGCCTCAATGGCTTCACACCGTCACTGCATCTCAAGGAGGAAGGGGTGGGAGGGTATTATTTTGCTCATTAATTTACTCATTTGTTAATTACGTGAAAAAAATTCCCTCAAACGGAAATTCTGGAGGTTCTTCCATTGGTTGGCTTGGGAAGGTTTGCTCCGAAGAGCAAGAGCAATGAATTGTTGGTTTTGATGCTCCTAGGAGACATCTCTGCAGGCCAAAGTGAGAGCCTGTGTCACTCGTGGAAAACCTCATTTTAGTGTTGATGATCTCCAGGTCCAGCTCAAGGGACCCGAAGCGAGTCAGCATCACCACAGGATCCCCACATCCTGTGCTCAAACCCCATCCAAGAAAGGCCCATTCAGTGTCCTGCACTATCCCAGAATTGTCATTAAAAGAGAAATTAATCTTTCTACATTTTTCTCACAGTAGAGGAAAAATAGATTAGAAATGTGAGGAAAAAAACCCTGCGGACAAGCAAGACTCAAGGCAAAAATAGGGTTCAGTCCTAGATCCCTCATGTGCCTGGAAATCCCACTGCACTTTTCCCATCTTGGTGCTTAATAATTAGTCATTAACTCCTGTCCTGCAACGAACAGAACACACTCATCTCCCCCTTACTTGACAAGACTGGGCTCGTGTTGATTATTTTAACAGGCTAATTTAATTCAGGTTTCTGTAGTTTCTCTAGGAATCTGCCAAGCAGAAATTTATCAGATTCCATATAAATCTATGTCAGGGGGAATTTTAATGGAAATGACTACATTAAGAATTCAGGATTGGGCCCTTAATAGCTGCTATAATTTATCATCTTTTTAATACGGAGAAATCAGTAAAATGAAATATTCTAAAGACGTAAAAGTAATAACCCAATCATTTAATATGAAAGAACAACTAGACAATACTGCCCTGAAGAACTATAGATAGCCTGACAGAAAGGCACTGAATATGAAAGCCAGAGAAGCATTGGCAATAATTCCACAGAAATACTGTATTCCTGAAAAAAATACCAGTGAAAAGAAAACAAAATCAATCCATTCTTCTACATTCTGGTACTTTTTTGGAGGCCTTCAGACACAGCTCTGAGGGCATTTCGTGCACAGAAATTGTTATCCCGACTGAGAATGTAGGAGAGAAAGGGAAGATCCTGGCCAAAAGCAAAAGGAGATTAATTCCTTAGGAAAATTTGCAATTTTGATGGGTTATGAGCAAGAAAAATGCATAAATTTGCAGTAGGTAACTATTAGCTACATTTTCATCTATAGCCATTATAACTCCATAAAAACATGTTTTGAAGGCAATATAACCTAAATAATAACTGGGAATGAAAGCAGAAATGTATGAAAATGAGAGGCTGTCATTTCAGTCATAATATTAAAACTAAACACAAATTCTAATAAAAAGGAAAATAGTCTGGTTTGCATTTGTGCCAACCCACTGCGCTGCTTTCAACGAGAGGTGTCAGATCCCTCTGAAAAGGAGATTAATGCTTACATCCTGCTTCCATCTCCAGGGAAACTGAGGCACGGGATTTTTGCCTCCACTGGTCATAGAGGCCAGAGGCAGAACCATGCTGGAAGGTGAGAAGCCCAGGAGGAGATGGAGCTTGGAATGGGTGTTGGTGGGAGGGGACACAGGAACGTGCTGCAGGTGTGGGGACACCCTGAACAGCAGCTGGTCACTCCATCTTTTTATTTATTCCATCTTTAAGCTCAGATTTATTTCCTTTCATTGATGATTCCCAAGAAAGAACGGAGAGCTGAGCTTCCAAGGTTGCTTATCCCTGTGGATTTGGATGGGTCATGATGTTCCTGAAGCTTCTCCTCAACCTAAAGACAAAAATCCCTGCCCAGCTGCTGTCAGGCTCTGAGAAACTCCCAGGCACCTCCAGATTTCCATTCATAAGGTGGGATCTGGCCTTAAATGTCTTCAAACAGTAAAAAAAAAAAGGTGACTTTTTCCTAGTGGTTATTTACAAAACAGAAGGTCCTTTCCACTGTGCAATGATAAAGGATAAAGACTTAAAGTTAAATATATTTAAAGGCAATTAAAACACCTTAAAACCCAGCACAGAACAGAAAGGAAAGGCCTTTTTTTGTTTTTTTTCTTTTCTGTAACAGGAAATTACCATTTGCCTTTTTTAGTAGTACATGAACTGTGATAAATTCATCTTTATTTGCCAAAGAAAAAAAGAAAAGCCCTCACCCAATTAAAAGTGTGTGTACTGCATGCCCCCTGCTACAGGGGCAGGATGCAAACTTCCATCTGTGACTGTCAAAAAAAAATGGTTGTGTAGCTCTGGAGATGCTTTGCTGAACTCCAGCAACACCATTTAACAATTTAGCTAACTGATAAAAGTAAAAATGCTGCTAATTCCCATTTATAAAACGCTAAATTGCCTGCGACTAATTTAAACAATAAGCAAGCCAGGCTGTGAGCTGTTATCTGTGGCCAGCTGAGCAAAATACTTTATTTGCCATCTCTTCATAAGCATAGATTAGCTCCTAAAATCTGTTCTGCAAGTGGACAGCCCGTGTGGCCTCAGAACAGTTAAATTCTGCAGAGATTTCACCACCTGAGCTTGCCAAACTTGGCATTTTCCGATAAAATACACTTATACATATGCAAAACTTTTCAGTTCAAGCTGCGTGGTTTTGGTTTTTTCCTTTTTGATTTTCTTCAAAAGCTTAAAAGTTTCCTTTGGGTTGAGGTATTTCTAAAGGTATAATGAAAGCACAACCTTGAAACAACAAAAAAAGCCAGAGCATAGGATATGCTCCGGTTGCTTCCTGCACCGCTAAAAAAAAAATTAGCTCAAATCCCAAGACCCATCCTCAGGAGCTTAATTGCTTCAAAGAATAGGAATCTTGTCAAATTCAGTCCAAACAAACATAATCAGTAGCTTTCAAAGCTTGTTTGACATTGAGGAGGCATAGAAAACAGCCCAGGAACCAAAGAAACGCACATCGACGGCCTGTCAAAATTTTTTGTCAGACATGATGCTATTATCAAGGCACATCAGGATGGAATAAAGTGACCCGGCTGACCACGGGCTTACAAATGTCTTGGGAAGGAAGGGAAAACGGTGAATCAAAAGGTAGCTTTGTTGAACGTCCCCCCAGGCCGTCTTATTGACAGGGATGACAATGGTCCCAAGATGCACCATTATCTATGACCAGCGAGCAGACATCAAATGCTACCGAGCTGTCTCTGTCAGAATAGAAAATGCTGCTCAAAATACACAGGGCTTGTTACATTTTGTTCAGCAAAGGTTTGTCAAAAGCCAGGGTCACTCTGTGTGTGCACTGCCCTGAAGGGTAATTTTAAAAGGCAGGAGAGATGCACTTGATTCTTCAGTGTTTCTCCTGGAAGGAGACTTGGAGTCTGTGGATGACCAAAATGTT
Source organism: Aleadryas rufinucha (assembly GCA_013397815.1). Lineage (NCBI taxonomy): Eukaryota > Metazoa > Chordata > Aves > Passeriformes > Aleadryas > Aleadryas rufinucha. The sequence continues at coordinate 142,473 of VZTH01010884.1, forward strand.
TTGAAAATCAAAGAATGACTCAGAAAAAAAAAAAAAAAAGAAAGGAAAACAAAGTAAAGCAAAGCTAATAGATGTTCGCCACGGCCGTGTTGTTAGAAGGCAAAGCACTTTTCAAAATAAACAGGTTAGGGAATTATTCCCATATTTAGATGTTTTTTCAATAAAAATTGAGTTGATTTCTAATACATCAGGGGTGGGTGCTACCGTAAAGGGATGACTCAAATTGTAGTGGATAAGTACACCCTCTTCAAGGATCTGTGTTGCACCATTGTGCAGTTAATTGCAGGAAAAATATTTATACTGGCGAGAAAAGAATTGTTAATATGGTACCCTTTGGAAAGAAAAGAGAGAGGCTGTATATACAAACTCCAACCTCAGAAATGTTTGGGTAAACTTTGCTTTTCTGTGAACATCTGCTAAGCACACACTGAGGGACCAAAGTCCAAAGGCACCCCACTAATTGACACAGAAATCTTTGTTTAAGGACTGTGTGGCTAAAAAAAAACAAACCTCAAAACAGAACAAAACTGGAGGTTGAAAAGAATATTTTGTTGGGGGTGAAAGGAATTATTGGTACAGACATTATGGAAGTTGTCCACTACTTCTTGCTTATGGGTCAGCTCTTCCTTTCTCATTTTGTTATCACTGCCAGGGTACAAATTTACCAAGAGAGTAAAAAAGGAGCCATAAAATCTCCCTGGTGCTGCCCTGGAAACCAGAAAACAGAGAGTGACCCTTCATTGTTAATTTTACAGTCCTATCCTGCCTGAAAATGTTAATTTAATGCCATCTGAACCTTTCTGCCACGCCCCCCATACCTGGTGTCATGTGGGGGTCTGGTGCTCCCCAGCTCTGCTGCTCATCCCCAAAAACTGAGTGTCCTCAGAGCATCGTGCTCCTTCCCTTCAGGCCTCAGCTATCCAGACCCATTTCCCTGCTGGCTTCTGCTATTGATTATTGTGACTCCTCAGAGCATGTAATTGTCTTGTTTTCTTTCTTTCTTAAGGATAAATAACAGAATAAAGAAAAAAAAAAGAAGAAGAAAAGAAGGACCCAGTTACAGCCTTTTACTTCAGGTTTGCGACTCCGAGGTAACAGCTGATGCTCCACTGTCCATACCCCATGATTTTCAGGACAGGAATTAGGATAATAGTCTATCAAATGTGCTTTCTCTCCTCCTAGGCCAGTCTCAAGATGATAGATACGATCCTTTTGCGTCTCATGGGATGTGCTCTTTTGTCCCCAAACACAAGGCTATTAATTCAATGCAATAGTTTCTTTTTCCTTGCCCTGGAAGTCACAATATGCTGTGAGTAAGGCTGGCTTGTCTCTCCTCCCTTTGGAGCACTCCTGAGTGCCATGAGAGGCTTTGCACACCAAGGATTTGCCCACCAGGGATGCTCCAGCAATTTCCTCCAAGCCTTTATGCCTTCCTCCTTGCCTTTTTTTTCCCCTTTATCACTGTTTTTGTGGACTTATGAACAAGATCCAGTTTTCAGTGGGGATGGAGTGGTGTCCTAGGGTTAAATACAGGTTCTATTTTTTTTTTCAGCTGTCAATTATTGATATAGACATAAACAAAGCAGAAAAAGATAAAAGACTATGAATATCTTCCTCATCAGTAAACTCAATACTTGGTTAAAACATCTGCATTAATATTCTTGCACATCCCAGCCCTTAAAACCAGGATATCTTCCTGGTGACTTCCCTGCTGCAATACTCCACGGGAAATTTAGAGCTTTAAGGTATCTTCAGCATTTTGACATCAAAGCCTTCACAGAAAAATAGTTGCCTGATGCCATCTGGAAGGAAAAGAAGGCACCAGTACATCTGCAATCCCTTTTGCCCCCCATTCAGTCCTGCATGAAACAGCTCCCTGAGACCAGAGACACTGGACCAAATCTATCTGAACAGGGTGTGGGTTTGTTCACTCCTGAGCCAGGTTTCAGATGTACCATGGAGGCAAAAGATTTGGCAACTACAAAATTCTAGAAAATCCTATTTATTCAATAAAGCCTGTTCTACTCACCACACGACTCATTTCCATGATTTCTGACCATGGCAACATCCTCAGCCTCCCATCCTGCTTTCACAGTACTTCACCTTTGTTTAGAATCAAATTAAATTGGGGAAAAAAAAATAAATAAAGGCAGCATCAACTCTACTTAATTGTTGTGCATCCCCAGGGTGACCAAAACAAACAACCTGAGGCCGAGGGATGCACCTCACACACGAAGTTACTCTGTGTGGGATGAGGTAACACTCGTGGGTGTGAGATTCCCACCCCAAAAACGAGGAGCACGACATCACCTCAGATTTGTTGCCCTCAGCAAGAAATTCGAGCAGCACCTGTGATTCTCCAGTGCTTGTGTGGCCCTGCAATAACCCTGTTAATTTCTGAGCTGCAGAGGGTTTACCATTAATGACAGCTAGGTTCTTGCTCTGAGGATAGACACCAAGCAAACGAGGATGATTGCAGATGTTTAAGAGTAAATGTGAAAGGAAAGGAATGAGCATTAAAAAGAAGGGAGCGAGGGAGTATTGATTCAGTGTGACTGATGTGAATGAGTTAAATGATTGACTATGAAGTGTGAATTCAAATTTACTGTGAATGGAATTTACTGTGAGTGGAACAGAGTATGCATGACCATGACTGAGTGTGACTAGGTATCATTAGGAAGAACTAAGCGAATATGAGTGGAAAGCACTGATTATCTCCCCTGTAATCTATAAATAAACAGTATTGCAGGAAGTTTTGAAAAATGTATTTAATAAGGGATTTCCACTGCCTGAATAAACTTGCTGAGGCCAGACAGCCTGATCTGGAGGAAAATGTATCATTTTACTCAAAGGCCTGTCATGTAATAATACGTGAGCTCATATCTGACAGGAACAAAATAGGCCTGAATTTACAGCAAAATGGAACCTCTGGACTGATAACAAATGTCTTTCCAATTATCAGCAAACAAATTTGCTAACTCCTATGATGCCAATTATCCTCTCTTCTGCTTGTGGGTATTTTCCTAACATATATGTTTAAATTTAGAGATATTATTCAAAATATAGAGCATTCAGGACCTGCAGATTTGGGGATGGATGCTGTCTCATTCAGGACCTGCAAATTTTGGGATTGATGCTGTCTCCTGTAGATCAATATAATAAACTTTTATTAGCACAAAATAACTGTCCTTTGGCCCAGTGACCAAATACTTCATTGGCACCGTTGTGCAGAGTTACAGAACTGAGCCTGGGGTTGCTCCAGTTTAATTTAGTGAGAGCAAAGTTTACATCCCAGGATCTCAGACCCCACGTGTAAAAAATGTCTCAGTCTGTTCTCAGCTGCTGCCCTTTCTCCACAAATATCTCTGCTTGCTTTCCCAAGTTTCAGTACAAATCAGGCCAATGGAGTCTTTGTCCCCAAAGGTCTGTGCAGATAAATGCTGATTTTAAAGGTGGTTTAAAGCAATGACTAAATCCTAGAGCCTGGTGTAACAAACATGAGTTTTACCCCTTAATTCAGCTTTTTTGCCTTAATCAGGTAATGCTCTCCCTCTAAATCTTCTGCATTCCCTACCAATCAAACATTCATCAGGATTATTTTGTGTCAGCCTCTACTTCCACTGAAGAAGACAAGAGGAAAACATTGAGCTCCGTGTTTAGAGTAGAAAATCAATAATCAAAACCAAATAATGGGAAAGAGCAGAGAGGCCATTTCAGCTGCAGAAATTTTCTTGGGAATTTTCTTGGGAAACCTGCTCCTTTCCTCTGCTAATGCACTGGTGATTAATTTACTGGGGTGCAGAAACTCCCCAGAACTGCTTGAATCAGATGGGGTTTGATCTCAGCCATGCACATGAGCACCCTTGAACCCTGGAGTTCTTGGCGTTAGAGGCATTTCAAACTGATGTTCAGTGGATTTACATCCTTAGGACTTTACAGGCTTGAAGTTACCACTGACAAATAACAGTGGCTGAGAATGTGGCCCAAAATTCTGTATGAGCTTTTGTTTGCATTAAATTTTGGGTTTAGGTGTATTTCCCTTTTACAAAGACTAGGACACAAGCTGTTCTCTTTTATTGCCTGAACAGCTCCAAAATGAATAAATTATTCCTGTTTGGATCTTCTTGACCATCAGGGAGCACCTCAAAAATGTTGACACTGTCACCTTACAATGAGTTTGTAAAATATGCAACAGAACTTAAAAAAAAAAATCCAATAAAGAAAAAAATAAAAAGGTTATGGAATGTACCCTCATCCCTTAAAACAGAAAATATATTTCTTGAGATCGTGAAACCTCTTCACCCCTTCTTGCTAACTCTCCTCAGGAGTCAGGTCAGAGTCAGGGTGTCTGCACAGTCTGAGCAATGCTCTCTAGATGTGCTTCTCCCCAGCAAGACAGAAAACCATTGACAGGAAACAGTGGGGGATTTACACCCCTCGTGCCAAAGCTGCACGTGTTCTGTCGATAAATGGAAGACTTAATTCTTCAGGATAGCAATCCAAGCATTTTAAAGGATTTCCTAATGAGGTAAAATTCATTAATGAGATACAGGAGGAAAAAACCTCAAAAAGAAAAAACCCACCTTTTTCACTTGGAGTTGCAGACATGCAGAGTAAGCAAATTCCAAAATTTTTCACAGAATAACGTGATAGAAGTGGGTAAGAATGAGATCATTAAGACTTTGTATTCTTTTGACCACTTAATCTGAAAACCTGTTTGTAAAATCTATGCTGAGTTACCTTTATTGTTCTAAAAGGTCTGCTATTAGAGAAAAAACACGATCAACATCCTTAATTCTGCTTCCTTGCACTGCGAAATTGCTAAGGAAGAGATGTCCCAGCTTTCCACTTTTCCAGAATCCCTTAGATTTGACCTAACCACAAAAGCACCGGCCACTGCAAACAGATGCCCAGACTCAGAATTCCAGTTTATTCTCCATACACCTCTTGCTCCTTCCAGCAGTGTTCCAAGACCTCAGACGACTTGTGAGGGGCAAAGCCCAGGACCCACGTGCCCTCTGATGATTAATAGAATCATTCCATGGAGTGGGTTAAAAGAGACCTTAGAGATCACCTAATTCCAACTCCCCAGAACACATTCCTACTCCTGGTTTTCACCTAGGAAAACAGAGGGTCTGTCTGGGGTGTTTGGTTTTTTTTTTTGGCTTTTTTCTATCTTGAACAAAACGTCTTATTTCTAAAACAAATATTTTCTGATGGTACAGCTCACAGAAAGGTATTGAGTGGACAATTAGCCCTCAATACGCTCAAAGACCTGATTTTTCAGCTGAGCCGCTGAAGACTGAGCTGAGGGGAACATTTTTCACCGCTTTCTCTCCTCCTACCTCCCCCCGAGTTACGAAATCAGCTGGGCCCGCATCTGAAGTGCACGTCACGTTGATGAAGGCCCAGGCTTGTGGTTTGCAGCAGGACAGAAGGGAAGGATGTTCTGGTAAAAGCACAGTTAGGGGCCATTTTCAGCAGTCAAACCAAATCTGACACACTCAGGGACGGGCACTGCCTCAGCAGAGCCAGGTTGTCTGTTCACCTCACGTTACGCTCCCGATTCCGAGCATAGCTCCAGGTTATCCTGCTTTATTTAGCTGCCAACAGAAGGGCTTTTACCATTGTGGATCAAGGCAACTGTCTCTGGAATTGATCTCATTAGCGAAGTTTCCAAAGGAAGGGAGATTAGAGAAAGCAGCTGATTTTCTTGACTTGTACTGGTATTTCTGCGGCAGCGAAGCAATTTCATCTCCCTTAAAGGCATTGGTTTCAGGTCACATTTTAACTATAGTTAAGTCCTCAAATAATTCAGAAGACAATCAAGGATTAGTGACCACTCTCCCCTACAACAACAAAGCAAATGTTCAGCATGGCCAAGCCGTAGCTTTTGATGAATGTCAGGTTTTTTCGTGGGCTTCGTAAATAACATTCAAAATAAAGCCAGTCTTCTGGATTTCAGTGCAAGCTGCATCCCTCCAGGTCAGCACAACAACCCAGGATGCACATTCACAGGTAAAATTTGCCCCTAAACTTGGAAGATGGACTCCAAAAAGTTTTCAGTGTCGGAAAAGAGCTGCTTTCCTTTTAATACCTCTGGGATGCTAAGGAATAGGCAATCCTGTATGCATTTGAGGATATATTTTAACATGCATTATGTTTTTAACATAATTTAAATATGTGTAAAAAACTCTTAAGCTTTTGCATAAAAATCCTTTAATAAAATTTAAAGAAATTATTTCATTTTGTAATTGGTCCATTCTGGTTTGTTTTATTTTTCCAAAGATAATATCCTGCTCAAGGTCAGAGTAGGAATACCCTGGACCCACGAAGAGGAGGAGAGGCAACGATCTCTACGATTCCCAAGCAGAAGTTTGAGCAGAGGGCATGGTCAGGAGAAAATTAATGTGTCAATTCCAAGGATTCCCTGCTCCAAATCCCCTGGTTGGGAGAGAACTAAGGGGCTTAGCAATATCTACGGAGCAGCTCTGATGTGCTTCTGCCTCCTGCAAACGGCATCCGTGCAAATCCCCGGCCAGCCAGGCTTGATGCAAGGGTCCAGATTTGGCCAGCAGTCATTACTTTTTGTCTCCAAATCGCAACAAATTTCACTGAAGTCACATTCCGAGCTGGAGCTGTCATCCCGAAGGAGAAAATCGCTGTGTTTTTTTTGTCCTATATATGCACATTATATAATTCTGGCTGTTATCTCTGGGGCCTCTCTGGCAAACTTTCCACTGTTCTTTCTCTGTTAGGACTCGAAGTTATCAGAGTCAGAGTTCATTTATACTTCTGATCGCTGGCTCCACAATGTCCCCCAGGGTTGGGAACTCTGCTGTGGCAGAGCAGAAACATAATTTTATAGCCCCTATATTCTAATTCATTTAATTAGGGGTTTTCTTCGATCTCTGTCGGGGGGGGGGG
>VZTH01010884.1:149408-163586 GCA_013397815.1 Aleadryas rufinucha
GGGGGGAGTGGGGAGGGGGTGTCCTTTTATGTTTAGAGGTTCCTGTAGAAAATCTATCTCCACTCCAGAAAGTCATGGGCAAAGTTCTCCTGCGAGTGCAGGTCTTGTTTGCTCTGCACCAAATTAATATTCATCACATCGGGAGCAGAATGTACCTTTCCATCTTCCCTTTGCCATTATTAGTTAGGAGGAAGAATTATTGCACTGCAACCCACAAAGAAATGCACATAATTTCGATACACTAATAATGAGGGGGGTGGAAATTGAAAGAATGTGGCATATTGGAGACCCTGACTGAATTTAAATCTAAATGGTTAAAAGAAGTCGACTGATAAGAAGAGCTCTAATTAAGAAACATCTTGCTGCTAAAAACGTGAACTTTTACACTTATTTCATACCTCAGGCAGAGCTCAAGCAGAGGTAGATTGTATCTTCTTTAAAGAAATGAAAGAGGGGAAAAAAAAATATATTAATCTGCATTGTGGTAATGCTGATGTGCCCGGAGCCGAACTCCCAATTCATTGTGCGACGTTCTCTGCACAGACACAGCCCGGGCAGCTCTGCCTTGAGAAATTTTCAGTCAGACCAAGAAAAAGGGAGAGAAATAATATGTTATCTTCATCTCACAGAGACGTGGGGAGGTTACATGATTTCTCCAAGCTGGTGAGAGAATTCTCCGATAAATCTGGATCTGAGTTTTGGGGGGTTATTTGCTCTCCGAGGTGGGGGGTACAGGTGGACACACGCAGAGTGAAACTGAATCCAAGTTTTCCATGTTATCTTCAGTGTGATGTACATGGAAAAAAGGAAAAACAGGGAGGATGTCCTACCTAAATATTTCGTACTTCAAGTGTAACTACAACAGCACAAGAGCAGAAAGGAATCTCACTGTGCACTTCCTATGTCTGAACTGGAGCGAATATTCTGGAGCAATAAAAATTGTACTAAATTTGAGCTATGATTTAGGAGGAAAATCACCAAAATAATTCCTGATACCTTATAAAAAATACAGTTTCAAAGTGAAATATTTTTCATACAGAAAACTGAAGGAAAACAAAGTCAAATATTTCATTTATCCATACGGTGATTTTTTACCTTCCATTTCTGTGAGAAAATAAATAACAGGAATGCAAAAGCCATGATTCAAAGTGTTTCATTTGTAATTTTTTTCTTTTTAAGAACCTACTTGAGAAACTCTGATTTGAGAGCTGTGAGAATTAAAGAATTTTTAACAAGCCAGACATGCATGGCAATGTCTGCCACCCAAAACCTCAAGTGTGTACTCTAATGACTTCCTGCAAAAATCATCCACTAATTTACTATTAATGAGTGATAGAGTTTATACACTTAGCTAAGTGGAAAGTGATTTTTTAAGGATATTGCATTCTCTTCCCTCAGTCACCATGGTATAATTACAGCCAGGAGAAGGCTTTTTAAAGCAGTTACAAATCACAGCTGGCCGTGTTTCTTGTGGTCTTCCAGGCCACAACGTCTACAGGAAAGATAATTAGAACAGTCCAATCAGAGAATCATAGAATTATTTGGATTGAAAGGACCTTAAAGCTCATCCTCATTCCAATCCCCTGCCGTGGGCAGGGAATCTTCCACCAGACCAGGCTGCTCAGACTCCCATCCAACCTCTCCTTGAACTCTTCCAAAATTGGTACCAACTTATTTACCTGAAAAATGCCACAGTGTTATCCTGGAACATGAACAAGCAGCAGCTGTGAATTATTTTATTCATGATGTTTTCATGATGGAAAAAACACGGGGCAACCTCATCACCTTTTGCTGGCCAAACCTATTTTGGTTCACAGAGCAGATGAAACCCCAATTGCCTCTGGTAGCCAGTGGAAGTGGTGGTAACGTTCCTGTAAATGTTGTGGTTGTTAAATGGGGGGAAAAAACTGAAATCAGGAAAATTGGGAAGTTCTGCATAAGGATACCACGCTAAAATTCGTGTATAGAAATTCGTGTAGAGGTTGGAAAGTTGACCCTTAATCCGACAGAATCAGGGAAACTCCTCCAGAGTATTCTCATTAAACACTCAGAACTAGAGAAATATTATGTGGGCAGGGAGAGTATCTACAGCTTTTCTACAGCCCTCACACAACCAGAATCATAATTTGCCCAAATATCAGAATGCAGAAACATCACTCATCATTTTGCGTTTGTCTGGCAAAATAGTGAGAGGAAACTGTAGAAAATGTTAACAGGAGAAATGATAAATAGGCAGCTTTGTCCTTTTTTTCACATTTATCAGAGCAATGGAGCTGAACAGAGATTTTTGGGTTTGCCTTAAAAAAAAAGCTTTTGATGATTTTTAAATTCATTCAATAAAATAAGGGGAAATATTTCATCTTTAATTACCTTTTTTTTAAATTCTGGATGCCCAAATCTTATCATTTCTCTGCTCATATAGACATATGTACATAATTCCTTATGCCTTCTACCCTCAAAATCAATATTTGCCTTTCATTTTGTTTTATACCAGATTTCTACCATCACTGTGATGACAACCCAGAGACAAGGGGAATGCACAGGCACAGAATCAGAATTATTTTCACCTATTCCTGTGTTACAGCCCCACTGACAGTTCAGGACACTCTGGAACCTCGTCCAGCTTTTGACAACTCCCTTTTATGTCAAGACTCTCAGCCTTTCCAGGTCCCAGCATCAGCTCTGGTATTTAGGGCAGAGTGAGACAAATGGCTGATAAAGCTTTTTTATCATCATAACTCCTCTTCATCCTCATAAAACCATCCTAAAGTCATTTCAGTGGGAAAATCCTGCAACAGCTGTTTGCATTACTGAGGTAGATCACCATCTGCCCCACAGGAGTTATGGAATCCCAGAATGGTTTGGGTTGGAAAGGAACCTTAAATATCATCCAGTGCCACCCCTGCCATGGGCAGGGACACCTTCCACTATCCCAGGTTGCTCCAAGCCCCATCCAACCTGGCCTTGGACATTCCAGGGATGGGGCAGCCCCACCCTTTGTGGGTCTCATGAGTCAATTTCTCACAATTCCTCATGTTTTGACGTGACACACTCTTCTCTTCCAGTCCCTTAGATGGTGTAAGGTAAGGAAATTGAGGAGAAATAACAATCCCTTTTCCAGTGCTGTCCCAGTGCCCTTGGGAGCAGATCTCCCGATGCCAGTCCTGGATCCATCTGCTGTAGTTCCATCCCTGACTTGCACCAGCCAGGTGATCCAAATGTTGACTCCTACTACAAAATGAGCTAATCAATTTGGCCAGGGAGCTCTTCCTCTCCTCCTGTCAAGAAGAATGCCTCACTTTGCTATTGTAAACTTGAAATATTCACAGTACCGCGCTTACAACCAAAACCTGACAATTTAGCATAAAGTTTTCTGATGCCTAATCACATATCTTAATAAAAAATCATACATTCCCCGACGAACTGAGACAGATTCTGATTACTTGTCTTCGAGGGAACGGCCTGCTTTAGAAAATTATTTGGAGTACTCTACCATTGTACCTGTCATACACTTTTAATTAAAAATGTATTGATGCATGACTAAATTGTGCACAGTGGAAAACAGACCTATTTTAGCTCAATTGCAGTAATGTCCACATAACCCAATGAAGAAGCCCATACAATTATAACAGGAAGACAGCCCTGGCACAGTTATACTTTTTCAGGTCAGACGTATATTCCGTGGAACCAATCATCACAAATCAATGTGGCCTCAATCAGCACAAATTAATTTACTAATCTACTCTAAATACCTGCAATGAAGTCATTGCACTAATCTATTGTAAATTAAATATGTGGCGAAACGAAGGCAGAATAATGATTAACATTACTTTATGGAGTATTTCTTGACAAAGTCTGCTAACTAAGGCAATCTACACCCAATATTTGAAAACAAGAACTACATGCAACCAGAAATAAATTGGTTACAGCCAGAGGGCTGAAATCAATGCACTGTGGACCGAAAACTGCATCTTGAGGCCTCTGCTAAAGGAATATTTAGTTTAGACTGACAAGAGATAAATGCGTTTAGAAGAGAAAGAGTTGGAATTCAGAATAAAAAAGTTGCTGCATGGCAGAGACAACACCCCTATTGCAGTGTCCCAAACTTTATCCCTAAATATCTAACTTGATAATATTTTAAAAATATTTTTAAGACATAAAAGACATTAAGGTAGACATAAGAGTATTTGTTTGCACATAGGGATATGGAGCTGCTTGAGAAAGTGTTGATAAAAGTGTTTAATGAGGAAAGATTAATTATAACCATGAGGACTGACATCATGATTAGAATTTTGAATATTTGATTGGTGGGCTTAGCTGCTTTCTCTACCAGAAGATTTTTGTTTGAAAACAAAGGTGCATGTTTAGGTTAATGGTTGGACTCAACAAAGGGTCTTTTCCAAACTTAATGATTCTACAATTCTGTCTCAAATTCATGGAAATTTGTGCTCAGGACTGAGCTCAGAAAATCCAAAGAAGAAAATAAATTTGAATTGCTCAGATACTGCAGAAACAGGAAGTCTAAAAGTAGTTAATTTTTCTAGAGTATTGTCCAGATAGATAATTCCTCTTTTGCAACTAAATATTCAATTTCTGCAATTGAGATTTTATTTATATTTCTCCCTCTTTTCTCTCCTTTTCCATGGCAGAATCTGCACTGACTTTGCACTTGCATCACCCACCGCGACTCTTCCAGCGACAGACAAAAATAGTTAAAAAATGCAGACAGTTTCCTGAACACTGTGGGCTGAATTTCATCAAATAAGGCTCCTTGCATGTGAAAAAAAGGGGAAAAAAAAGGTATTAAATGAATCAGTCTCTGCATCACTGTTTTCATTCTTTTTGCCTTAAGTGCATGAAGATTTTTCCAGCAAAGCGGCTGAAAATGCCAAGCCGTCGAAATCAAAACTTTGCACGGGAATAAACCTGGAAAGTTTTCATACTGGGAATCAAATTTTTCACCAGACTCACAGACGGACATATGGAGGACGTGGAGAAAGCAGCTCCTCCTCAGCACCCTGCCTGCCTGAGAAAAAGACAAGCAAGTGCCTAAATGCTGATATTCCCGTCCCTCCCCATGTTGCACCAACTTTCCTGAAGCTGGGAAATTCCTCGTAGCCCCCCAGAACGGAATGAGACCCCTCTCCATTTCTCCTCACCTGGACAATGCTCTGCCTCGTGTAAAAAGACACTCAAAATTTAAAACATAACTCAAATTCACCCTAAAGAGCAATTTTAAATGCACTCCTCAGTTTTCTTATTAAAATACCATTTTGTTCCTCCAGCGTAGTCCGTAAAGATTTCGGGCTGTGAGGAACAAACAACGTTTAATTTTAGGTCTTTTAGCTGAGGAGGAAAATATGGAAAAGGTGTTTTAAACTAGAGAAATTGATATTGCACAAATTGCTAATAAAAAAAATTGCTGTTTTAGAAGCTCATGTAAACGCAGCCTGAATTTGGTCGCAGGCTGAGGAGTGATAACAATTTGACAAAATGGTTCTCCAAAGGAATTCCACTTGGGTTTACTCTCCAGAGCAACCAGAGACGCAGCCCTGTGAGTAACATCACTCCTTGTTACAAGATCTCTGCTACAGCGAGGAACAACACGATGAATTTTAGATGTAAATCTGAATTTCATGACCTTTCAAGTCACATCCTTAAAACTCATTTGAGCGGCGTTTCCTCCTTATGAATATGCAGTTGAACTGAAGACCCAGAACTGACATCATATTTTTTTCCCCCTCATTTTTAGGCCCTCTTCAGGTGTAAATTAGGCCTTTCCAGTGTCATCCTTATTTACTTTATGCTCTGCAAAGTTAGCAATCATTCCATTACATTTTTGGTGCATCACATGAAGATGTTTCTGCCTGATAGGTAACGCTTGCACTCGAACAGAAGAGACAGAACAATTGTCAAGCCACTGAAATACAAATGAGCACTAAAAAAGATCTTTGAAATCACTGTACTCACTCAGTTTTAAATATGTGCCATATTTTTAAATTAAAAAAAAACTAATCCAAACTGCTTTTTTATAATGAGGAAATAGAAACATAAAAATGAAAGCACAGCTTAAATAAAGAAGGACAAATAATCTTGCAAAGAAATACTGGATTTGTATTCATTATAAGCTAAGTGTGTAAGCCAGAAAAATTAAAGTATATTATATCATAATTTAAAAATTTAAGATCACAGAATCTTTTATTTTTTTAAGGAGTGTCACTTCTAATAGCTTATTACTTTCAGGGAATTTTCCTAAAATAACTGCATAGTGTTATCTATAAACAAATCTCCCAAATATATGTGGGTCATCCTCAAACTAGAACACAAAAATGATCTAAAAATTGAGAAATTGATCTCAGGCTATTTTCTTAAATATACAACATTGTAAAACGAATAATAATTTTAAAAAATTATCATCTCCAGAGCACACCAAGCAGGATTCCAGGTTTCAAAGCCTGAATATATCTGGCTTTGCAAAGAAGACAGTGGTAAAATGGAAATAATACTATATGTCACATCTCAAAAGGCACAAACTGGGGGAGGATTCCCACTTCTGCTCCTAATTCACTTGGGCATTTGGAAAATCTTACCTTTCCAAGAGGTAAAAAAATAAAAAAGCAGCATTTTTAAAGTGCCTTTCCAGCCTGCTTCTTCGATTACAAGTCTCTCCTTCGTTAGGAAAATTCAGAACCAACTCCTTTTTTTTTTTGTAAGATTAACATATACATTACACAGAGCATCTTCCTACTGAAAATAAACATATGATCTGGAAAAGCAGGACCAAAGTGGGGCTTGAAGATTATAGGGTTGGGGTTTTTTTCTCTATTTCTGAAAGTAACTTACTTTAAAGTCCCTGAAACGGGGTAACATCCATCACACTCTATTTCATTAGTCTTTAAGGCAGCCTTAAATAGCTGGGCCTTAAAACAGATCTTGGTTGATATGGCAAATATCTAAAAAGGATAACTCTGAAAATATCCTCTGCCGGGTTCAGCTTGGATTTTGCCCAAATAAATGCGATCACCTCTCATTATGATTGAGGAGAGGAGGGAAGAAGAGGGGGGGAAATAAAAAAGGAAAAAAAAAAAACCTCAGGAAAGCAAAGTGCAGCTCTGTTTAATCCATATAGACATGTCTACCCAAATCCCTGTGCTAATGTATATCTAATTCGGATAGGCTAACTCATCCTGGAATAATGAGAGCTCCTCTGAAAATGTGGTGCATTTTTAGTATTCTTCAAGTGTATTAATGTACTTCTATAGGGGCTTTAGCAGGGGAAAGAAATTAAAATATCTATGTATATGTGTGTGTGTGTGTGTGTATAAGATATACACGCAGCTTTCTGAGCTAGGCAAGCTGATTTCTCTCTTGAAATCGTGCAGCTGAGAGGTTATTTAGGAGAAATAAGTAGCTGCTGGACAAAGCCACACAATAAGCAATATTTACTAGTCAGGTAGAGCCCCACAAAGGGCATTTCATCTCTCCCCTGCCCCTCGAGCATCCCGAGTACCTTGCTAATTCTGACAGCTCCCACCGAGTGCTAAATTCTGCCTCTTTACAGCTGCAAACCGACCCACCATATCTGTAAGGCAAGAGATGTGAAAGAAAAGTGCTCGAAAATAAATATTTTTTCTTTTAACATTCAACACAATCCTGCCTCATCCTGCCAGCTACACGTGACAATTGCAAATTCACCCTCAGCAGCAGAAACGTGGAGAGAAATGGGGAGAAATGGAGCTTTTGTGCGTTTTTCGGCCGTAATGCTCCTTCCACGTGTGCTGCAGCCTGTGCTGGGCTCTCCACTCACATTCCCACTTCCCAGCTCTCCTGCTCTCTCCCAGCCAACATTAACTTCCCGTGGCAAAGTCCCTCAGCCCCAAACCACGCAGCTTCAGCTGCAGGAATCAGGCTTTGAAACGAGCACCGAGGTCGAGTTCTAAAAAGCATAAAATTGAAATCGCCCCGTTTCTGGGCTTTGCCATTTATTTACACCGAGCTGAGGGGGTTTTAAAGTTTTCCAAGGAGCCTTTGAAGGGAGGGGACCTTGTGCTGTTTTGGCCCCACAACAAAATCTCAGCAACAAAATCCCAGCAGTAAGAGTTTTAAAGGTTCTTCACACACAGTTCCACTTATCCCACAGTTTATAGCAAAGCAAGACTGAGCTTCCAGCACATCCATCCTTCCTTCCTCTCCCGTGTCCTCCTGCTTGTTTCACCCTCACACCTCTTCAGACATGCACCAGCCTCACTTCAGACTGACTTTAAATACCCCCAGCTTTTTCTTTTACCACCTATCCTCCACTTTTTCCTAATATTTTTCTTATAGCAGCACAGTACAATAAAGAATGCCCACAATTCATGTTTACGTGTGGTCCATCAGATATTTAAGCTGGACTTAAATTAGCAACAGTGATGGAGTGACACTTTTCCTCTCCAATCACCAGGACACACAGTTTATACTTTCATTTTAAAACTCAGGTGCATAATATTACCTGAGAATAATCAGACTTTGAAGGTCTCAGAGCAGTTGATGCAATTTGCATCCCTGATTAAGGAATGAATATCCCATAATCAGATACCCAGTTCAGAGGGCCTTCTTCATACCACCACCCTTATTTTTGTTCATTTTGATGTGGCATCGTTTAGGTGATTTAATTCTTCAAAATGCAAGGAAATTAATCATGCCACTGAAAGGTAGAATAAAAGTTTATTGTTAGAGAAGTTAGGGCAGATGACTGAAATGGAAAAATAAATTTACATGGGCTTTTCTACATGAAACACACATGGAAAATGTTGTGTTCAAATGATCCTGTTTAATAATTTTACATCACTGTGACAATAAAATTCTAAAGATGTTTGCTCCTCCCACAGTAAATATAACACCTCACCTACTTCACAAGAAAAGATATTGCTTGCACTACAACACCAACTGCATTTTAGTGGCTCGTAATTATGTAGGTTATAGAAGAAGATTTTATGAGATCCTATAAAATGGTGGAGAAAAAAGTTCCACATTCAGAGATGTTTGGAAAACAGCATTAAAGAAATGAAAGATCTTCTCTCTGCTCTCTGCAGTCACTTGAGCAAACCAAATCATGGATTTGCAATAAAATTATGGCAATTAGTTATTACCAGCATTTTAATTGCAGTTGCAATGGCAGATATTAGTGGTGCACCATGGAGGGAAAGGTGCTGGGCCCTTCCTTTTCCAGCCCCACGCCAGCAGCAGGGAGGGATGGAGCTTTCCTCCATCCCTGGTACCATTCCAAGTACATAAAATGGTGCATCAGCTCATGTCTGCGTGCAATCAGGACATAATAAATCTTACTATTAAGTTAATGTCTTCACACAAAACTAGATTTTGGGAACAAAAAAGACAAATGGACACTTGAAAAAAACTCCTGGTATAAGGAGGCTTGAACACTGAAATTCAATGGCCTTAAAATTGAGCAGCCTAAATAAATATTAGCTGCTCGACCTTTTTCACTCACAAATATCTTTCCTAATTTAAAAACGTGCCGGCACATTCCCCTTCCCAAGCTGAGCCCTCCACAAAACACCAGTTTTTAAAGGTAGTTTGGTTTTTAATGGCTCAGTAACGATCTGCAACCCCATGAAAACAGGGGTTTACAATGGCCTTCAGCTACAGGAACCTGAATGGCGCCGCTACGATTTTATTTGGTTGGAAAATTAAAAAAAAACAACAACTTGCTCAAGTGATGTAAGAGACCTTCCCATCACATTTCCCTCCCTGCTTCACAGAACTGCACACGTATTGGGTTTTTTATATGCCAATGAGTTTGGTGGTGATAAAATGCTGCCAAAAGCCAGTTTTGATGAATGTCAATAAAGTCGAATGCCTCATATTACACTGAGAATTTTTTTAAGGAGAAACCTAAAAATTCATCGTAATTCATACTATTTGACCCTGTGAGCCTGACCAAAAAGCCATAAAAAAATACAAAACATAAAAAAAACCACCCCCAACAATTCCAGCTAGTTACCCTTTTTACTTTATCTCACAGAGCTCTTACCACAAAATAAAGAATAACACATTGATGCTTGTTAAGCCATGAAACATGAACGGGAAATAAAAAATTAAATTACTTCACTTCCAATCCCCCCCCTTCCAAATGAAAGCACTCTGGTGAAAAAACTCATTTGCATCGTGGAAGTTTTCTAAGGGCTCAGGTAACAGAGAGCAAACCCCAGCAGAGAAGCCTGAATTCAGAGTTGGGAATGGGAATTCAGTTGTTTGGGAATGGGAAGAAAGAGGATTTCCTACATGTTCAGGCTGTCACATTTGCACTGGAGGCTTGGAAAAAGGAGCCAATTCCAAGGTAGTGACACGTCCTTACTCCATCTCTCCCTGCTGTGATGCTCTGGCCCCCACTTTTAAACCATCATTTTAAAGCTCAAACCTATTTTTAACAAAAAACTATAGGAAGTCTCTCTTCACGCAGAGAAAATTCACCATCCCATTTTTCCTACAAATGACTCAACCTCAGTTCTTCTAAGTGATTTCAGGCCAAGTTTTGCTCTATTTCCATACAATACCTTCCTCACCTTGCCTCTGAAATTGTGTCTTGATGAGCTGCTCTGAAGGTATTTGGCTTGCACACACCTGTTTCTTAAGTCTTATTTATCACAGGGAAAAAAAAGTAATAATATAAAATTGTCCATAAATTGACCCAACACTCTTTCCAGATTCCCCATGGCTAGAGCAGCAACACATGTGGCCAATCCAATTGCTCAGTGCATCAGAAAGGTTTCACCACTAAGATATTTAGGGGACATTAAGGATATTAATCAATAACATGGTATCAGTTTTAATACCTTATTGACTGGCAATATACTAAATATGGATGAGAGTAAGTTCGAGCAGAGATTCTGTTTCAAAGTGCCCATGATGACCTGTGTTAGCACAGCCCAGGAATGATTTAGAGAGGGAGATGAGTGTCTGACAAACAAGAGATGCTCGATGTGGGGTTGTGTGAAGACTAAAACCATACCAAAACATGGTTTATTGTAACATAAGGTGTTTTCCTTCCACCTCGTGGGGTTCCCTGATTATTCACTGGCATTGCCACACACAGGGCACCTTTTTACCTGGCTTTGTGTTATCTATTTGTATCAATTTCCACCGCAGTTGCCTGCATCCCTTTGACTTGGGCTGTTTTCTCTCTCACATGGCAGCAGAACCTGTGCAGACGTCATTAAGCAGCAAATGTGTTAAATAGCCTTTAGCACACTTTCAGCATCATCTTCTAATTGCTTTTCTCTCCATAGGTGGATACAAACCACTTTCCCTAAAAGAGAGAGAGAGAAACCTTCTCCTGTTTCTTTAATGACTTTTATTGATGGTTTTGTTTTGCTCCTACTTTGGGCCCAGACTTCCCTATCCATGCTGGCATTTTAAAGCAGTAATTTATGTCATAGGTTGAATCACATAATAATGGCATTTTATGGTTTATCATACTCAGCTTTCTGGGTGTGTACCTCGGAGGCAAAAGAAGCAAATTTTTATTAACACATGTTTATACATAATTGACCATTTGGGAAGTAGGAAGGAGAAATGGCTGTGATTTACATAGTTTAAGAAATGTCTTAGAGCACCTCACCCAGTCTGGAGCTCCCACTGTGACAGATGAGCAAATGCCCATGGGAGATGACAGCATGGTATTTATGGTATTTCCTTCTGAGACAATTAAGTAACATATGCCAAGACCATAGGGATTATCTCTGAGCTACACAGTATGTAACTCTAGCTGAAGAGAAATATAATATTTTATAAATTTGACAAACCATAGGAAAGAAGAAAAAAAAAAGATTCACCCACTTTAATAATGCAGTAACTTTTCCCTGACTTAATCAGACGTTTCTTGATTATTTTTGGGGGGTAATAAAACGGTGTCATGCTGCATCTCCCACACTACCCCAGAGCTGCTGTGCAGGCCAGGGAAAAGCTCAGACTCACACACAAAGTGCACTCTGCTGTCCCAGGATGAAAGGATTTGACAGCCCTCTTGGTCTAGAACAACCCTGATTTTACACCTACAGTGAAGAATAAAGCAAACTTTAAAATCCGCACACTTTTCCTCATTAGTGGCGTTTAATACCACTCCTAAAATTCTTATTCTGTGCTTGGAAAAGCTCATGGTCCTGGATCTTTGCTGATTTTCACTGTATGCAGCCATTTATTCTTTTGCAAAGTAGATGCAAAATTTGATGTAATATTCAAAACCATAATAACATTAATGATTCTCTATTATCTTATATCAGCAACCTGCAAAGTATAACAATTTATTTATGAATGCACTTATATCCTCAGGTATTCCTCAATTCCATGTACTGTGCCAACATTCTGCATCCATTGGACCAGTAGGATATGGATTATAATATCATAGTTTCTATATGTATTAGCAACAGTGCAACCATTCCAAGAACTCACTTTACGGGTTCTTATTTTAATTATCTTATAAAATTTTTAGAAGAACGGGTTTTTCTTGCACTGCAGCAAAAAGAATTTCTTCACAGGACTACTTAGTGAACATCATTCTACACAAATTTGCTTTACAAGCAGTAGAAAATAACATTTGCTCTGCATATTCAGAATGGAATCAGGTATTGGGTGGATGACTACAGGTGAAATCAGATCCACATCACAGCATTTCAGATGTCACCTGATCCACTTCGGAAACTCTCACAACTGAATCCAAAATTGCTCATGCTTAGATAAGAGAACGGAACAAGAATCAAGAGACTTCTGATCAGGTTGCCTAAAATCTCTTCACAAATACCAAAAATGATGACGAGTATCGCTTTATAGGTGCAAATTCTGTCAGTTTTATATAATTTCTAATGGGCTTAAATTTTAAAAAGTCCAGATTGTTTTAAAAGCTGCAGCAGTCACCATTTATTCAACTGTGGGCTGTTCTTCTGCAGCCCCTCATGTAACAGGATACTGGCTTGTGGCTCTAAAACAATAACATTACTTTTCCCAAATTTGTAATCAAGTTTTCTGCATCATGTGTTCAAAGAGGTGATAACCTTTCAACCATCCCTGCTGAAAGAAAACTCACCAACAGAGGGGTTTTATGATTCTACGCCAATTTTTTGTTCCATTTCACAAACCTGTGCCAAATTCTGAGCTTGTTATCTATTTTATATCTAGCCCAGCAGATTTCCATTAACGTGGGAATACATATAGTGGTTTTTACTTCAGAAATTACTTAATGGAGAGCAAGGAAAGAAAAGCAAAACAAAATAATATATAAATCTCAGCAGATATATTGATTTATTCCTCCAATAATTGTAAAACTCAGGTCAAAAGTATAAAAAAGATATTAATTATAAAATAGCCAAGATGTCAAGGCTACTTTTTCTTTCAGCAGTCCTGAGTTGAAAGCTTAAGTTCCCCTACTACAGATATCATGTGATTGGAAAATAATGCTCCAGAGAGGACATTACTGAAAGTTATGGATGGACCAGTTGGGCAACTAATAGATCCTTAATGGCTTTCCAAAGTAGCCCATAATCTCTGGTAATACCATCTCTAGAGGGTCTGCATGATGTATTATGTAATAATTGCAGTGCTTCTAAATATAGTTTGTGTTGCACTGATTGCAGCACCGTCCCATCTATTTTGTGAGATTATAATGGAATTCCTGGAGTTTGTTCCATCAACACTGGGCACTTTCACAGTTGTCAGTGTTTCTGATTATGACATTAAATTTATTTCAAAATACGTGGAGTGGCCATGATTTTGGGAAAAAGGAAGTATTGACTTGGAAAAGGAAGTCTGGTTCTTTTTCTTCACGAGCTGATTTGGACACTTGAAATAAGAGACAAGAAACCAAAGGACACTGGAAGGAGCTGCAGGTCCAACCACGAGTTTCTCTTTCAGTCCTGCTCATCTGTCCCAGTGCATCACTGGAACTAAAGTTGCACCTGCTCACCTTTTTTGTTATCCTTGCCAACATGACTGTGATTTTTAAGGAAGTGTTCTCAGCACATAGGAAAAACTGAAGCCAGTAGTGAATTTCTCTTTGATTCACACAGCACCTTAATTAATCTGATTTCACCCTTTGCTCCAAGTTTCTCTGCTCTTACAGGTTCTGCTGCCTTTTCTGGAAGGCTGAAGGAGCACAGGGAAGGGCTCAGCACACACCAACACTTG
>VZTH01010885.1:0-42286 GCA_013397815.1 Aleadryas rufinucha
GCTGGAAAGCTGTCGGCATCCCATCAAATTCATCCCACCCTATGGATGCTAAAAAGCTTTAGCAGAGAAACCTTCCAGCTCTCTGCAGCATTCTGTGAGAGCTCTGTCTGTCCCATGCAAACTATTAAAAACAACGCTATAGGTTTTATAAACTAACTTTGCTATCTTGCACCTGTGAGTTTTTTGTAGTATTGTTACGATTCTGACTAGAAAAATATTTTGAAATGGGTGTTGTAGAATTTAGTCAATCACCCTGGGAGGTGGATGACCAGAGGTCCAATGACCTTACACCATGTAAGAATGCTAAGGTATAAAACGAGCTGTATATAATTAAATAAAGGCTACTTCTCCTTTCTTCCTGGACCAAATCTGTGTTGGTTTTCTCTCCATCCCTGCTACAACAGCGACACCACCCAGTCTGGCTGGGGCTACCCTGTCCCAAGGAGCAATCCCTGCTCTCCATGCCCCGCTGCACTCACAGGGGCTCTGTGCACTCCTGCAGGTTGCACATCCTACGGATGGGCTTTGGCTTTTTGCTGCCTTCGCAGAAGCTTCGATGAACCATCTTGTTGTCGCTCTTCCTGCGGCACCCGTACTTGGTGTACTGGAACCCTGGGAAACATGTCAGAGAAATCAGGACAACCAGGTCCTTGTTAGAATGTGTGGTTTAAACAGGCTTTTCTGGCCTATTAAATGGGTTTACAGGACAGGTATTTTGGTATTTGCATTCCCCATTTTTTGCTTAAGAGCCATGGACAGACCATGAATACAGGGAATGCTCAGGAGCATCAATGTCTGAGTTCGGGCATCCAAAGTGGTTTGGGCTGTGAATTTAAACAGCTAAAGAGGCCTTTTTCTTCCTAGGCTGGAAGTGTGACACCTGGGAACAATCATGCACTTCAGGTATTTTAAGCTTGAGTCCTAAAATAACAAAGTGCTGTTACAAAGGGAAGTCCAGAATTCTAAACCATTCCCTTCCCCCAGATTTTTAGTAACTTGTCTCTTGTTACAGGTGCCTCATTCCCTGCTCACCTCCACCGCAGGGTTTGGAGCACTGGGACCAGCTCTTCAATGCCCACTCGAAGGTGTCTGTGTCCTCCCGCAGCACATTGTTGCTGTGGATGGTCGGCACCGAATCCTCGTGGATGATATATTTGTAAGTCAGGCTGGATCTGGTGTCGTTCTCCCGAGGAATGATCTATGAAAACATAAACCCAGTGCTGTCGTTGATTCCTCTGCAAAGTACAGACACCGAGGTCTGGCTCTGGGATGGTCCTTAAGGCCCCTCCCAAGGCCAAGCCCTGTGTCCCCAGAGCTCGACACGTCACCCACCAGCACCACCACGGCGTCATGCAGGGGCCCGTCCGTGTGCAGCGTTTCCGTGTCGTCTTCAATGCTGTACTCCCACTGCACGCCCAGATCGATGAAGGATCGGGACCTGGCCTCCTCCCCTTTCCCATTCAGGATATAGTGTCCTGTAGCCTGGTTCTTGATTGCTGGGAGGAGTGAGAGCAGAGCCTGTTGTGCCTCCCCCGCACTGGCAGCGATTGGGGTGGCACGGGGAGGGGTATTTCCATCAGATTATGAAAATAACAGATTTTCATCACATTTTACTTTCCTCTGTGCACACAGGTGTGTCCCAGATGCTAATATCTGTAAGTGATGCTAAAAT
Source organism: Aleadryas rufinucha (assembly GCA_013397815.1). NCBI lineage: Eukaryota > Metazoa > Chordata > Aves > Passeriformes > Aleadryas > Aleadryas rufinucha. The sequence goes on from VZTH01010885.1 coordinate 1,673, forward strand.
CTGTAAGTGAAGAGCTGAGGAATCGGAGCCCTGTGGAACTGCCTGGGTTTGGACCTTCCACAGCACACCTCAACAGCCAGGTACAGGGGGGATTAAGATGATGATCGTGCTTCAATTAGAAGCCAATTCATTAAAAATTGGAATCATAGAATGGTTTGGATTGGAAGGGACCTTAAAGATCATCCAGTTTCAACACCCATTAAAAGATGGACTCTCATTTTTTCTTCCATACAGCTTCTTGCAATGCACCATAGGAATAATTAAAAGATGCTGTATTTGATTCACCCCGGCAGCAGTGCCCACTTTCATGTGAATCATGAAACAATCTTTGGTTAGTAAACATGCAAATTTGGGTCAGTTTAATATTTTGGAGAATTCAAATGAGCAGATGTTTGTTTGCTGAGCTGTAGGACTGCAGGACTAAGCCCTGCCCACACAATTTGGAAAGCCCACATTTACCCAACCCCTTCATTGGGTTCCCTCATCCCTCAGGCTCTCCGGCATGAGCACCCCGTGCTTCTTCTCAAGCCTCACAGCAAACTTGAGCAGAGAAACACTTACCAAGAAAGTGAGGAGAGGCCTCGTCTTCTTGGATAAACACATGTCGAGCCCCAGGAGGGATATCAAACATCTTAAGGTACCCTTTGGCACGTGCAGGGTCAGTGGAGGCAGCAGGGAGGAAAAGAGAAAGGAACAGCCACGGTCAGGAGCGCAGGGCACAGCCCAGCTCTGCTTGCAGGAGAGGGCATCCAGCAGCAACTGAGGAGCAGGGCCGGGAGACACGGAGCCGATCGGTTTGTAACGTGTGGGACAGGCCCTCCCTGGGCTCTTCTCTTCCAGGGAGAGAAGAGACACCAGTTACAGATCGATTTCCCACTTCCCAGCTGAGATCAGTTTAATGTTTACAGCCGTGCTGCTCCAAGCAGGATCTATCCACAATTTAGGCAAAAAGATGTTTCCTGTGCTCCTCAGCACACGAGGACACAAGCACAAGTCTTCTTCATTCATTTCCCAAATCAGTCCTCAGCCAGGTTGTTGGATTGGAATTTACTGACTGCCCTGTCAGATGGTCATGTCTGAAGTGAAAGTACAAAGCTGTTCCCAAAGGAAAGTATTCTTAGTTTCAATTTCAATTATTTACCAGTGCAAATCACAGGTAATTAGTGTAAAATTAAGTAAGCCATTAGGCAGACTAGAATCCCTTCTAGGGATCGGTCACAGGTACTTACAGATCAAGATTTAATCAAGAGCCCCGTAAGTTCTCTGAGTGCATGGGATTTTCATATTCCTGTTATGTTCTTTTTAACAACTGCAGATTTAATTATGCAAAATCACTGGATTCTGGGACTACTGGATGTACTGGCAGTCTGTCCTGCCCCTGACATACACAGCTCCTGAGAAAATCCAAGTGAAGGAACAGAACAATAGGGAAAACCACAGTCCTGGCTGAGCAGTGCCTGTGCCCAACAGCATTTCCAGTCTTTTCCTCCATTGCTTTTAGAGCACAGGGAACATCAATTTTTTGCCTGGTTTGGCATTACCTGTCCGTGTCTACAGAAAGATGGGAACTGCCATTCCCATGGATGCCTCTCTCCGTGCAAGCCATTGCACTTACCCAGAATGTTTTTAGCCTCCTTTGCCCCAGAAAGGGAAACACTGTGAGCTCCTCCGGGTAAGGGAAAAGCTCCTCTGGTCTTGCCTTAAACAGAACACCTGGAATTAGTGTCCTGAGAGCCAAGTCCGGTCATTCCACTGACTGGGTGTCACCCAGATGCTCTTTACAAGCAAAAAATATAAATTACATCATAGACAAACGTATTTACAGTGGATTTGGACACATCTGGGCAAGACGACCAGTCCATGGAAGCTGGACAATTCAGGCAGGATTTTAAGTTGGATACTTGCAGAAACTGTTTTCTAGAAACTTGAATTCTTTTTGGCACCTCTTGCTTACATGTGTTTCCCTGTAGAAAGAGGTCCATTAGCCTTTTTCACGACCAGATTACCCAGGCGAGGGAAAAACTATCAGCATTCCCTGAACACCTCCATCACTTCCATATCCATCCACAAGGAGGGGCTGATGGACAGCAGCCTATCCTAAACAGGCTCAGAGATGGGCCTCAAGGCATGGTGTTACATCCATTATTCCCAAGGCTTGAATGATTATGGCATTGTCCCGTGTCTGTGAGTGTGACACAAATCCCCGAGCCAACAGGAGCTGCAGCCAGCTGCAGGCAGATGTTATTCCTACCGAGCTTTTTGGGAGTGCGGGTGTAGGTCCCCTTCACCGTCCGGCAGTGGGAGTCGTCCCCGCCGCAGACCCCGCACTGGTCCTCAGCCTTGCTGGAGCCAATTTCCTTGTCACAGCCCACTTTCTGCAGAAAAAAGGGCAAGACTGGCTATTAGGAGGGAATTCTTTCCTATCAGAGTGCTGAGGCCCTGACACAGGTTGCCCAGAGAAGCTGTGGCTGCCCTGTCCCTGGAAGTGTCCAAGGCCAGGTTGGACAGGGCTTGGAGCAACCTGGGCTAGTGGAAGGTCACGGCAGGGGGTTGGAACTGATGATCTTTAAGGTCCCTTTCAGCCCAAACCGGTCTGGGATTCCACGATAAGAACCAATCAGTGGAAGAGAAGTGGAACATTTCCACGGAATGGGTGTGTGCTGCTCTCTAACTTAATTTATATCTCAAGGAATTAGAGGGATATAATGCTGCAAACATGAGACATCTGCAAAGTCTCTCTCTGCCCGTGAGCTGTTCCCGTGAGTTGTCCCCGGACAAGCTGCCACTCACCACGCATTCCCCACGGACACAGATACTGTAGGGATCCTTGTAGGAGCAGCGAGTCCCATCGTGCACCGGCTGCTTCATGTGAGCCACATCCCCCGTTTCTCTGGACTGGCAGTACAGGTGACATCTCTTGGGAGCTGTGGAGCCAGGGAGAAGAAAGGACTGCATGGAGGGCAGTGATCCAGGTGTGCTCCTGACAACTATCTCACTGATCAGCGAGGAGTGAGAAAGGACAGGCAGGGTTGGGGGTGAGGATGGGGGCAGAGCAGTACAACAGGGTGGGTTGGGAAGGAACACGTGGATTGTGAGGAATTTTTGGGGGAAAATGGGGAAGTTGGGGCAGAAACCTGGGGATTTGGGGCAAAACTGGTGGTTTTGAGACATAATGTGGCAGTTTTGGGCAAAAAAAATCCATTTTAGGGATAAATAAGCAATTGGAAGTCATAAAGGTGAATTTTAGGGATGAACTGGGTGGCTTGGAGGGAAACGGGGGATTTTGGGTGAAAATGGAGAAATTAGAGCAAGATGTGTGATTTTGAGACAATTCTGCAACTTTGGAGCAAAAATGTCCGTTTTAGGGATAAAGGGGCATGTTTGGGGGGAAAATTGGGACTTTGGTAGTAAAAAGGGCAAATTGGGGTCAGAGTAGGGAAAATGCAGGTTAAAATCAGGGATTTAGGGCAAGTCTGCTAATTTTTAGATATAATGTGCTAATTCAGGGTCAAAACTGTCAATTTCAGGGATAAATGGGGGGGGGGAATGGATAGTTTGGGCCTAAAATGGAAAAAATGGAGTCAGAACAGGGAATTTGGGTATTAAAATCTGGGATTTCTGGCAAAACTATTGATTTTCAGACAAAACAGACAGATGGGTGGGGAGGGAACCAACTTATTTGCTTTTCTGGGAGTTCTGGGCCTGTCCCTGAGATATCCAGGCCAAGGGGAATGGCTTCAAACCCTTTCAAGTGTCACTAAAGGCCCAGAGCAGGACGCACGGTCGGGGTGCTCGTAGGGCAGCCAGTGGTGTCGGCTGCCCCGGAACTCGAAGTGGGAATTGCGCTGCTGGCACTGCTGCGCCCTGAAGTCCTCAAAGTGCTTCGGACACTCCTCAGTGTTGCACAGCTGGAACTCAAAATTGACCCCGGCGCAATCGTCACCTCCATTGATGGGCCTGTGAGAAGAAAACGTTGCAGAGATTCTCAGCAGGGAGAAATTGTTCCCTCTGAGGGTGCTGAGGCATTGGCACAGGGTGCCCAGAGAAGCTGAGGCTGCCCCAGCCCTGGAAGTGTCCAAGGCCAGTTTGGACAGGGCTTGGAGCAACCTGGGCTAGTGGAAGGTGTCCCTGCCTATGGCAGAGAGGTGGAGCTGGATGAACTTTAAGGTCCCTTCCAACCCAAACCAGTCTGGGATCCTGTAATTCTAAGGAATTCTTGGTTTCTCCACAAATGATCCCATTTCAAGGGGCTTGAACAGAATGTCCACCCAAAACCTAAATGCCATTTCAAGTGACCCCTGTGAGGACCCCCAGGTGGGTGCAAGTCCCACACCTACATTGGGTTGTTGCACTGGCGTGTGCGGAAGCGAACCCCAGTTCCACAGGTCCGTGAGCAGGAGCCAAACTTGGTCCAGGGTCCCCAGTGTCCATCCTGCTTCAGCTGGTTGGTGTTCTTCCACATGCAGTGACCCTTGTAGCACCACTGAGGGAATTGGGGCAGGAAAACAGGTGAGAACAGACACAATCCCCAAATCAAATCTGTAAGTGCAGTACAGGAACATTTTGCTGCTGCCTGGGGCACACTCAGATGTTCCAAGTGGCTCTCCTGCATCTCAAAATAAAGGGAATTTGCTAAAAAACCCAGGTATTTGAACATAATTTTATCACTGAAAATGGCTTGGCAGCAGGACACCCACTAATGGGGATATTAAAGGGAAAGATCAGGCGCTAATCCTCAGCCTACACAAACATTTGCCACAGGGTGTCTGGACAACGAGTTCTGAGCAGCCATCCCACAGTAACAGCATCATCTACTTCCCTGGATTCCTAGAGGCACTTGACAGAAGCTTTGCAGATGAGACAGAACCCAAAGAAGTCACAGAACAGGTTGTGCCTCAGCTGGAATCTCTATGCCCAAAATGTGCTACGGCCAACCTTGTACAGCTCCCAGAATATCCCATTGGGAAAGCACGGCTCCCACTTCCCCCATGTTCTCACTTCACCCCGGGAACGCCAGGCAATTCCCCGCTTCCCTCTGTGCCCTTGAACCCACATGGATGTAAGTGTTGGTTTTATTCCCAAGACAAACACAGTGCAAAGGCCAGACTCACTTTTCCTGGGGCGCACTCCGTGCCATCGAGGGGAGGTCCTTTCTTGGTCTTGCAGAAGTAGGGGTTATCGGGGTGGCTGCACCACAGCTGCTTGCATGGGTCAAAGGTTCGGAACTGAAACACACAACAGTCACGGGATGAAATGCAGAACATGAGATTATTTATACTTTTTGGATAAGTACATACTTTTTGTATTTTATTTATACTTTGTTTGTATCTTTTATTTTATTTATACTTCTTGGATAAGGATCCAACCCGCTCCGTAGAGTCCATCTCACACACCCCAATGAGCCCAGCACCTTCAGGGCAGTGCTTATTTCCTGCATCCCCCAGCCCTGAGCTAGTGAGAAGAGGAAAGAAGACACCCAGAAGTGGGACTAAAATGAGATTTTTTTTCCTTTGCTTTCTTGGGATTGCTCCCACCAGTCTGTGCCACGTGGACCACGCTGCCACTCATTTTCCCATTATTCTGCAGGACCCAGAGGACTGGGTTTCCTCCATAAATATTCCTCAGCTCTTTACAGATCTCTTTAAATACTCCATGAACTTCTCTCCAGTGATTATGACACTGCAGCCCTCCCATAAGGCCACATCCCCTTGCTGTGTGTCTCTGCCTGGGTGCCCGGGACGTACTGCTGTGCACATCCTATAGCCCACGCCAAAGTCGAAGCGGCACTGCTCATCCATGGAATAGTTGATGCCTGGCAGCTCAGGAAGCTTGGGCCAGTCATGCTCGAAAGGGTCATCGAGAAGGCAGTCGTAAGAGCTATGGAAACAGACACAGAAAAAAACCCCATGAGAAGATGTACACTCCTAATTCCTGCCCCATCCCCTGAAGTGTTCAGTGCCAGGTTGGGTGGGGCTTGCTTGGAGCAACCTGGTCTAGTGGAAGGTGTCCTTGTCCATGGCAGGGGGTTTGGAACGACATGAGCTTTAAGGTCCCTTCCAACCCAAACCATTCTGGGATTCTGAGGCCTATTCCAAATCCTGCTGGAGTCAGAGGGATCTTTCCAGACTTTCCATCCCCAGCAGATGGATTATGGAACAGCCCCATGCGAGGACACAACGTTCATGGGTTGGAGCTTTTCTAACAGAGATTTGAAGGGAAAGAGGGTCTGAAAAAAGAGGGATCAGAGACCGGCTGCACCGGGGAGGCCTTACTGGATGTATCTCCTGAGCTCCTGGCCGCTGCAACGGGACCAGTGGTAGCGGTGGAAGGCGGCCTGCACCAAGGGGGCCATGACACTGCCCATGGCTGTCTCGTCCCCACATCTGTTCCCTTGCCCATCGTGCTCCATGCCCAGCCTGGAACAAAGAACCCCCCTCAGAGCTGCTGCAAAAACAACTGTAAGGAAACAGCTATGGAAGAGGTTCCAAATCTGACCCACCGGCACAGGCGGTTAGGGAGAAGGCAGTGAAGGACACTCAAAGCAGCTCCTGTCTCCACTGCCTGGACCTTCCAGGACCCTTCCCGACCTTTCCCTCACCCCAGAGACAACAAGTTCACCCTCCCTCCTCTTCCTTTCTTCCTCCACTTGTCTCTCCATTGCTTCAACCACTACTGCATTCCCAGGGGGATGGAAATAAAACCAGGACAGCTTCCATAGAGCCATTAAACCCAAGCCCCTTGGAGCAAGCAGGAGGTGCAGCATAGCATTTTGGTGTGATGTGATGGTAAAAGTTGCACTTACACGTGCCCAGTCTCATGAGCAACAACAAAGGCTGACGAAAAGCCGTCCTCATGGTTGAGGGTGCAGCTCCGGACCGGGTGGCACATGCCCGTCACAGGAGCGTATCCTATGGAGAGACATCAGGGCTGAGTCTTGTGCTCAGCACAGGGATTTTAAATGAGACCCCCCAGTAAACTTCCTCAGGAAAAGCTAACTTTGCTCTAAGGCCAGGACAGCCTGCCTGGTTCCTCATCCTGGCCAGTGCCTGCTCTGACACATCCCAAACTCTGGGAATTCCCGCCCATTATTATCATTAGTTCCCTGAGTCCAAAGGATGGACGCAGGTGTCAAAGTGGCTGGGATGCCTTTAAATGGAAAACTATGGTGAAAGATGCAATAAAATAAAGGGAAGTGGAATGCCACATGCATTGAGGTTCCCAGGGATCCCCGAACACACAGGAGTTTGAAGAGAGTTAAAAGAAGTATTTATTTACAACTCTCTAGAAAGAAATCCAATCTACAATTGGATATAAATGGCAAGGACTCATGGCAAGGTCTCCTTGCTTTTGGAAAAGGAACGAACAAGACGAGGAGCTCACGACGCAATTCGCAATTTTTCCTCTTTTCTGGCAGACGCCAGCCAAGAAACACCGAGCCCAGAGCTGTGCTCCAGGTCAGCTGCATTACCTTGCATACCAGCGGGCCCAAAATCTTGCCTGGTTAAGAAGATGGCATGGTCGTGGTGCTCGGCGTGGCTGGGGTCTGACTTCTGCTGCTGATAGGCCCAGCGGCACACGTTCTCCAGGCTGCGCGAGGGGTTCCCCCTTTCGATCAGGCTGATGGACTGAGAGAGCAGCACGTTAGACCCGGTGGCGCCTAAAGGCAGCAGATGCAGCTAAGTTGGGATTTTGTGCCCGGGAGATGAAGGCGGAGAAGCGGCTCGCTCACCTTCGCGTACCCCAACATGATCATTCGGACCAACACGACGTTGATGTGAACACCCAGGGACTCGTCATGGTAAATTTCATTCACCTGAGGAAAAAAAGAGGAAAAAATTAAAAAGAAAAAAACCCACTGATGGTACCAAGAGAACTTCCAAGACCACGGAGATGTTATTTCAAGTGCTTGTACCACTACAGTCCTCAGAAGGGGATTCAAGTCTTCGATCATTGCCACTCAATGAAAAATGTAGATTCAGTTCCTGCCATCACATACCCACTTCACATGGAACTTTGGGAAGCACATGTCAAACCTCCTCTCATGTTTAATGGATCAAGGCTTAAAGAAAAGGGGATTGGGGAGAAGATTTCAAGTACAAACCCTGCAAATCACAGAATCCCAGACTGGTTTGGGCTGGAAGGCACCTTAAAGCTCATCTCATTCCACCTCTCTGCCAAGGGCAGGAACACCTTCCACTAGACCAGGTTGCTCTAAGCCTTGTCCAACCTGGCCTGGAACACTTCCAGTGCTTCTTGTTTTGAAGAGTATTTTTTTTAGGAGCAACTCATACTGCTGCCCTACTTATTCAAGATCAGTTAGAATTCTGCGGTCACTTCTGTACTAAAAAGAGGCTTTGTGGAAGGGAAGTTAGAAAAACAGAATTATGCAGATGGGCCCAAAGTTGTCCTTCTTGAGGCCCTTCCCTGTGTCTGGGAAGGTGAGAAATGTCCTGGCACCAGAGTGTGAAACATCTGCAGGTCCTCAATGAAGCTCCTCATTCCCCTAAAAACAAAATAAATATTGTATTATGGGCAATTGGTGAGAAATAAACACCCCTGTTCAGAGACTGCTGGGTTTGAGCAGGAGTTAGAGGGTTGTTTTATTTTTCAGTCAGGCTAAACAGAACTTCCCCTCAGGGAAAAAGGTCACCGGGAGTTGTCCAGACTGTGGGCCCTGGCACGAGGATTTCAGCCCATGGTTTAAGCCTGAAATCCCTGGACCTGAGAGCAGTGTCAGCAGGGCAGTGGGACAGAGAATGAGCACAGAGCTCAGGCTGCCTGTCCTGTGAAGGGATCATCCCAAAGGTCAGTTACTCCTCTCTTATTTTCTCCCCATTAATGCAACAGCATCGCTCTCATGAAAGGCTGAGCCAGGATAAACGTTCACAACTTCTCTTGTGCCAAGAGACAGCAGGAGAGTTTTCTAGACACAGGAATGACTTGCCTAGAGACAAAAAGGACCCTGGAGTTGACCTAAAGCTTCAAGTCCTCAAGATTTCCCCATAACTCCCATTTTATCCCACTCTCTGAATGGCTCTGGACAGCAGGGTGTCAGGTCACCCTGGCTTTGTCCCCACAGCTGCTCCCAGCAGATGGAGCCGCAGGCGTGTAAAAAACATGGAAGTGGTTTGGGGCATGGATCAACCCTGCTACTCACTGCAAGGTTTTTGAAACCAAAAAGACAATATTCTGCAATAATGTGTAATGGAGATTTCATGTCGATGTTCCATGGGGTATGTGGGAAAAAGGAAATGATTTTCTGAGTGATGCTGGAAAACATCAGACTGGTTGGGTTAAATTCATACAGGAATCATTTTTTTCCTCTCCGATTCTAAATTCTCCAATTTAGATGATCTGTAAGCTTAAGGAATCATTTAAAAATTATTCCAGGAATAAAAAGGGGGTAAAACATACAAGAATCATTCCTACGTCCATAAAATCATTATTAATGGGAATCATTATGGGAATAATTAGTTCCTCATCTTCATCTTTAAAGAGATTGTTTTCCTTTCCTGGAAAACCTTATGATCCCACAGTTTCTAAGACAGATCTACTGGTATTATCAGAAGGCTTGCTCTGTCAGAGAGCCATTGAGGGTTTAGAACACTTTTTCCTCTACATATTTATGCTTTAATCAGTTTTTCTCCACTGTGTTGTGGAAGAAGCTTGGAATTACTAGAAATGGATCAAGTTTCCATTTTTTCCTTACTGTTTTACAACTACTTCCAAATTCTTGGAATTTACCCTCAAATGTGCCCTAGGAAACAACTGTGAAAAAGATGAATTAAACGAGCATCTTAAAACCAGAAAACCTTCTCCAGCAGCAGTCAAAATGATCCCAGCGCTGTTTCTCCCAAAGCCGGTGCTCCTCCAAGAGCTCCCAACAGCCATTCCAGCTCCCAAACAAGCCATGCAGTGCTTTGTAAGGTACTCACGATGTTCATGAGGGTGAGGAGGTAGTTCTGGACGTGTTCTTTGCCGTGGAATCGGACGACAGAGTCGTCCACCCCCAGCAGCACCTCGATGTTGTGGTCGTCGTCTCCCGCGTGGCGGCGGCGCCGCAGGCTTTCGTTCAGCTGCTGCTCAATGTGGCCGTGCAGGGAACTCAGTGCTCCGAGGCCAGCGAGGAGGGACTCTGCAAGGACAGTCTGCCATCAGTGGAGTGCTAATTCCTGTCCCATCCCTGGAAGCGTTAAAGGACAGGTTGGACGGAGCTCAGAGCAACCTGGTCTGCTGGAAGGTGTCCCTGCGCATAGCAGGGCATGGAACGGGGTGGTCTTTAAGGTCCCTTCCAACCAACCCATTCTGTGATTCCATTATATGACCAATGGAATTCCACTTGCATTTCAGAAACATCCTCCCACAAAGCATCCTCACCTGCAGAGTCACCACTTGTCTGGATAAAATACATCAGGACCCCTGAAGAAATTACTCTCGTGTTGTAGGGCTGGGAGAAATCACCAGAAAACCAATAAAAAAATTCATTCAACCACATGGGTCTGTAATTTATCACAGTTCTTACTCCACACACAAAATCCAAAGCTGTTACTTCCACATATGGCAGTAAAACAAAACATGCCCAGGGATTTCTGACAGGTAAAACCTCACAGCTGTAGGATACTTGGCTCTTCCCAAATCTACACCAGTACTCCAAGAGTCTCTGAGTAATGAACATCAGCGAGGAACATCTCACGGTGCACACAATGAGCTGCGTACTACAGTTCCTGTGTCCCTGTGACAGTCAGGAGCATCCCTGTTCCCCTATTCTTCCCAAAACCACACAGGGATCTCCCTGCTCTACAAAGCCAGCTAGAGCAAACAGCATCCAGTGGATGAGAGGAGAGAACAGTCCTGCTTTCCACTCACGCTGTAGCAGGGCACTTCCCCCTAAGACAGCAAACTTCCAGCCCTTCTCCTCTGTGATGGAATTAGTGAATGCCAAGGCCGCAAGTCCACAAACGGGCCCTTCCTGTGTCTTGGGGCCCTCTGAAGTATGCCAACTCTGGGACTGCACACCAGAGGGAAAATCATACACCCACTCCAATTCCAAAAACCTCTCCAGCTGGCAAAGCTGCCAAGCGCAGCATCCAAGGGAAACCCAGCTGGAACGCTGTCACACTGCGGTGCCCACGGTGCCAACTTCCCACACCTCACTGGGAAGTGAGGCGCTGGGTTCTCTCCCTAACTGCTGGCCCTGTCTAAAAATACCAGGTCACATGAGTGCTTTATCTGTTCTCTTGTCTGTTTTCCACAACACAGCACTTCAGTGAGTGCAGAGTCAAACAGTGAGGCTCAATCCCAGGTTACACGGACTGCTGATAGGTGTTTCAGAGGGTGCACTCTGCATCCATGGCCAAGCACTTAACACAACACATGGGATCTAAGTCCATCGAGTCCAATTCTTCCCCCAGCACTGCCAAAGCCACCACTCAACCACGTCCCCAAGTGCTGCATCCACACAGCTTTTAAATCCCTCTAGGGATGGGAAATCCATCACTGCCCTGAACCGCCTGTGTCAGGGCTGGACAATCCTTTCTGTAAGAAATTTTCCCTAATGTCCAACCTAAACCTTCCCTGGCACATCTTGAGGCCATTTCCTCTCAAGTCTGATCACTTGTTACTTGGGAGAAAGACAACACACGAGGCAATGGTGAAGAAACACACAGAACCAGTCTGGCTGTTTGGGGATTTGAGCTAGACAGACTAATCCATCCTAATCTCATTCTGGAATTAGCTGCTTTGTTATCTCTTCCTTTTTTAATTTGCTAGTCTGCAACCTGCATCGCTTACATCCCGATCGTACCTGTAGGAACAGATGAGCCCATGCTCTTATGCCAAGAGAAATGGTTATTTTGGGTTACAGTATGTGTTCGTCCTCAAGTGTAACTATAAAATAATGGAACTACAGCCCTCTCCCTGCTATCAAATAAAGCTTTGATCTGCCCACATCTAATTTCATCAATGCTGTTATCAACCAACCCTCTGTGTACCTAAAGAGAACCCTCAGCATCACTCACATGGGAGATTGTTACCATCTTATTTCACACTGTAAAATACATGGGCTGAATTCAATTCTAGTGATAGAAGCATTTCTCAGATACGTATGTACATCTTTTTTTCATCCATCCATCCATCCATCCATCCATCCATCCATCCATCCATCCATCCATCCATCCATCCTCCTCATATATGTTCAATTGCCTAATTTTTCTGAATACACAGCTAGGAAAAGTACCTAGGGAAGATCCACACCTTGACTAATTCAAAATTAAACTAATGAGAAATCAGTACAGAACCAACTGAGATCAATCTAAGTCCCTTTGCAGAGAGTGTGTTAATGTACAAAATGTCCCCAGGGGCAGACGTGTCCTGCAGCTACTAAAAAATTCCATTCTGCTGTTCTCAAAGTAAGGAAACTAGGCCAGTCCATCTTGTCACTGCCTCCTGAGCCTTATTTTGAAGTGTGTCTTTTGAAAAAACAGCAAAGAAAAAAGGAATCATTTTGTTCAAACGCACATTCCAAACAGTTCCAAGAGAATTCTCACTGATTTCCACACAAATTGTGTACATGCAACGTTTTTGTGGCGCTGCCGGTACTGCCTAATTGTGAGGGATCAGCAACAGAAACCAACCAGGTCATCGGGGCTCAGATATGATGACAGGATGTTCTCATTAGGTTCTGGGATGTGCTGCAACTCGTGTGCTTTGATTTATTAGGTCCTTAAAAACCAAAACTCTGGCAAGTTGCACATTCTGCTTTATCTTTTCTTAAGGAATTGCCTGAAATTGCCTTTTACTCCAGAAGCATCAAATGACTTTCTACCACACTACCACCACAGCTTAGTGGCATGAAAAGAATGTGTCCTGTCTTGAGGTCCCTGCCCCAAACGCCCTTCCCATGTGGAGCACTGACACTGGGACTTGCAGTCTTGACTCCACGATTTGGAGCCTTAATATTGTCAGTGTCTCTGCAGGAGAGTTTGTTGGTTGCTTAACTGCTGCCAAAACTTCTGCTTGTTTGTTTTTGGGTGCTGAGGGAAGAGTTTGTCTCTGCAGTGACCCCAAGTGAGGCAGCTGGCCATAAAAATACACAGTTTTACTTGATATTTCACTGTATGTTCAAGGCCGTATCCCTGAAGTGCTTCCAGAAGCCCCTGCAGAGCGTCTCTCTGGGATATTTCACAATAAATAAATATTATCTATGAACTTTTGATAACACAAAGCAAGCCAGCTCTCCTGCTGCAGAAACACACTGCAGTTACACAGATGAGAACATAGGATTTAACACTGCCCTCAGGGCAGATGGAAGAATCACTTGAGCATTAACAAAAACCAAACCAGAAAAACTCAGAACAACCCACAAGTCACAGAGTCACTGAGGTTAGAAAAAACCCTCCTGATCATCGAGTCCAACTGTTCACCCATCACTTCTCAGTCCTCATCAGATGTCATCCACCACGTGAGGATGGAAGTGCTGCTGCACCTGTGAGTCTTGGGATGTGGCAGATAAGGTTTGGTGGCGGTGTCACCTTTGATGAAGGTGTCTTAGTGTCAGAGGAGGTGTTAGCAGAGGACAAAGACACTAAAGCATTTCCCAATGGAAATTAAAATGCCAGCAACCAGGTTCAGACACAGCTCCATTTTCACAACAGTTTCACTGAGGAATGAAGAAAAAAGAGAGAACAAGTTCTTGTGACTTCATATGCAGACCTCCTGAGATGATTAAGCTCGGAGAATTACCTCTGTTTATGTTCTCTTCCAGTGGGACCTTTGGAGTGACAGTGACTGGCAGAATTACAAACAAACAGGGATTAAAGGAAGGTCTGAATCCCGAGGCTGCAGGATTAGTCACGAAATGCATGAACTCCCTGGGCCACAAACACAGACCCCATCTCACTTTGTTCTTACACTTAAAAGAGCAAAGGAAACATTCTGAAGTGCCGACTGCCTCCATGAAATATGTCCTTCTCTGGTACCTGAGCAGTTCCAGCTGCAGGGTGATTCTGGGAAGCATGGAAGATTCCCTGCACTATATTCCTTGCTCTGACATCACGGGAAGGCTCTTCCCTTCCATGCACCATCAGCTCTTAGCCCTCATTTACAGCAGGGCTCGATGCCAGCAGCACACTCTCAGGGAGCCACGTAGAAATGCATAATCCTCTATGTATTTGAATTATGTTTAGAGCCAACTCAGGATAAACTTTTCCAATAGAAAAGGCTGGAATTTTACCCTGTAATTTTCTTGTCATCACTTCCTTCCCTGGCATGAGGCTTTCTAGGACTGCAGGTTATCCTTACCTGGCAGCAAACACACACAGAACAGAGCCAAAACTTAAGGAAACTATAATTAAATAGGCCTGAATTTAGGTCAACTATTAACTGTTCTTTTTCCATCCCATGAGCAGAAACAAACAGCAAAGAGGAACGCCAGCCTGTCCCAGAGCTCTCAGTGCTGGAGAACATGCCTGACACACTCCCTGGACAATGTGCAACAGCTCTGCACTCACCTGATTCATGGTGAAAGTGCTTTTAGATCTGTGGAAATCTAATAGGGATGGTGCTGGCAGAAATGTCGCTGTGAGGCTCTAACATACAATCAAAAGAAGAGGAATAAGGCTCAGCATCAAACAGAGCTTGTTTGGGATAAAGACACTGCCCTCTAATAATCAAAAGCTGAGGGAGGACAGTGGACAAGCAGAGGAGAAGGCACAGAGGCTGCTCTCTGCACAGCCCACAGACACACCACCACTAATAGCAGATCACAGCTCGGCGCTGGCTTAACACGGCCTCGGGACTTGCCCGGCCTTGCCCTGGCTCATCTGCTCTGCACCTTATTTTTAGCTGGGCTTTAGCCCTAACAGCCAACTTAGCCAACAGGTAGTTATCCTAGAACTACACACCATGTCTCCTGGAATTACTGCTTGCCTACTAGCAAGAAATCCTCCCTTTGCCATTTCTTGAATTATTTGGCTCTCTCTCTATATATATAGCAAGAATTCCATCATAATTTTATTTTGAAGGTACAGGTGATCTGGTGGCTGGTTTTGTTTGTGGAATTTTTTTTTAGAACAGGTTAAAAATATGTATTTACTACATGTCATTATTCAAAAAACTTAATTACGAGTAGGGCTGGAGTTTGGCTTTGACCCTGAATTCTGAAGTATGAAAATATATTAAAAACAGTCTCTTGACAATTCCAGGTCTTTTACCAAGACAAGCTGTCACTCTTCCTTCAGTTTAACAACTTACACATATAGCTCAGAGACTTAAATAGTAATAAATTTAATTTTTCTACTTTAATCCCAGGAGAACTTCTGGTGGGTAAAGGCCATAATTTATTTGGACACATGAGGAAGACTTGACCATTTGGGTCTGGGATTTTAGGAGACCTGGGCCACACCTTCTGCTGGTGCTTACATACAAACAGAGACATGGAGAAGCCTGTGGGTCACACATTAGACACAATAAACCAAGCAAAGCCTCTACCAAGTTCTTCAGTTCAATATCAATGGGGCCCTTTAAGCACAACTGCAATAAAAGGTGAAAAATAAAAAGAAAAAAAAGTCCCATTTTGCAAAATCGTCATCTGTATCAATGTCCAAAAGTACGGAAAAAAACATCTGTAGAGGCTCTGAAATTTGGTTTGCAGATGAGAAAGTAAGACAGCAACAATGTGCAGCCTGGCCCACTGCTGAGGTGCACATCTGGGTACCTGGGCTGCAGGAACCAAACCCACTTTGGGTGTGGGAGGGCCTGTTTTTTACAGCTCGCAGCGGCCAGGCTTTAATCCCAAAGATTCCAGCTCTTAAGAGCATCAAATCCATGACTTTTCAAGTCAGACACTCTCCCAGGAACATGAGAGAGCTCTGCATTAACAACCTTAAAAGCACTCATGCCTTCATGTATCATTATATCAACCGAAAAATAATTTTTACTTCACAAAGGAATACACTTGAAGCATCCTTGCATTTTTAACTGGAATAGTGCACCATAAAAGGACAGAGCATTCCAGAAAGGGGGGTACCCACTGCATTCTGAAAGCACAGGCTGCAGTCACAATTTATCTGCTAATTCAGAACCTACTGGAGGAAGAAATGCTGGATGGCCTGAGTTGTCTGCATTTTTGGGCAGCTTCCCTGGGATCCCAACAGGCTTCACAGGAATTCCAGGGTCTAAACTCTTTAAGCAGGCATTTTCAACACCAGAACACTACTATGAGCTTCCAGTGCTCGAGGAAGTTGCTTTGGCAGAGGTGCAGTCCCCCCAGTGCTCATTAACTAAGTCATTATAGCAAGGCCTTAAAATTCTCTCACTCTTTACTTCTTGGCACCTGACCCAGCTTCTGCCTGCTGGCTGAAAGCATGGCGGGAGCCAAGCTTCCTATTTCACCCATGGAATGGTTTGGGTTGGAAGGCAGCTTAAAGCCCATCCTCTTCCACCTCCTGGCCATGGGCAGGAACATCTTCTACTAGTCCAGGCTGCTCCAAGCCCCATCCAACCTGGTGTTGGACACTTCCAGAGATGGGGCAGCCACAGCTTCTTGGAAAGACACAAAACGAATTTCCAGTGGCAAAGACTGGGGCAAATGGGAGCAGTTTCCACAGCGAGGGCACTAACTGTGAACTGTTGTTCGTTTCTTTGGGATAAAGGGAGAGCTGTGTTTACATGCAGCTGCTTATTTTTAAAAGCTGTGTAAGGAATGTGTTCCTAAACATGTGGGACCTTTTACTGCCATAGGAACAGTGCAAGAGGACGCAGCCTGGCTTGGTGATCCTCTGCAGGCCCAGCCACAGCCCTTCTCATCAGTGAGCAGCCCACTGCCCACTGTCAACAGCAATTACCCTCTGATCAGCACTTGATCTGCCCTAAGCCTCTGGAAGTCAGCAAAGCCTGCTACACTGTCCAGACACAACAGTGGGACATGGGGACAGAGCCCGGTTCCCTTAGAAGGGGATTACTCCGAGCAGGGAGCAGTGCCCTGCTCACACAGCACACAGACACACCACCCTCCCCAGCTCCTGGGGATGAGGGATGGAGCTTGACAGCTGAAAAGGAAGGACTTGTACAAGCCACCAATGTACAGTTAAATATTTCACTTAAATATCCTAAACGTGTGCTCTGGACCAGCCCCACAAATGACATAAAATCCCCAGGTCGGAGGCCTGCCACTCTGATCCACGCAAAGGGGAAAGCTCTCCCACCACGATCTATGCAAGGGGAAATGTCAGGAAAGAATCATTGCCCTTTTCCAAGACAGATTTGCATTCTCCTGACTATGGAGAAGCCAAAGAGCCGGTCTGAAGGGCTCTGTGTTACCCACCTGGCCTGAGCCAGAACTGCTGTCTAGCTGGAGAGCAGAGCCGCAAGCAGCTGAGGCAGCTAAGCTTTCCCATTAGAGTAATGACGAGCAGTGAAAACACGTTGGAAAAATCCAAGGGAAGAACACCAGTGGTGACAAGGTGGGGCACAGCAACCTGCTGCTACAAAAATGCTGAAGGACACTGTGGTGGCAACACAAAAAGGGACTTGGAATGGTTTTTTCTGTAAAAGGAAAGAGACACGAACGCGCTTCTCACTGACTTGCTCCAAGCTCTCCTGAGCCTCTGAGAGACACAGCAGACCACTACCACAACAAATTAAGGACCAGTTAACATTGAGATCTGGGTCCTGCCTGCTGCCTTGGCAGCTCTCCGTTGGCCTGTCTGTGTGATGGAGCTCTGGAGTCTGGATAATCCATCTAGTGGTCATTGGCTGGAGTGAACACGTGACCTGGTGTTCAACACTGTTCACCTGGTGTGACCTGGTTGACAATAAAACACAGAATCATAGAATTGGTAAGGTTGGAAAGGACCTCTAAGAGTGTCAAGTCCAACTGTCGGACACCTGAAGTCTAAAAGGCCAAATGCGAAATGGAGGAGGGAAGAGATGAAGCTCTGTCCAAGTGCCAAAGCCAGAAGTTTTGCACATAAAGAAATCAAAGGAGATTTCTGAATTTATTGGGCCTTAAGCCACTTCTTTCCACCTCTCACATGTTCACAGAAGACATAGAACAGGAAGAACAGCTGGGCCTGGTTCCATTCCAAACGGAATGAATTTCTTTACAGGTATAAAAGGCAAAATTATTCAACACCCTCAGTGTGATTCCCTCGCATGGGCACTGGCACAGGTGGAAACCAAGGATGTGAACACCACGGGCAGACTCAGCTATCCCATGGCTTCTGCTCAGATCAATGTTTAAAGGAGACAGGAGAATGGAATTCACAGTAATCACTCACATAAAAGGAATAACTGAGTGTGTAAAACTGGAAAAAATGTGGGAAAATATTTATGCAGCCCATATTACCGAGACAAAGAGAACTTCAAACGCCCTGCCAGTGATAGTGAGTCACAAAGTGTGCGGGTGTGCGACAACGGCTCCCTTCCTTCCAGTGTCTTCCTCCCCCGTTACTCGTTAATGTAGCTGAAAGCATAATTGTCCTTAATTGCTCAGTTGGCACTAAGTGGATTCCAACCTTCTGACAGGACAAAGTCCAGCAGCTGGGTTTTGGAGCCCGGCCTTCCGATGAGCCCGTGCACCTGCAGCGACACCGGCCACATCCGAGGCAGGGCTCCTCCGCCGCTGCAGCCGACTGCCAGGCAGCAGCAGGGCCGTGTCTGCACACAGGAGAGGTCCCTTCCCACCTAAAACACCCCAGGGTTCCACAATCCTATGGCACACATACACTACATTTAGATACATACACTGAATTACAATATTTAGGTATTCAGGCATGTAAACTGGAAGTTTTGCAGAGTTTCGTTTGCCCATCAACTCTATCTCAGGCTGAAATCCTTAATTTTTTAATTAACTTGTACATAAGAACTAGCTGAATTAATGATTATGGAGTAATTTTTTTTGGAGGAGAAAAAAAAATACATGAAGTGAGTGATTATAAATATATTCCAGCTAGCTGTGCTGGGTAAACAAATTCTGATTCTTCGTTGAAAAATAGTATTCAGTGTCACACAGGCAGATTTTGTGAAATCACGAAGTCAGTCAAAGCCTCTGCTGTCTACTAGTCAAGCATCTTCTGGAAGGGAGGATTTTAAAAGTGGAAGGGTTGACAGGGAGAGAACAGCCCTGAAGTAAAAGCCAGCTCTCAATCCTCACAATTCCTTACGGAGCAGAACCTCATCTACCCACAGCTCTGGCTATAATTACTCGGAGTAAGTGCGATACACTTATGGAAACCACACAGCCTGACATTACAGACATACTGACATCACGCTATTTTTAGTGAAAAAAGCCAGCAAACAGGCAGCTTAGGAGGGTTGATTTTCACTGTCACACCACAGAACTGGTCTGCAAACACGAGAGTCCCACCTGCAGTTTCCTGACGCCACTCAGGGCGGGGAAGAGTTTTCTGCAAGGCCCAAACACGGGTCCTCAGAAAGTGACACAGATTTTTGTCATTATGGACCCACCCCCCTTTTTATACTTTCCTTTTTTCATATAGACTCTTACACAACAAAGCACTTTTTTTTCCTTTCCACCTCACCAAATTCCTACGAGCGCGCCAGCCTTGCCTGCACCTCGCACAGATGTGTTATGAATCTAACTTGCACTGTTTCCACACAGGATATTTTGATCGTTCCCCTCTCCTTTTCCCCATCCCAATCCCATCCAAAACAGCACAGAGTCATAATCATAAATTCTCCCATTCTGACCTGAAAGGCAGGACTATTTCTCTTGAAAAAGCTGTGACTAAGGAGAGGGAGTTTTTGGGCAAGGTTCATCCCTGAAGTCTGCCATGGGAGGTGAGGTCTGCTGGAAGCATCTTCCATAGGGAATTAATACTTCTTTCTATCCAGAACCCACCTTCTCCCTCCGGACACTCAAAACCACTCAGATAAAACAGAAATTTCCAACTCCTATATGTGAATTAATTCAAATAGATTGGAACATTATTGCTAGAACCTTGTCACAACGTGTGAGTATCCAAAATGCTATTTACTGGTGGAATGACACTTCACCAAGCGCTTCATGCCCCTTCAATAGCACACTCTCTCAATGAAGCTGCTCCTTGAATCCAAGGCACTTTCCTGTGAGAGGAGAGCTGCCAACTTTCCCTCTTTGGCGAGCAGGGTCCCATTCTTGCACCTCTCTCCATTTCCTGCACAGTGTTGCTTTAATGAGCCCTCCAGTCTGGCGGAAAGCTAACAGAGACAGCAAGAAAAAGCATAATAATAAAAAGGAGAAGAACCTGAGAGGGGAGAAGATTTAGGAAGAATTTTCCACTGAATATACAATGGGTCTGACTAGAAATATTACAAGAAGAGACAGTTCTCCTCTGCAGAAGGAGGGAAAACACCCTGAGGGTTCAGTTTAGACAAATAAAAGGACCTCTTAAGCTAATCAATAAATGTAATGACTTAGAATTACAAAGAAGAAATGTTTAGTCAAATATTTGTGTTGCAGAAAATGCAGCAAGAAAGACAATCAAAATCAGTCCAGAGTACAATTTTCAGTACTGTCATCTGAAAACGCAGCCTTCACCTCGGATTCAGTCCCTAACTAACACAAAGCTGAGCTTATCCCCGCTCTGGATCCCAGTCTGACAGAGTGGCTGCAGGGGCTGAACTCCCAAAGGAGGATGGCAGTGGGAGTGATGTGAGAGTGGCAGTCCAAGGTGGGAGAAAGGCTCTTCAAAACGAGGAGACAACAGAATCAACCAATATAGCAGAAGAGCAGAAGTGGCACGACAGCAAATAACTCCAATTTTAAAAAGTGTATCCAAGCATTAGTCACGGATAATGAGCCTCTCTTTCTCGCCACATGGAATTTCAGCCATTTCTCAAAATTCCACTGGCATAAATATAAAGGAAAAGCTCCAACTATAAACTGTCACTGAATGCTGTTGAACTCGGGTTCCTGCTTTTTTTTCCATGAATGCACTGTAAGTCAGCATTCCAAGAGCAACAAATGTCTCCAAGTCCAAGCTATTTCCCAACAGTCCACGGACCACAAGTGTGTCCAAGATAACAGCAAAAACATGCACAAGGCCTTTCTACCCAGATACCACATCCACAGCAGAAGGGGGTGTCCCAAAACCCCAGGCTGATCTGCACAAAGGGTGTCTTGGGCTGGGACAACAAACAGCATCAAAAACCCAACTGAGCAGAAAGATCACCGTACCGCTGACCTGAAAATCCTGAAAAAACCCCAAAACATTCAAGTCATTAGCGAGATAGAGTATCTGCTTGGGATTTGGGAAGTGTGGTTTGGATAGAAACTCTGCCACAGTGGAACAGCCACTTCCAAACTGTGGGCATCAACTTACCCGCTTCTAGTTGGGGTAATAACCTGCAGTGTCTTTGAACGTCCCACTCAAGCTGTAAATACGATCATCATCCCAAATAAGCCTTCACAGAAGATGCTGAAAGCAGCTTATTTTGTCCCAAGTACCTGAAAGGTTTCACAGGTGCTCTTGGCTGTCCAGTTCTGCTCTTCTACGGAAAAGCACCTGAGGGAACTCACTGTCCAGCAGTGCAGCTTTCTAGTTTCTCCCTGGCTTTCCAGCTTGTGCCTCAGCTTCCCTGGCATTGCAGACACAATCCTATCTTTCACCTGTGCCAGTGCTTCACCACTCTCATTGTAAACTTGTACAGGGACTACAAAATACGGAGTTATATGGAGATACTAGCAGCTGGAACACCTGCACACTGTGCCATCACCTGTGAGGTTCAGAAAAGGGATCTTAAATTCAATGCAGGGAGTTCTCTCTCTCTAAAGAAATTTCGAGTCTAATTTCTTAAGGCTTTAAGAATGGAGACAGGGCAGCTGGAGGAAGAGGACTCTGGATTTCCATAGAGGGTTACATCTGATGAACAGCTGTGAGTGAACCTGCATGGCAAAGGGCCAAGCGTACAAGTGTTCAGCTTTAAATCCTACAGATACAGACATGGAATGACCTGCAGGAGACACTGCTGGCTTTTCTCCATTGCTTCCTCCCCCAAACGCCACAAGTTTCTTCTTTACACAGGAACAAATGTCCTAAATAAGTGGTATTGGAGGGCCTGATCAAGAAACAGGCATTTGGAGTTTAGTGCCTATGGAATTTCTCTCACTATCAGAAATTCTAAGTGAGCCTGGAGATGGAAAGAGAACATATCTGCTCACTGCAGGGCTGCTGAGACGTTCCTAATAACCATGCAGATGTTTCCAAATGGAAGTGGACGGGATGCCCAGATGGCTTTCATTGTCCTCTTTTTCCAAGCAGCCTGACAAACTTCAGATGTAAAAAAAATAAATATGAATGATGATTCTGTCTCGCCAGCAAAAAAAAAAGGAGCATGTTTGAGGAAGAGCAAACAAAGCAGATCTGAGGAGGGCAGGACTTTATCAGCCTTCCTCCAATTAAACCAAGTACCTAATGAACCCCCACAACATGGCACAGTGCTGCATGAGCCCTCAAAGAACAGATACTTTTAATTGATTTATCACTCTTTGTGTTCCCTATTAAAGAGCACTGTTAACTAAAGGAAGACTGATTTTAACTTCTAGTAGTAAATGTTCTCAGCATCAGAAACTTGGAAGCTTTGAAGTGCTGGAAGTAATGAAAATATATTGTTACTTATTCTTGGCAGGGAAAACTCTGATTAAGAAAGGGGCTTGAAATAAATCAAGAATCAAGCCTGTAAAAGCAAATTGAAAAATACCATTAAAATACCAAAGCAGAGGCTCAAATGCATCTGTTTGCAAATTCACTTGTGATCAGGGATAAAAAGAACACGGACTTGGCTATGGAAGAACCTGAGCAGAACCCAGGGATATGGTAGTGCATTTTCAAGGACTGCTCAGGACAAACTATTTAAAACAGTTCCCAAAATTAATGACCTGGTTTCTGGATCCTCACTGCCTGTAGGTTAGAACCGAGCAGTCAAAAAGCAAATAAATGAGGTAATAAATTTTTTTGTGAACTGGGTTCTAATTGCTATGATAGATCTACAGAATACAGGGCTTGTGCTGAAAATCAACAAAATCTATGATGCTCTAGTTACATCATCTGTGATTATATCAATTAGCATTTCTTCATAAGCCACAGGGTACAAGGAGTTACCCTTTCACTCCAAGGTATTTCTCAGGAATTTTCAAAACAGGTTTTGCCACAGACCAAATGAAAGCAAGAGATATGCTTGGAATTACTCTCAGTCTAGAAGCACCAGCTGAATTTTTCATGTTCAACAACATGATTTTTAAGTAATGTCTGAGCTATTTGCTCTATGTTGTGAGGCACCATGGAAGATCAGGCAGCAGTTTCACCATAGGTTGGCCCTGAGCGTCCCTTCTGCCCTAAGCAAGGGAAAAAAACCCCACGAAGAATCTTCATCATCAAATCACAGATACTCAAAGGCAAATTAAAATCTACACCCAGAAGAATAAAAAGACACTAATTTAGCTGGTTCCTAATTAGCTCCATAACCTGGTTAGCAAGTCCAAGACCTAAGTGAAAAGTAAATCACTATTTGGCAGAGCAGCCTTCCATCACCCGCAGTGATTCTGCCCAAGCTGCATTCAGAGCTCCTGAGAAACATCCTCAGCAGCTTCTTCTCTTCCCCCAGGGCCTCTTCTCCTGGGTACAGACACCCTCCACTAGCCCAGGTTGCTCCAAGCCTTGTCCAGCCTGGCCTTGGACACCTTCAGGGACGGGGCAGCCACAGCTTCTCTGGGCAACCTGTGCCAGTGCCTCACCAGCCCCACTGGGGAGAATTTCCTCCCAATATCCCATCTTAACCTGCCCTCTGGCAGGGTGAAGCTGGTCCATGCTGCAGACTGCAGAAATCCCCAGGCCCACAAACTTTCACTGTCTGCTTGCATGGACCTTCTCCAATCTGAGTGTACCACTCCACAGCACTTGGAAACACAGTGCAGGAGAGCCTGGACAGGAGGGAACAGGGTATATGCTAAATTGCTAAACTATTACAACATTAAATTTGACATGAAAGGGAGGAAAAACATCCAAACCCTTCAGGCCCAGAGGTTATTTTGATGCTCAAGGACAGCCACAGACCCATCACTGACTCTCCCACTGATGTGACTTCTGTAAATAATTAACATAGTTCCTACTACCTCTTACTTTAATACCTCTAACAGATTTATTGTCCAGGAGAGAAAAGCACAACTACTATACCTCCTGGAAACTGTGACTTTATGTTCTCTGGAACTATTAGTGAGGAGAATTGGAAAGGCAGAGCAGAGCTCTCCATTAAGAAAGCACAAAGTTCCTTGGATGGCCTTGCATCACCTGTTACTGTTTCCAGAGGAGACTAAAAAAGCTCAGTTTACACTGTGTTTAACCCTGCTGCAGTTGAAAATTTATTATCTGCAACATTTTAGGTATTATTAGGATTTTGCACAAGATGATCAGTGTAACTGGAAGTTTTTATTCTAATTTGCCATAACCAGGTGGTGTTGATTTATTATTTGATGGCTGTAGGATTACAGAACAACTATTTGGCAAACAAGCTGTTATTCAAACTTTGTGAACCAGATTTTGCATTTATGGCTACAAGAGAGTTATTTCATACAAAAAGATAGCACTTGCCAATCAAGTGTGTGTTTTCAACCCATCACTCCCTGTCCTCCACAGAGGATGTGAGTGTCTGAATCCAGCTTTCTCCATATATCTAGGCCCACTGTTAGGCATCCTATGCAGAAATATGGGAGAAGAAGGAAAATCCTACTGTTTCTGGCCACCTGATGGACAGAGCCTGTTGCCAGGAACAAGGAGAAGGACAAACCTATTCCCTGCAGGCATGTCACTAAGGGCTGGGAGGCAGCAGCCTGCTTGTTACCTGGCTGGAGAGGTAAAATGCCGAAGGAGACACAAGGGCATCCCTCCTACGGATAGGTCCTCCAATTTTTCCAGGGAATGTTTAGAAATAAGCCCTGCCAATAATGCTGCAAAGGAAGACACACCAACGAAACACTTCCCTTGGCTACTCCTGAAGTACAAGCCAGCAAAGCTCTTCATCCCTCCCTGGGTTCTCTTCCCAAACCACACGGTATTTGATGGAATGCAACACAGATTTCCCACAGGTCAGCCTCTCCCTGTCACCATGCAGGAGCAGTCAGCTTTGCTGAGACATCAATTCCCTCCTTTCCAACTCCAACTGCAGACTCAGACTTGTGTGACTTTTAATAACCTCTAGAACCCTAATTATCTGGCTGATCCTGTCCCATGTTATTGGAATACTCCAAAGAATGATTAGGCAAGGTATTCTGGAAAAAAAACCCCTGTTTTCTTAGCAAACAACAGCTGGGTCATGCTGTTACTCTGCAGTGTTTTACTATTGCGTTTTGGAAAGATTTCTGCACTTGTGTAACCCAGAAATGGATCTGAAGAAACTCAGCCCACTGGGAGCAAAGGGAAGTATGAGGCTGATGTTCTCACGTTAGTAATTTCCATCCGCATTCCTGTCAGCTGCAGCTGCCCAATTCTGTGTCATCCCACGTAAAACAAACCAGATTACTTATCATCTACACCATGTTCTGAAGGGATAAAGGGAAGGGTGCAGTGAGCTCTGGAACATCTTGGTGTAACACCTGGGGTACAGCAAGAGTTAGTCCACAGTAACCCCACGTGGACCCCACCAAAAGCAGGAGCATGGCATCCAAACTGCTCATTCAAAACACACCAGATCCATTTTCCTTCTCTGTCATAAACCAGGGATGCCAACATCTCGTCCAGGTATTTTCAAAGATATAACTGAATTAAATTGCCCTCAGTTTGGATTCTTAAGCTGTTTCTAGAATCTTCCTAAAATTTACTGAGCATCAAACCCATTGAAAACCAGGTGTCTCACAGCGGGGAAAAATGCTAAACCTGCAGAAAATTCAGGGGGAGAAGGTCCAGTGAGAGTCGTATGGTATGGAAATGACTCTTTTATGTTATGGCACAAACTGCTATGTTTTAGTTCATCTTCCCATCAAAAGCCTGCTGTAGAACACACACTGATTAAGCAAGGCTCTTTGCTCTCAGTGCTCTCATTTCGGTCCTAAATTTGCAGGATGCGCATGTGAAACACATGAACAAGCCTCAGCCCCCGCAAGCTGTGGGAGGATTCATTTCCTCTGGTTCCTGACCTCTAATTCACATAAACTCCCCCTGATAAGGCAGCCCTTATGCTTCCCATTCCCATATTCTCAGACAGTGCCATCCTGGTACTCATGTCCTGGTCCATAAGGAGCACTTTTAACCACCTCATGTGCACCTTTCTGATCCAACTCAGCAGCAGAAATGAGCCACTTCATGTCCAAGCCAGGGACCTCAGTCCTACAGGACCACCCAAGGGTGATCCTCACCTTGGCATGTCTCTCCCAGATTACTCTGAGAATGTCAGCTATAAACCAAACAGGCTCCTTTGCATAGGACCAGCTCCTTACACAATATTTAAAAACCTCTCCTGTCTGTCATCACCAGTTTGTTGAACGTTTTCTTCTTCCTATGCAATGTGGGGGCACAGGGAGTTTTTATTGGAAAACGGTGTGAGCCTTGGAAAGGCCTCAAGCTGAATGTACTGACCTGTCTCCATTTTTTCAATTTTCCCTTCATAGAGATTTTTCTGTGTGTTTTACTACTCTGGCGCTGGGTGCCTGCAGTTGGAATGAAGCCTTTATTCTTGGTTTTATTTAAAAATCATTTTCCTTTGTTATTGCCAAGAACAGAAGACGACTTAAGCAGATGGATGTTCCTGCTCTCATCATCAGGCACCACCTCCCTGACACAGACAGGCACATCATTCACTTCACAGCACCTTCTGATCCACTCCTGCTCAAGCTTTTCTTTCTTAAAAAAAAATTTAAGCTTTTCCTCACTATAAAGTCTGTGTTTCCTTTTGCTTCCTATACATCCATCACTAACACTCCTCCTCTTTTATACCATGCTGTGCTCTTCCTGTTCTATTTCATGACCTTTTCCTTGATTCAGCAAACTGTCACCTGAAAAAAGGAGAAAAACTCAATCCCACAAACTATATTCCATGAAGAACTTCAGAGAAACCACTTAAGTTTCACTTTAAGAGAAGAAGGCTAAATTAAAAGCAAAAAGCTCCAGAAACTCTGGATAAAGAACGGGATGTCCTTAGACAACCCAGGTTATTGCCATCAATACAAGTTATTGGTGGCCTTTTCTTGGGGGACTACAAGAGAGACTTGTGACCAGATATCAGGAAGAAATTCTTCCCTGTGAGGGTGGTGAGGCCCTGGCACAGGCTGCCCAAAGAAGCTGTCCCATCCCTGGAAGTGCCCAAGGCCAGGTTGGATGGGGCTTGAAGCAAGCTGAGACAGTGGAAGGTGTCCCTGCCCATGGCAGGGGGTGGAGCAAGATGATCCTTAAGGTCCCTTCCAACCCAGACCATGCTGGGATCCTGTGATTATACAAGAATGCCCATACTGAACTGAGGATGTTACACAACATGTTGTACTGAGTCTACACAGAAATCTTTTCCATCTTTCCCATTGTTCTGATGCACAAACTTGTGTGGTGGGCTGTGTAGCATCAAAAATATCCTGCACCAGAACACAGGTCATGAGAAATTGTGCTGAGAAAGAGTTCAGACACCCTCCGGCACGACGACGTCCCTGAGAAGCACTAATGTGCCTGGGGAAGTGCAGAGGGAGGTCTCCCAAGCAGGCAATAGTCTTCCCATTCTTCTACCTTCTATTCCAGGGTTTCATTCCCAGGCAACCAGGAGCAATTCCCAAATCATTTCTTCCTCCTACATGTTTCCCACCTGGGACAAAGACACTCGACGCCAGTGCCATGGCAACCCCATCGGACACACAAACACTTTGGTTCTTTGGGGAAAATGAAAATTCTGAAAGGAAGCTGGGAGATAAAGGCTCCTACTCCTTGTTTCCCACTGTTAGGAAGTAATTACAAAAATACTTTCATCTCGAGTGCTTGCTGGGTGAATAGATTGTCATTTGAAAAATACTGTGGTGTGAAGAGGAGGATGAAATAGGAAAGCTCAGAGCACATCACCACGCTGTGTAACCGCCAAGCTCAGGGTTGGCTGGCATCATTCTACCACACAAAAGTGCCCAGAAAAAATGATAAATGAACAAACAGGAGGAGGAAAGATAAACTGAATACTCAGTTATCAGCTTGAACAGCATATGATGCGAACCCTGCCTCACCATCCCGCTGACGTCAGCTTGAGTGTTCCCACTGACTTCAGCGGACTTGGATCAGACTTTTATGTTTCTCAAACACAGCTTGGGTTTTATTTTACCACACTCCTGAGCCAAATTCAGTAGGACTTGCACAGGCAGCCTCCTAGGTGCAAATTTGATTGTAAATTCTACGGGCTCTTTGCCTGTTTCTGTTGCATCTTGAACACTTTCAAGGAATAAGGTTAATGATCACACATCTCAGTGATGTTTCTCAGCCTATTAACAAGGAGCAGCTTCTTTTCATCCCACCCAGACAGAGTAATGTCATTGTTATACTTCCAAGACCTCCCAAACTCAGGCTTGTCCTGAGAGCATTTCCTTCCATTCTGGAGTAAAAAGCTACTCTGGTGAGAAAATAGCAAGGATTTATTTAAATCATGTTTTAACATGACAGCCTCATACACTGTTCTATGTTTTTTAGCTCTGCCTGCACAGCTCATTCGCTCTCTGTCCCTCAGAGCCTTCCCCCCCACATGGAAACTTTGACTTTGTTTCTTTTTGCCCTTAAGGGTAAGTATTTTTTTATTTAAGAGACATTACTTGGGAGTAACACTCACAATGTGAATGCTGATTACCTGTAGTACTCAACCCAAATGAGAAGCACAGATGTTCAGTGTCTTTAGGATCAAGACTTAAATGACTGGGGAAGTCAAGCTTACAAATGTCATCCCAGGGCAATCCGACGTGGAAAAGCTGTCAGGAGACTGACGTGTATTTACACCCATGGACAACTCTAGACACTGTCCTGCTCTGTGGTATCATTCCCAGACCAGACCTAACCACATGCTCATAAACAAATGTCCAGTGGCACATCCCACTACATTTAAGTGTTTTTTCAATAGCTGGGATTTCCCATGGGGGGCCTTGGCTTCCACCCCACAGAGGAGGAAGAGCTTCCTTTGTCCAGGAGAACTAACCTGAGCTCAGCACTTCAAACCAGCAAGCAGCCTGTCTGATGGACATCACCAGGACCAAGGAGGATTTTGGGTTAACAAAACGATTTTAACACTTGGTGGTCAAGACCTACTGCTTCCCTGCACTGCCTCACCTAGCAGAAGAAAGATCTCAGGAATACAGTCAAACAAGATCTTTTGAATCAGCAGACAGATTACCCATGATACATAAATAGTCAATCCTGTCAACAGCCTGTCAAAATATGGAAAATTATCCACATTTCCCTGATATCACTGAGTGAGAGCAGAGCCATTTTCTAAGCATAAAAGATATAAAACTATCTACAATTCCCTGGTATCAAAACAAACCCCAAATATTCAGGTCCATTTATAGGCAAGAGATCCTACTCACACCAAAATGACTGAAAAGACAAAGGTATAAAGAGGCAATAATTAACGAAGGATCCCTTCAAGGGGCCTAAACTGGGTGTGCACACACACAAAAAGCCATTCCCCACAGGAATGGGGCAGGATTTCCGATTTGATTTCTTGAGTGTTTCATGTAAGGGCTTCTAAGAAACCAATCTCTACACAAAGCAAATTATTAAAACATTACACGCAAATGGCCACTGTCATTCCCTAAAGAGGCTATCCAGAGCCATGGATACCATAGATAGGAATCAGCACAGGGTGCTGTTTTGGGGTGGGAAGGCTGAACCCACGCTATCCAGCAGCTTGAGGCATCCCAATATCTTCCCCAGAACCCCAGATTTGTGGTTCCCACTTCAGACAGCTCCGTGAAGCTTCATCAAAGAGACAGCCATAAAGAAAAGAGGCAAAGAGAAGTGGCTAAGTGTGCTGCCTTCCACGAGGACACAGGATACAAACCCATTAATACTCCACTGCACTGTAATCATTGCTAAACCTTGCTCTCAGGATGGCAGCTTTTCGACTTACAACTCCTACGCTCATTCTGCCCAATTGTTCGAGCGACGTCCAAGCAATTCCCAAAGGCTGTAAAATCCCGCAGGAATACCAGATGTCCTGTCAGACTGCAGGCTCCTTCCACACAGCTAGAGCTGGGAGCCTTCCACTTAGAAACCTGACTGCTCGTAGGGAGAACATGACACAGCGTGTCCCGTGTCACTGCCGAGAAAGGCTGTCACACAGTTTCCCAGTTTTGTAACGACTTCACTGACAACAACAATTTGAAATACTTTTTTATCTTAACGGCTGTTTTGTTGAGTCATCTGTCATCTGGTACTGAAAATTTGGATTCTTGTGTGTGCTGGCTGAACTCCCAAACCGCGAGCAGACAGTTCTCTGCATCGCTGCCTCGAGCCCAAGCACGGTGCTGGGGGAGCGAGGACAGAGAAGAAAGAGGAAGATTTTCATGGCACTGATACACAGCTCATACACAGACAACTCAACCACTGCAAACACTTCCTCAGGCTCCATGGGCTTGGGCACCTTGCTTTAACCTTGGTCATGGAATCGTTTAGGTTGGAAAAGGCCTCCAAGATTGAGTGCAGCCATTCCCCCAGCACTGCCAAGGCCACCACCAACCCACGTCCCCAAGTGCCACATCTACATGACTTTTAAATCCCTTCGGGATGGCGACTCCTCCACAGCCCTGAGCAGCCTGTGTCAGGGCTTGACAAGCCTTTCCACGAAGAAATTTTTCCTAATGTCCAACCTAAACCTGCCCTGGTGCAACTTGAGGCCATGTCCTCTTGACCTGTCACTTTTTACCTGGGAGAAGAGACCGGATCCCACCTGGCTACAACCTCCACTCAGGGAGTTGTGACCTTTCAGAGGAGGTCTCCCCTGAACCTCCTCTTCTCCAGGCTGAACCACCCCAGATGCATGAGCTAAACTGGAATGGCCTTGCTGGGGTACTGAAAGCCAAGCACCTCTAGTTCTGTGCATTGTATGTACTTCTTTTATATCCCACACCCTTTCCAGTTCCAACAATATGTGAACACAACGTAAACACAGGAATTTGAGAAGCTGAAAGGTACTGAAATAAAGGCAGAGCACTGATGGGAGCAGAGCTGCTCTTTCATCCTGAGCCCAGAGCCCCAAAACCCTTAACCTTCACTATGCAACGCCTTGGCTCGGGAGGATTTGTGAATTATTAAAAAGACATACAACCAAATGGATTAAACTACACGATGATAATTATTCTCAGGCACGGTAATTATTCTCAGATGGACCAACCACATTATCTTCAAGGCAGAGGGGAATCCTTGGATGTGACAAAATATATCCCATCAACACAGCTGCCTTCAGACCGCTTTCATTGCAACCAGTAGGAGGAGGAAAACAGTAAATTGGCACAATTTCGCTGTTACTCAAAGAAACAGGACCCAAACTTTACACAGGCGTTGTACAGCCTCTTTCAAAAGCTTCCACAGGCTGGAGTCACCTGGAATAGATCTGCAAGCAAGCCCAAGGGGTACTGTACCTTCTGTGTGGATATCAGGGAGCATGTCAGTGGGATGCTGCGCTACCGCCGACCGCCTGTACACCATGTGGATTCTTCCCTTCTCCTCTTCCATCTGTTTCCCTCTTTCCAAAGGCTCAATGAAGTATTCATCCTCATCAGTTCTTATCATTCCAGCCTGGTACAGGAGAGAGAAAACATGTCCATATTTTAGAGCCTAAAGAGCCAGCCTGAGGCTCTAAAAACAAATACCAAGAGGGATGAAGCGTGAAACGCTCAGAATACTACTGTACCCCATACATTACTTTTCTCCCTCCCAAACTTTCACCAATAAAAAGAGCTTGAAATTTTCCAAATGAATGGAGATGAAGGGGCAGAAGCAGGTTTTGCATTTGCAAGTGAATCCTCCCTGTAAGCTGCAGTGCCAACCCAGTGCTTCCTTCCCCCCAGCTCGAGGGATGTGCAGGGAGGTGCTCGGAGCACGTATTTTTCAAGGCTCCCTTGGAGAAAAGGCTGCGGTGGATTTTCAAGAAAAAAGTAAGTAGTGGAAATTTTTTTTTTTCCACAAAAGCACATTGATGGAGCAATCCAGGAAAGCAGCCTCCAGTCTTGGAATGCTACTAATTTTACTACTTTTTTCTTCTAAATTAACGACATTCAAAATTTCCATCTGCCGAAGGAGGCAGGTTGGAATCTTTGCTACTGCAGAGTTCTCCAGAGCTGTCCTCACGACTGTGAAGACGGACAGACAATAGGACCACCAAAACCCAAAAGCAGCCTTTAGGGCACAGTGGCTGGAATAAACCTGCCTGTTCCCAGCACCATCTCAGCCCTGAGGCTCAGGGAAGTGGATGAACTCCTTGGCTTTCCTACAGACTCGCTTCTCCCAGGGGAGAATCCAGAAAAACCCTGCCCAAGGTCCCGGCAGCATGCCATCTGCATCCACCTTGCTCCCCAGTATCTGTCTAAATGACTTCTGAGCATTAATCCCTTTCATCCCTGCAGTTCTTCCCGTTCCCCCTCGATCCAGAAGAAATGGTGCAAAGTGAACAGAGGGAATTCTATGGAATTAGAGAGATGCAAGAGGAAGTGCTGCTGGAGTTCATAACAAAAGGTAACTGAGCAAGGCCAAACCCAGTGTGGCCCAGGCAGCCCACCTAGGAGGGCTTCCCAGAGGACACCAAACCTTAAAACTTTATATCCTTTACTGGACAATCCCTGGATAAAGCAAAATCTGGAAAATACACACCCACNATCCCTTGCTACAGCACAATCTGGAAAACCCCTTCCCCCCCGCCCCCCCCCCTAAAATGTAAAAGACGAAGGTAAGAATTAAGGGAATTAGAAACAATATAAAGCCTTGAGAAAATAACCTACAAGGGCAGGTTAAAGCAAGGAATCACTTCCTGAGCCAAAATCAACAGCATTTAAGGGGGAACATGATTCCCTATAAATATGCATGGGGTGTTTGTAGGGAAAGAGCCCTTCATTCAGGGAGCACAACGGAGAGCTGTGGAGTGTCCATTAATGGCCACATTTACCTTCACTATTAAACATGATGGGTGGGATTTCCAAAAGTATTTTAGGAAGTCAAATGCCCCATTTCTAGCAGTTTGCAGTAAGGGTGAGGCACTTAATTCCCAGGTGAGTTTTGGAAAGGCCACCCTCAAAATGTCAGCAAGTTTGTTCAGCAGTCACACTGACGGCCATTATCAAGTGCTTCTAAAACCCATCAGCAGAGAGGAGGAAAGGCTTGGGGCTGTTAAACCCACCCTACCATGCCATGGTCAACACCTCGAGGTCAGAGGATGCTCTCACCTTCAGCTCCCAGTCTCCATCCCAAACTCTGCTGGTATCTGTATTTTTAACCCTTGGTGTTTTTGTAAGACACAGAATCTCCCACAGAGGAGATAATGCTGTAAGTTAGGTTTTTAAATTGTCCTTAGTGCCTTTGTACTACAAAGAAATAGCTTTTCAAACACTGATGTGACACCCTGGGGAAGCAAGGCATTAATTAGTAGCTATTTCTCCTAAGCCAGCTCTGAACAGTGAGAGAACAGATCTGTAAAGCTGCTTTAAGCAAATCAGCAACACAATATGGGAAATCAAGATGCGCAGAGCTTCCCTGCATCTCTCTACACGAGAATCTTCATTTGTATTGCAGACATCTTTCATCTGCCTCAGGATCTGCACATCCCTCTGTCACACACAGTCATTTGGGAGCACCACGTGCTGGGTCTCCACTGGGAAGAGCTGAAATAGGGGAGATTATAAGCTTAAAAAATTGAAACTTAACATCACATTCGAACTGAAACTTAACTTCTACATTCATCTCCAAACAGAGCAGGCTGTCTGTAAGTGGAAGCAGATTAATAGGCAGGTTGGAGCTTGCTCAGCAGCAGGAGGTTACATGAAGTGGCCATCCTTACAAAGAAAAAAATCAGGAATAAACACAGGGATCTAAGGACACCAAAATCCCCTTCCCCTCTAGAATGAGGTTCCAACTTGTGACCCTTCAGTCACACACAGGTGCAAATACAGAGTAATAAAACTGCACTGTGCTGCTGGACTCTGCCTAGAAGGGAAGCATGAGAAGATCACAGCTCTCAGCAGAGTGAAGCAGGCATGTGAGAAAGAGCCAGGCAGTTACTTCCCAATTCAAGGACACTGAAGGATTCAGTGGGAAAAGGGAGAACTACCTGTGTCCTGTTTTATGGGAGAGACTATGCTCAGGTGGATGAACCTGCTCAGAAGGATGAACCTTCTTGCTTCAAAGAACAAGATCAAGTCCAGCACCTGCACCAGCACAGGAAAACACAGTGACAGGCTCTGTACATCAAGAATTTCAGAGCCTGGAGATTTCTCCAAGTGTTTTCTCTTCCCCCTTCCATTCTTCAGAACATGTGGTGGGGCAGAAGAAGCCTTTATTTGACCAAGAGAAGTCAAGTATCCTTCACCCTCATGAAGACCAACAGAGGTTTGGTCTATCCAGCTAAGAGGGACTCTGCCATGGTCTAGTTTCAACTTCCACCTGCATTTCCTACGAGCATCCAAAATGGACTCCCCTTGTTTCCCACACAGAATCATGGAATCATGGACTGCTTTGGGTTAGCAGGGACTTTAAAGACCAACTTGTTCCAGCCCCTGCCATGGGCAGAGACACCTTCCACCAACCCAGGTTGCTCCAAGCCCTATCCAACCCGACCTCGAACACTTCCAGGGATCCAGAGGCAGCCACAGCTTCTCTGGGCACCCTGTGCCAGGGCCTCACCACCCTCACAGGGAAGAATCCAAACCTTTTGTCCTTCAGCTTAAGGCCATTGAAACTAAATTTCCATTCTGTGGAAACTAAATGAATCAACCACCCCTCACACCTTAAAAATCAATGCAGAAATACATATCTGGAATATATATGGAAAATGAGAACTACCCCAAGTATCAGAATCAGGACACCTGGATCAATTCTCACTTTGGGCCACACATTGATCATTCAGCTTGTAGCAAAATCTCTTACAAGGCTCTCCATATGTAGGAAGTTCAGGAGGTTCCTTGTGTCATCCCACATTGTTTCAGCCAGTATCATCCTTCATTTCTTCATCCACCAATGCCTGGGCTGCAGCAAAGGATTCAGCAGTCAAACCAACACAAGGCTCTCCCTCCCAGAAAACACTTTCTCCTCACCATTCTATTGATGGAACTTGAAAACATTTCCAGGGCTCCCCCCCAACTCCTTATCCCTCCTTTTTTCCCCGTCAGACAATCACAGGTGGCTGACAGCTCTATCCTGCCCCTACCTAAATAGAAGCCCTATTGAAAAGCATCAAGAGCTCTGTGTTCCCTCAATTTAATATCCCAGCCCCGGCCGAGCAGACACTGCCTCCTGCCAAGACAAACACCTGGGAGCTGCAACGGGGAGGGGGCAGCTTCTGGAGACAGCCCTCCAGTCTAAACTTCTTAAGGAGTCCATAGAAACATGCTTTTATAAAAGAGGTGCTGCCTCGTCTGAAAACACCGATTCAGCCCCAAAACACTGCTACCTTTCACCCTGGCTGTTGGCTCAAGGTGGGTTCAGTTCGGTGACTGTGCAAAACCTGCGTCACACCTACCTGCTGCTCCGCTTCCCAATCCAAAGGCAAAAAGGTTTTGGAGTCGCACCGAACACTGCTTGATTTATCGGAAGAAAAATAAAAGCAAAGAAGGATGCTTTGCCTGCAGCATATTTCCCTTCGCCGGCCTCTCCCAAAACTGAGCCACAGTGGGTGGACACTGACTCTAAGTTTGTGCAGCTCCAGGGTTACACCTTCACTTCCTTGGGTGGGTATTATTTCCCAGGCCACATGGGTTCCATATTTTGGCGAGAATCGACCGATTCTCTGGGTTCCTTTTCAAAAATCCTCTAGAAGCTTCTCAAGTTATTGAGTTTGCCCATGATGCCACTCTTTAGTTCATGCCAGTGCCTCACCACCCTCAGAGGGAAGAATTCCTTCCCAATGTCCCATCTAACCTGCCCTCTAGCAGTTGAAGGCAATCCCCCTTGTCCTATCACTCCAGGCCCTTGTCCCGAGTCCCATCGTGCTCACACACCCCAACAGGTCCCTCTGGCAGGGAAGGGGAAAGGCATCCAAACGGACATACTTCCCTCCCTTCACATCTTCTGCATGTTAAAGTATTTATGGCCTCGACATACTTGGCACAGAAAATAATACTACACATTAGAGGAATGCTGGAAAAAAGTAATATTGCAGCACTGAGCACATTGTGGAGAACCAGATGTTATTGATCCAGTCACCGGGTGCCTACGGAGGAGGTTTGCAGATGGAATTCCTCCTCCTCCATGGATGGGCCTCCAGTCTCCATGGAGGTGTCTGGCCTTTGGGAAAAAACCACGGTTTTGGGGTAAAACATCCCCATTTACTAACCCTCCAGCTCCAGCACCCTTGGAGTGATTCCCAGAGGAGCAGGTAGGAGTTCCACAGCTCATTTTCCCTCTCTGGAAGATCAGTGTGATATAAAATCCATGTTCTAGCCCATGTTCTATCCTGGCCATGCATCTCAGAATTAAAGCAGGAGCTCCTGCATCATTTTAGGCTCCATTCTTGTAGGGTGTTGAACACAGGCAGCACAGAGTGTTGAGATTTTTCTTACTAAGTGCCTGCCAAAAGTGAGGCTGCATTTATTTAGTAATATGAAACTCATTTTTGAATCAAATGAGAGATTCAAACAGGACGCATCGCTCGAGTCTCACGGCCACTTGAATTATTAACACAGCACCAGTTTGTGACTAATCATTAATACCAGATTTTTAAATCAAAACAGAAATCTTCTGCAGCTACCAAGAGAAGCCTTATTTGTTCAGAAGATTCAGAAACAGGATGAAAACATAGGAATGCTTAATATCCTCTTCCAAACTACAGGCACAGCTTAGAAGCCACTTAGACAAGCTCCTACTAAAATACTGGAAATCATCCGCCCAGAGGAATTGGAGTCTCTCACCACACTAATTGATACCACTTTAAGGAGCAAAAAGCATTTGGAAGAGCCATCAAATTAACCAAAATCCTGTTGAATTTGCACATAAGAAAGGAAAATGTCAGCATTTACTGGGTCACTGCACTGGACTGGAATTAAGCTTTTTAGTCTCTATAAACATCCACAAGAAAATTCCTTTATGCCGAAATTTCTCATGCTTGGTTTTGATCCAAATGCTGGGTTTTCTTTTTCCCCCTTTCAGAAAGTCTAAGAAAACTCAATGGAAGCCCTTAAGAGTTATACGAAAGCAGAGAGATAAAACAAACTTTGATTTTCTGTGGAGAAATGCCTCTACTTTTTGTTCTTGGAAAACCAACCAGGATTCATTTTAACAGCAAACTGCCGCATAGAGCTGGCAGGCCAAATGCTTTGTCCTTACAGAAGGAACTGTGGGTTTAAAATATCAGTTATTTGAGAGTGAAAAGTATGCATGGAACATGCTCAGAGCAGTCAAGCACCTCCCTGATCCCAGTGTCTCTGTAGAAATATTTACTGAGCACAGGTTTTGTCTTTGTGTCAGTTAGAGCAGCTCTTTGCTAGCAACTATTTCATGGAGAAACGGTACAGGAGACGGCAAAGGTTGCCAGCTCTGCAGCAAACGTGGTGTTTTTCCCAGCCCCAGAAGTCATGGGATACCACCAGTCATAGATTCCTCTACAAAGTGGAAAGGAAAACAAAAAGTGAGGATATCTGATAGCCTTCAGAGGAGGGGAAATGAGACCTTCGAGTGCTGAATACTCCAAATGTATAAAGCGAATAAAATAGTGCCAGAATACGAAGGTCTCATGATCCGGACGTCAGCAGCGCCATTTCTACTGTGGCACACAAAAGAAATACTGATTTATCTGCTGCCTGGACACAGCAGTCAGGAATGACACCACAGCATCATCACTCTTCCAAGGTAACAGAAAACTCAGGCCCAACTGTGCGTGAGCAAGAGTCATCTCCTCGGAGAGAAGTCAGAGAAGGAGAGAAAAACTGATGCAGCTTCCTCTGAATGGAAATACTTTGTGGATCAAAAGCTAGGAAGCACCAAAGCTAGTAATATTTCCATCAAAGTCATCATTTTAAATTGGTTCTACATCCTTGCACAAAGGAAAAACAACTATGGTAAAGTCTCTCAAAGGAAAAGGAAAAGAGGTTTTATACCTTTGGTTAGGTATGAACCACGAAACTCAAAGGACAAAGGGATTTTTATGAGGTAGGGAAGCTGATTTATTGTTGCATGGTTGTAATTTATTAAAGTTCCCAGCCAAGTAGCAGCAGAAGCACTTGATGAAAACTAAGTATCTATTTAAAATAGAAGCGAAAGCAAAGTTTTTTAATGGGAACAATAGTGCTGCACTTTATCCATCATTTCAAGAAGCTCCTGATGAAACACAGGGGCCAGAGATGGAACCAAGTGACTCTTCTTTTTGGGATTCTTTCAGAGTCTGGATGGGAGCAGAATGTTTAGAGTTGCAGTGTGACCCTTTGGAAAAGCTAAGAACAGGAAAGAGCAGACGAACTCTTTTTCTCAATGACCCTGCACAGTATTTTCTCTCCAGCCCCGCTTCCTGCCCCTTTGCAAACCTCAGAGCGCGTGCCTCGCAGGCCACATTCCAGATCCAAGTACGTACAACACTGAATAAACATGAAACATCAAAAAAGCCAGTGCTGAATATGGCTTCTGTACCTCCACCCTACCAACTGCACTTACAGATTCAGCACCAACTTCACCATCAATGAGAACTTTGAGAGAGGCTACAAGGATTGGATTTTGACAGCATTGACTATTTCAGTGTCTGTTTACTTTCTTTTCCTGGGACACACTCTTTCCCACAGCTGACATGTGGAGGCAGGACATGAATGAGGAGTGAGAGCCCAATTCATGCACTCTGTGTGTGTTACAAGAGTCCCCACAAGTTACACAATCTGGGATTTATTACTAAAACTATATAAAAGGCCTGTACTTAGTCATTTTAATAAGCTTGTGCTATTTTATAAACTGTAAGCTGCGAGCCTCCAGGAATCCAAAAATGTAAGAAGTGTCTGCTGGTTTGGGAACAAAGAGAAAAAATCCAGAAAGGAAATTCTTTGTCCAAGTGCCCTAAAAGCAGTGTTTTGTGAAAATGCATCGCCAGGACTACAAGGTGTGATTAAGTAACAGCTACAAAAGGCATATCCAGAGCAGCACCCAAGCACCTGCCCTTTGCTCCAGACCATTTTTAACCACACACTGACCTGTAACAGCAGTTCCAGCCCCTAAATATATTGCTTAAAAGGGAGGGATTACATGTAAACCCGTGCTGTGCTGCACAGAATGACTTTTCAACATCAGAAATAAACTATCAATAAAAGTCTGAAATTGTGGCAATCAAAGTGGAGACTTTTCATAAAAAGTCACATGTAGCTCAAAGCTGCATTTATAGTGCCCAAAGCCTCATTTTTCATGTCCAGAGCTCCATTTTTATGATCCAATCAGTCCTTAGGGTCCAAGACACATCTTGAGTGTC
This sequence comes from Aleadryas rufinucha, assembly GCA_013397815.1. Lineage (NCBI taxonomy): Eukaryota > Metazoa > Chordata > Aves > Passeriformes > Aleadryas > Aleadryas rufinucha. The sequence goes on from VZTH01010885.1 coordinate 41,252, forward strand.
CAAATCCTCATCTGACCGTTTTTAGAGTCCAAGACACATCTTGAGTGTCCAGTCCCTCATCCATAGCGTCTAAACCACACTTTTAGACCTAAGAACCTCATTTTTAGGTCACAAAGCCTCATTTCTAGCATTCAAAATTTTGACTCTAGGATTAAACCCCTCATTTTTAGAGTACAAAGCCTCATAAGTTCCAAACATCCTTTCTGAGGTCTAAAGGCTCATCTCTTAAGGGGCCAAAGCGTAATTTTTAGGGCCCAAAGTCTGTGTTTGAAGGTAGGCAGGAGAGAGAGGAGACACAGAGCTTAGAAATGAGGCAAACCTATCGTTAGACCAAATCTGGCCCTGTTAAAAGAATTTGCCAAAACAAACAAGAATAAATAAATGGAGCTTGAGCAACCATCTGCATAAACTTTGACTATGCTCCATGAAGTAAGGGTGAAGTACTCACTTGCTTTGAGTGATCGTTTCAGGGAGAAGCAAACCAGACATATAAAAGGATTTCTAGATTATATAATTTTACCCTATATTGACACTTGACTTCAGTCCCCATCTCGTCCCTTCTCAATGAATGCTCCTCCCCTCTCTGTTTTACTCAAGAAGACCCAAGTCCTGAATAAGGGAATGCATTTTCCTAAGTTTCTGGAGCTGCTGAACTTTGAGAAATCCCCTTTACTATGGATTATTAGTGCTGAGGAGTCTGTATTAGCCTGTGGGAAGTGCTGCACAGCAGAGAGGTGACGGGGATGGAGCCCAGCTGCAGCCCATCACACCCAGTTCATCAGTCCTGCCAAGTCCAGAGAAACACCACTGGTGAGAGCAGGCACGGCACAGGTCATGTGAGTTCATGGCAAGGAGGGAATTACTGTGGGAAGAGCGCAGTAGGGCAGGGGAGCAGGAATATGGGAGCGTTAAATCAGCCTAAGGCACTGCTGCCATCTGCCCAGAGTGGCACCCTGCCAGAGCTGCTTCCATCTCCCCAGGGTGTGCTCTGCTTCCATCTCCCCAGGGTGTGCTCTGCTTTCCTTCTCCCCAGGG